>CM076571.1:353960921-354465481 GCA_034641835.2 Pinus albicaulis | reverse complement strand
TTAGTGAAAACAAAAATATATATACAAATAGAACTAAAGTCCTAAAAGGTTAAGGATTTTTTGAATTTTTTTATTTATTAAGGTTTCTAAAAAAATGTTGAAATTTGGTACCGGAGGACAGGTGGTTCCCTAAGGCTTTGATCTTTGGCCTAGGGAAAAGTGTCCAAAAGAATTTAATTTTTCTCCTAAAGTGACTTTATAAAGTTATAAAGTCAAATCTAATTTAAAAGTGACTTTAAGTGATAAAGTTATTAAAGTGACTTTATAAAGTTATAAAGTCAAATCTAATTTAAAAGTGACTTTAAGTGATAAAGTTACTAAAGTCTAATTTTAAAGTGACTTTAATAAAGTCAATGTAAAATTAGAAAGGGAAAGTGACTTTGGAAATAAATGACTAAGTGGGTCTTTATTAAAGTGGGGTGAATTAAAAAATAGAAAGTGAGATTTAAATGAGCATTTAATCTCAGCCCTAGATCTTAATCTATCTCAGCCATTGGATTTAGGGATTCCCCAAAAGTCACTTAGGGTTAGGTTAAAGGAGGAAAAGGTGGAAAAGATCATTCATTCTTTTATGAGCAGATTGAGAGAAGAAGAGAAGGAGAGCAAGGGAGATTTCTGAGCAGAGAGGAGAAAGAGGGCAGCTGATAGAAACTTCAGCAAAATCCGTACAGCAGCAAAGAGGCACGGTTTCCAAGACAGAAATTCGTACAGCAAGTGTTGGGCACATTTTTCGAGGGAGAGGGGCACAATTTTCAAGGAAGACCGTACAACAGCTTCAGCATTTATTTCTGGGCAGATTCTGGGCACGAAAATCGAGGAGAGAGACTGCTGGTTGGTGGCACGAATTTCTAGAAATCCGTACAGCAGCAGAACGGCAGCTTTGGCACAAATTTCGAGGCAAAGGAGCACGAAAATCGAGGAAAAGGGTTTGTTGTTAAGTCCGTACAACAGTACGGCCGTACAGCTGGGCACATATTTCGAGAAATCCAGTTCAACATTTAATGCTGTTATAAATGCTGTAAAATTTTTGTTTTTGGTTTTTACTATTCTGCACGTTTTCCAAGGCAGAGTGAATGCACGGAAATCGAAATAAGTACAGTTGTTTGGTTGCTGAAATTTTTGTTGTAATTTCTGCCTCACTGTAAAGCATTTTTCAGAAATAAGGAGCTCTCACACTGGTTTTCCCCAAGAGTTGTAGGGGGTTTTTCCAGGGTCACATTGACCAAAAATCACTGTGTTTAAATGTGTTGAATGGCTGTTTACATCTGCTGATTTTTATTTCTGTATTTTCAGCATTCTGTAATTTTTCCAGAATTTGTGTTTTCAGCAAAATTTATTTTCCAGCTTGTTAAATGTATGGATATGGGAAAGGGTATTTCACTGTTTTGGAGTAATAAGGTGAAACTGAAAACCGGGGTGGGAAATGAAAAATTTCTACATGGTATAAGAGCTTGAGTGCTGAAGTGCAGTTTGGGACAACAAGGAGAAAAAATACAGCCTGCTGATTTTTCACTCAGAAAATTCCAGCAAGCTGATTTTTTCACAAACAGAATTTTACCTTTACTACAGCAGTGCTATTTTTCAGTTTTAGGACAGCAGGATGTCTTTGGGACTGAGGGTGGAGGATAGGTTGGATGGGCATACCAATTACAGTGTTTGGAAGGAGAGAATGCAGAGTATCTTTGAGGAGGCGGAAGTCTGGGACATAACGGTGCATACTGCACAGAACCCTGTAAATGTGCCTACTGATGCTACTCAGTTGGAAGCATATAATAAAAAGAACAACAAGGCTAAGAGACTGATTCTAGACGGAATCAAATACCATTACATTCCTCATGTGAGAGGAAAGAGAAATTCTCATGAGATGTGGACAGCATTGACCAACCTCTACCAGAGTACCAATGAGAACCGAAAAATGGTCCTGAAGGAGAAGCTGAAGAACATTAAGATGGGTAAGACTGATAGTGCAGCTGGATATCTCACAAATATTACTAATGTGAGAGATGAGTTGGCAGTGATTGGAGAGGCCATTCCACCCACTGAGTTGGTGCGGATTGCAGTGAATGGCCTCCCCCGTTCATGGATGAACTTTGCTGATGGAGTTTGTGCACGTGAGACCCTTCCCACATGGGAGAGGTTTTGGGATGATTGCATTCGGACAGAGATCAGGAAAGGTCAGCTTGGGGCAGCCAAGCCAGTTGAGCAGGATGAGGATGTAGCACTGTTGGCAGGACGCAAGAAAGGCAAAGGGAAGAAGCAGGCTTCCACAAGCAATGGTGGGGGCAAAGGCAAAGGTAAAGGTAAACGGGATAACTCACAGAAGGACTATTCCAAAGTGAAGTGTTGGAATTGTCAGAAGATGGGACACTATGCAGTTGTGTGTCCGGAGAAGAAGAAGAAGAAGGGGAAGAACCAGAGCATGGCAGCTTCAGCAGAGGTTGAGGACTTTGCAGATCGTTTTGACCGGGAGTTTGGGTTCACTGCGTGTGAATCCTCTAGTGCGGGATCATCTGCCATAGAGGTTCAGAGGGAGCATGCATTTCCCTCGATTAGCGGACATCTTTGGGTATCTGGTATGTGGACAGTGGGGCTTCACGTCACATGACAGGAGTCCGTGAGTACTTCTCAGAGCTTTCAGAGAGTGGCACTGATACAGAGGTAGTACTCGGTGATGACAGAGTTGTTAGAGCAGTCGATGTGGGGACACTGACATTTCAGAGGGAGTCCAAACCTCCCTTGAAGGTGTTAGATGTTCTTTATGTGCCAGGGATGAGGAAGAACCTCATATCCGTCTCAGCTTTGGAGGATAGAGGATATGAGGTACTGTTCAGGGGAGGACAGGTGCTGATGTATCCCAGGGGCCTCCAGCTGATTCAACTAGAGTGATAGGTGTACGCCATGCAAAGGTGTACAAGTTTGCATTCCAGCCCCTTTTGGCATTGAGCAGTAGTACCGACAGCAGAGCTAGCAGTTCTGAGCTGTGTGAGATTTGGCACCGCAGGATAGGGCATATGTATCATGGAGCCTTGAGGACCTTGCGGGAGATCACTACAGGTATGCCAGATTTCAGTACTGATCACTTTGATACTTGCAGAGGATGTGCGATGGGCAACTTTGCCAAATCCCCTTTTCCCAGCAGTGACAGCAGAACGACTGGGATACTTGATTTGATTCATTCCGATGTGAGCGGTCAGATGTCTCTTGTTTCCTTGAGTGGATATGAGTACTATGTTTTATTCATTGATGATCACTCCAGGAGGACCTGGATTTATTTCTTGAAGACCAAGAGTGAGGTCTTCAAGCAGTTTCAGGAGTTCAGAGCTCTTGTGGAGACACAGAAAGGTCGAAAGATCAAGTCCCTGAGGTCGGACAATGCGGGAGAGTGCACCCTTGGAGAGTTTGTTGACTATTGTGCGGAGGCAGGCATTAGGAGGGAGTTCACTGTTCCTTACAACCCCCAGCAGAACGGGGTTGCGGAGAGGAAGAACAGATCCATCGGAGGGGCTGCCAAAGCCATGTTACATGATCGGGGGTTGCCATTGTTTTTGTGGGCAGAGGCCTGCAACACAGCTGTTTACTTGCAGAACAGGAGTCCGCATCGTGCCTTGGGGCACATGACTCCGGAGGAGGCTTTTTCTGGGAAGAAGCCTGATATGGGTCATCTTCGTATCTTTGGGTGCATGACATACTCCTATATACCCAAGGAGAAGAGGACCAAACTAGAGCCCACCGCAGAGAAGGGTATCTTTGTGGGCTACAATGAGACCTCCAAGGCCTTTCGGATTTACATTCCTGCGCAGAGGAAAGTTGTTGTCAGGCGGGATGTGAAGTTCGAGGAGGACAGGGCCTTTAGGAGGTCACGGGAGTTGGAGTATCTGGATCAGCCAGACCCTCAGCAGCAGTTGAGTCAGTCGCAGGGATCCAGTGGGCAGGGATCAGGAGGATCCGGAGGTACATCTATGACGATGTATGGTCGAGTCGGTGAGCGGTGGCTCACGAGTCGGAAGGGGTGGTGCTTGAGCGACATGCGAAGCGATCCACGACCGATTCAGCAGGAGTACAACGATGGGCGTACACGGTACCTCGGCGTCTGAGTTCGGGTGCGAGGGCGGGGAGGGACGGCCGAGCCAGACGAGCGGGGAGTTCGGGCTCACGATGTTGAGGAGGAGGAGTTTGTTCTCCGGCGGAGAAGTGTGCTTAGGGAAGAGGAAGCCCAAGTGGCTTCAGGATACCTTGAGAGAGGCCACATCTGTTGCTGGGCCTAAGAGGCCGATCAGAGAGAGCAGACCACCTGATAGGTTTTGTAGCTATATGGAAATGGTTGCCAACATCATTGACTCTGAGCCTTCTAGCTATGAGGAGGCAACTAGCCAATAGGTTTGGAGAGAGGCCATGCGGGAGGAGTATTCTTCTATCATAAAGAATGATGTTTGGGAGGTGGTGCCGAGGCCTGAGGGCAAATCCGTGGTTACTTCCGGATGGCTTTACAAGGTAAAGCATGCTGCAGATGGCAGCATTGAGAAATTCAAGGCAAGGATGTGGCTAGAGGGTTCTCCCAGGTAGAGGGAGTAGATTATGAGACCTTCACTCTCGTGGCTCGATATACTTCCATTTGCTCCATTATATCGATAACAGCAGAGATGGGTTGGAAGATCCACCTGATGGATGTGAAGACCGCATTTCTCAATGGCTTCATACAGGAGGAGGTGTACATTCAGCAGCCACAGGGCTTTGAGGTGCATGGGAAGGAGTCCCATGTGCAGACGCTTGAAGAAGGCCCTTTATGGCACGAAGCAAGCTCGCGAGCTTGGTACTCCGGGGATAGATACATACTTACGGAGATGGGTTTCACAAAGAGTGAGGCGGATCCGAACCTTTACCTATATTGTGATAGGTGAGGAGCCTCTCATTCCGGTGTTGTATGTGGATGACTTAGTCATTACAGGTGCAGAGAGACTCATAGAGCACTACAAGAGAGATCTTGCGGTGGAGTTTGAGATGAAGGACATCGGCTTGATGCATTACTTTTTGGGTTTGGAGGTGTGGCAGGAGGAGGTGCATTTATTCCTGGGGCAGGGGAAGTATATTGTGGACATCCTTGGCAGATTCCACATGGAGGACTGTAAACCCATGTAGACACCGATGATCACCAACTGGAAGAAGCTCCATGCTTCGGATTCCAAGTTGGTGGATCCCACATTGTACAGACAGATTATTGGTTCCTTGATGTATTTGGTCAACACTAGACCAGATATATGTTTTGCAGTCAACATGATGAGCCAGTTCATGTGTGAGCCCAGGAGAGTGCACTGGGTTGCTATAAAACACATTTTGCGTTACTTGCAGGGGACAATGGAGTATTGTCTGGGTTATAGATAGGGAGATGGAGTGAGATTGGCAAGGTGCATTGATTCTGATTGGGCAAGTTGTGCTTCTGATAGGAAGAGCACTTCAGAGTGTTATTTTGGGTTGGGTTCGGCAATTGTGTCATGGTTCGGCCAAAACGACGATCGGTAACGTGAGTTCGACGAGACGAAGTACATGGCAGCCAGTCTAGCTAGTTGTGAGGTCATATGGCTTCGCAAGATGTTGTTTGGATTATTTGGTCAATTATTGAGACCTTTGGTGATTTACTGTGATAATCAGAGTTGCATTAAACTCACGGAGAATCCGGTTTTTCTTGACAGGTCAAAGCATATCAGCATCATATATCATTTCATCATAGACTATGTTCAGAAAGGAATTGTGAAGCTTGAGTATATTCCCATTTATGAGCAGGTTGCAAATATTCTTACCAAAGCCTTACCACGGGGCAAGCATGTCTACTTCAAAGACAAGATGGGTGCGGTGAGGAACACCTTTCTCGATAAGAGGGAGTGTTGAAATTTGGTTACCAGAGGATAGGTGGTTCCCTAAGGCTTTGATCTTTGGCCTAGTGAAAAGTGTCCAAAAGAAATTAATTTTTCTCGTAAAGTGATTTTATAAAGTTATAAAGTCAAATCTAATTTAAAAGTGACTTTAAGTGATAAAGTTACTAAGTCTAATTTTAAAGTGACTTTAATAAAGACAATGTGAAATTAGAAAGTGAAAAGTGACTTTGGAAATAAATGACTAAGAGGGTCTTTATTAAAGTGGAGTGAATTAAAAAATAGAAAGTGAGATTTAAATGAACATTTAAACTCGACCCTAGATCTAAAGCTATCTCAGCCATTGGATTTAGGGATTCCCCAAAAGTCACTTAGGGTAAGGTTAAAAGGAGGAAAAGGAGGAAAAGGTCATTCATTCTTTCATGAGCAGATTGAGAGAGCAAGGAGATTTACGAGTAGAGAGAGAAAGAGGCGGCGAATGGGATACTCATAAATCAGTACGTGACTGACAAAGAGCACGGTTTCCAAGACATAAATCTGTACAACAAGTGTTGGGCACATTTTTCGAGGGAGAGAGGCACAGTTTTCAAGGAAGACCATACAACAGCTTCAGCATTTATTTCTGGGCACAAAAATCGAGGAGAGAGACTGCTAGTTGGTGGCACGAATTTCTATAAATCTGTACAGCATCAGAACAGCAGCTTTGGCACAGATTTCGAGGCAAAGGAGCATGAAAATCGAGGAGAAGGGTTTGCTGTTAATTCCGTACAGTCCGTACGGCCGTACAGCTGGGCACATATTTTGAGAAATCCAGTTCAGCATTTAATGCTGTTATAAATGCTGTAAAAATTTTTGTTTTTGGTTTTTTTACTGTTCTGCATGTTTTCCAAGGCGGAGTGAATGCATGGAAATCGAGATAAGTATAGTTGTTTGGTTGCTGAAATATTTGCTGTAATTTCTGCCTCAATGTAAAGCATTTTTCAGAAATAAGAAGTAGCTCTCAAATTGGTTTTCCCCAAGAGTTGTAGGGGGTTTTTCCAGGGTCACATTGACCAAAAATCACTGTGTTTAAATGTGTTGAATGGCTGTTTGCATCTACTGATTTTTATTTCTGTATTTTCAACATTACATAATTTTCCCGGAAATTTGTGTTTTCGACAAAATTTATTTTCCGGCTTGTTAAATGTATGGATATGGGAAAGGGCATTTAACTATTTTTTGGAGTAATAAGGTGGCCCAAAGCCAGGAGTGGGAAATGAGAAATTTCTACATTAAAGTGTATGATGAATGAATTGGTTGAAAGTTAAAAATGAGGCCTCCTTATATACCTATGCAGGTGCCTCTTCACGAAAGGTCATGTCTCATCAAGCATGGCCTTTCAACCTAATTTCTAATTAACTAATTAATCATTATTTATACTATTTTATTCATTACCCTCTGTTTTATTAATACCCTTTAATTATTTAATTTCCCTAAGTTTAGACTTAGGGTCCTCATTAAAATAATTAATTATTTTAATAAAACATGAATAAGTGGAATTTCCCACAAACGGTTTACGGGTTCTTTGGAGATCTTGATGTCCAAGCCTCCTCACAAAATTTGAGACTTGGAACAATTTCCAATGCTACAAAATTCAACCTCCCTGTAAGCGAGGAAAGTGTTCTGTAAAATGCCAACTACATCTTGCTCTAATCTAAGCAACTCTTGCCTTGATGATGTCTCATTCAACTTTTGCCCTACATCAACATTGTCCATCACACCATCAACATCCTTTGGCTCAACGTCTGCCGGCTCCTGCGAATTTACGCCCTGTCCATTCCTCCTATTGGAATGGATTCTTGACCATCCCCATCTTTTCTCTGAAGTAAGCAAACTTAGTCTTACCCAGAACTTTCGTGAGGATATCAGCCACTTGCTCTCCTGTAGGAATGTACTTCAATTGTACAGCTCCCCGTTGGACATAGTCTCTGATGAAGTGACACCAAATGTCAATATGCTTCGACCGATCATGAAACACAGGATTTTCAGAGAGCTTGATGCAACTCTGATTATCGCACAAAATGCTAGTCGCTTCCATCCTTTTCTTGAGTAAGTTCATGAGAAACTTACGAAGTCATATTGCCTAACACGAAGCTGTGCTAGCTGCCATATATTCAGCCTCGGCTGAGCTTAGCGCCACGGATTTTTGTTTCCTACTGCACCAAGAATTCATTCCTGATCCGACATTAAAATAGTACCCACTGGTACTCTTCCGATCTATTGGACTTCCAGCCCAGTCTGCGTCAGTGAACCCACTCAATTGGATGTCATTGCCCTTGGTGTACCTTAATCCAAGCTCGACTGTCCCCCTCAAGTACCTGAGAACATGTTTGGCTGCTGCCCAGTGAGCCCTCCTTGGTTCTACCATGAATTGAATGAGGGTATTCACGGCATAACAGATGTCTGGTCTAGTATTGACTAGGTACATCAACGATCCTATGAGTTGCCTATACAAGGTAGGATCAGCCTCATCATCCACAGACGTCTCGATTTTCTTCCAGTTTGTCATCATTGGTGTAGCCATGGATCTACAGTCCTCATTTTGAAATCTCTTCAGAATCTTTGTAGTATATCTTCCTTGTCCAAGGAAGATTTCTCCCTTCTGCCGCCAAACTTCCAAACTCAGAAAATAGTGCATTCACCCTAGATCCTTCATGTCGAATTCTGTTGCTAGATTTTCCTTGTAGTCTTTGATGAGCCTAAATGAACCAGTCAGGAACAAATCATCTACATATAACACCAATATTAGAGGCTCATCCCCTACTCTCAGATAGTAGAGACTAGGATCTGCGTCACTCTTGACAAATCCCATCTTCTGCAGGTAGTTGTCAATTCGACCATACCAAGCTCTAGGGGCTTGCTTCAGTCAGTACAAGGCTTTCTTAAGCCTGCACACATGAGTTTTCTGCTCATGCGTCTGAAAGCTCTCTGATTGCTCTATGTATACTTCCTCTTCTATCACCCCATTCAAGAATGCAGTCTTGACATCCATCTGGTGAATCTCCCATCCCATCTGCGTTGCAAGGGATATGACGAATCCGATTGAAGTATATTGAGTTACTAGGGCGAAGGTTTCTTCATAGTCTATCCCTTCCTTCTGAGCATACCCCTTAGCTACAAAATTGGCTTTAAATTTCTTTATATTGCCATTTGCAACATATTTAATCTTATAGATCCATCTTGAACCTCCAATCGATCTGTCCTGAGGTCTAGGAACTATTTCCCAGACATCATTTGTCATGATGGAGTTGTACTCCTCCACCATAGCATCTACCCACACGTGATGCTGAGCTGCCTCCTGAAAACTAGTGGGTTATCCAACTTGTGCTACCAATGCCTGGCACCTGTCTGGTTGTCTGCGCTATCTCTTCTCATTTCTAGGAGCTCCAAGAAACTCCTCTGCATCCCTCAGAGTTTGTTGTAGTTCTCTACTCGTCGTTGTTGGAAAGTGTAACTAGGATCGGTCTTGATATTGACTATGTAACTATGTATTTATGTAATGAAGAAGACAAAGATAATTTTTGATATGCTTGCTTCATGGGTTTCATGAGCAAGGCTTTATTATAGGTCAAAGGACTTCTTCTTGATGTCCTTTAGGAATTTGTCTTCTAGTCATAAATGTACTATTTAAAGAGTCATGTATATGAAGAGTCAAGTCAATCTAATATGCCTCAAGACCTTGTGACATAAGCTCAGAATGATGCCTCATATCAGCGTTGAAATTCTCCTCTAGATAGCCTTCATGTCGGCCTATAAAATAGTGATAAAGTCGGCCCTATATTGATATGACAGGTTGTCTTATAAATATACATGGACAACTATATATACCCCTGTATATACTATGCAGAAAAGACAGAATTGCAGTTTGCTCTGCAGTTTTCACAGAGTTGCTCTGGGGATCACCTGAAGGAATGCGGGCAATTTCTGAGATTTAGTGCGAGTTAAAGGACTACAGCAAGTGCGAAATAGGAGAGGAAAACAACAACAAAAAGAAGGATAATACTAACTCTATTTTGGATTTATTCTACCTCGTCCAGTTCTGTGGAGAAGTGCGAGAAAGGGAATGAAGCAGTACAACAAAGAAGTATGTTACAGTGAAGAGAAGAAGTGCTGTCATGTGTTCAGTCTAGGGTGTATTCATCTTGGTAATAGATCTACATCTATAACGTGAATGTAAAGATCAGGGCTGCAAGTAAATCAAAGGAAGGATCTAAGGTTCAGTGATTCGTATCTTTGTTTTGGGCATTAAGACAGATAAGAGAAGAAGGATTCAAAGTAAAGGAGGGCTATAGATTGAGTTCTCTAAGGCTGCTGTTGAACGGTGTTGATCAATGCAGGAAGGTGCAAGAAAGAAGGATAAGCTCAAGGAGTCATTAAAGAAGCGGTGACAAGTTCTTGAAGGCTTATAAAGGTCTAGGGTATGTGTCATGGTCATGGTACTTGTCATTTGAAAGTCTATAAGAAGAATTTCTCGTGAGTTTTCCTCTCCAAGAGGGAGAGTTTTTGCCCTGGCTCGAAGAGACTAAATTTGTGTCTCTTGTGTTTTTGGTAATTGACTTGATGAAAGAATAAATAAGCTAAGAAGAGAATACATAAGTATAAGAAGTAAGCTCACAAGTAATTATTAAAGAGAGAATTTGAATTAATCACCGGGCCTTTAAATTCTCAACATGGTATCAGAGCTAAGGTGTTGAACGCAAGGGCTACTTGACTAAGAAGACACTCCAGGAAGCGAAGATCAAAGTTTAGGCTGAAAAGTCAAATCAGTTTGCAAGGAAGACTCTCAAGCTATTTCAAGAAAGATCTTCTATCTCATTCAAAGGATCAACTCATTCAAGAAAATAATCTTTGCCATCAAAGATTTACATTGAAGACATTGTTAGAAGAAGACATCATCTTTTGAAATATCCTTTATCATCAAGGATCCAAGAACATCTACATTGGATATTTCAATCTTAGAAGAAGCTCCTGACTTCATCTTCATCATCATCAAGGAAGCCGCAAACCACTCTACTCAAGTAAGTATCTATGACTTATTGTAGAAAGAGCAACAAGCTGGTTGGGTCATCAAACTTTAGTGCATGGAAGAAGAGGACATATTTTAATTTAATTGAAGAGGAAGTTATGGACTACATTGAAGGATCTACAATTCAACCACCAAAAGAAGATGCTCCAGCGCATGCCAAGTACATGAAGGGAGAAATCAGAGCCCAGATGATTCTCATAGAATCCATTAAGAACTCAATCATTCCCTATGTATCAAAACTAAAGTCTGCTAAAGAAATATATGAGAAATTGGTGGAGCTATTCTCTGTAAATATTGCAGGAGAAGCAATCTCTTTGAGATAAGAACTATACAAAATGAAATTGTCAAGAGAAGAAGGAATCACTTCATACTTTATGAGGATTTATGAAATAAGAGATCAATTGTAGGAACTGGGAGAAGTATTGTCTGACACTTAGATGACTACAATGGTGCTAAATGCTCTACTAGAAGAATGGGGAAACTTCACTTTAAGTTTATACGGGAAGAAAGAAGCAACACCATTCCATGATTTATGGTCTCTATGTAAAATAGAGGAAACAAGATTGAAAGCCAAAGCTGATACAAGATCAAGTTGAGGGAATCAAGCCTTTGCAACCATATCTAGGAAGAAAGGAAGGTTCGGTAAATTTGGTCCTCAGAATAAAAGAAGAAATATGGACAATGTACGATGCTTTGGATGTAATGAACTTGGGCATTATAAAACAGATTGTCCTAAATCTGAAAAGGACAAGAAAAAAAGGAAAGAATCCCATGTCTCAGATATGAGTGAAGAACCTGATGCAATGAAATCTAAGAAAGAAGTAGCGAAAGATCTCTATTGTGATTGAGATCATCTTCCTCTTTAAGTGATTTCTGTTGGTTGTAAAATAGTACGATAGGAAGCAATGTATATTGATAGCATCATGATAGAAGCATGGTAGGAGCTCTTGGTGAAACAGCGCCGGGAAAACCTTACTGATAACAATATTGATGGAAGGCAGTCATCAAGATCAAGGGTCATCATGGAAACTGGTGCTGATTTTTTCTAATGGAGTTCTCTATGAATTCACTGATTAGAAAGAAAGAAGAATGGCCTCATCAAGAATTCTATGCTACAAAATTGTGGGATGTGATGACATATTGATGGAGGAGGTCAAAGGAATGAAGCTCTTCATTCTAGTAAAACTGCTACAGGATGACTCAAAGGAAAAAGGTATGAGGTATATATATATATTTATATGCTGACAATGGATGCTGTGAAGTCATGTCATATGGTTGCAAGTAATGGACTTCTATATTTAGAAGTATGATCCATGGAGGAGGATCTCTCACAGTGCACTGACAGATGAAACAAACATAATATATCCTCATATGGAATATGAGGTGGTTGTATATAAACAAGGAACTGGAAATTGTAAGTTCCTGGGAACAAGAATGTGCAAAAGGGAAGAGATCATAAAGTGTAACCATGTCAAGAGGCAGTTTTCATCCGGAAGCCAAGAAGACGTGACTGGAATATCTCCTGGAGGATATGTAAACTTTGATAGAAGTTTGGTAAAGAAGAAGACCCTTGACAAGACATATCATGAGGAGATGTGTCAATCTTAATAGAGGATGCCGATGCCTATAGGAAGATGTCATGGTGAAAGATCATCACTGAGGTAACTTTTGTTTTTAAAAGTTCATACGTATATGTTTATCTGGATGAATTTGTGCAGGGTTGCTAATCATGTGAAAGGATGTAAAAGCCTTGGAGATGATTCAAAAGAAAGAAACATGGCATAAAAGGCGGACCAGATAAGAAAGACAGATGAATCGCTTTTTGGTAGATGACATGACTCATGAATGAAAGTGATGGATGATCTGTGCCCTATGGAGCTAAAGTTGAAGGTTCCTCAATATCGAAATCCATGACATCAAGGGGAGGAATTCTTCATGAGCAGCTGGGTGTCTCACCATTGCTGCTGCAGGTCCTTGATTGAGAGGGAGTCCGGTGATAAGTTTCTTACTTGGAAGAAATTGATTAATTCCTAAGAATGAGCTTAGGTACATTCCTTATACAGGAATGAGTACATTTCCTTGTGGAATGGGTCCTCCCGGGCTGAGAGGGAGAGATAGACACATCATTCTGGTCTTCACTTGGGAAGATAGAATGGAGGATTGGGTAATCGTCTGACATTCGATACTCTATGAGAATGTGTTAGGGCATTCAAGATAAGAGTAGTCGGGGACCAATATTCTTTGAGGGCTACCTACTCAAGAGAAGAATAGTCCAAGAAGGTCATACTTTGGGAACACCCGGATGGAGTATGTACCTTGGAGAGACAATGACTATGGTGTCTATAAGTCACGTGTCTTGCCAGCATTGTAGCCCATTGTCTCATTGAGACATGGGGTTGTTAGTCAAGGCCTTGCACTAGGAAAATGCTAGTTGACGTGATGCTATACAGATGCGGTTACTAATCCGATTCTTCTTATGAGATTCTTCAGTTTGAAAGTGACCATGTACTTGTATGAATACCTCCCTAGTTAAGAGGGAGTGTTGGAAAGTCTAACTAGGATCGGTCTTGATATTGACTATGTAACTATGTATTTATGTAATGAAGAAGACAAATATAATAATGTATATTTTTGGTATGCTTGCTTCATGGGTTTCATGAGCAAGGCTTTATTATAGGTCAAGGGACTTCTTCTTGATGTCCTTTAGGAATTTGTCTTCTGGTCATAGATGTACTATTTAAAGAGTAATGTATATGAAGAGTCAAGTCAATCTAATATGCCTCAAGACATTGTGACATAAGCTCAGAATGATGCCTCATATCAGCGTTGAAATTCTCCTCTAGACAACCTTCATGTCGGCCTATAAAATAGTGATCAAGTCGGCCCTATATTAATATGACAGGTCCTCTTATTAATATACATGGACAACTATATATACCCCTGTATATACTATGCGGAAAAGACATAATTGCAGATTGCTCTGCAGTTTTCACAGAGTTGCTCTGCGGATCACCTGAAGGAATGCAAACAATTTCTGATATTTAGTGCGAGTTAAAGGACTGCAGCAAGTGCGGAATAGGAGAGGAAAACAACGAAGAAAAGAAGGATAATACTAACTCTGTTTTGGATCTATTCTATCTTGTCCAGTTCTGTGGAGAAGTGCGAGAAAGGATATGAAGTAGTACAACAAAGAAGTATGTTACAGTGAAGAGAAGAAGGGTTGTCATGTGCTCGGTCTAGGGTCTATTCATCTTGGTAATAGATCTACATCTATAGCGTGAAACAAGTGCTGTGAAGGAGAAACTATAAGGTCTGAAATGAATGTAAAGATTAGGGCTGCAAGTAAATCAAAGGAAGGATCTAAGGTTCAGTAACTCGTATCTCTATTTTGGGCATTGAGACAGATAAGAGAAGAAGGATTCAAAGTAAAGGAGGGCTCGAGACCGAGTTCTCTAAGGTTGGTGTTGAACGATGCTGATCAGTGCAGGAAGGTGCAAGAGAGAAGGATAAGCTGAAGGAGTCATTGAAGAAGCGGTGACAAGGTCCTAAAGGCATATAAAGGTCTAGGGTCTATGTCATGGTCATGGTACTTGTCATTTGAAAGTCTATAAGAAGAATTTCTCGTGGGTTTTCCTCCAAGAGGGAGAATTTTTGCCTTGGCTTGAAGAGCCTAAATTTTTGTCTCTTGTGTTCTTAGTAATTGACTTGATGAAAGACTAAATAAGCTAAGAAGAGAAGACATAAGTATAAGAAGTAAGCTCACAAGTAATTATCAAGGAGAGAATTTGATTTATCAACAGCTCTTTAAATTCTCAATAGTCCTTCCATTGGTGGTGGGTGGATTTACCTACTCTCCTTCTTTCACATCCTTGGAAAAGCTATCCTTAAGATCCTTGTGCCTTGGAGAGGCACTAGAGCCATCTTCCGCAGGTCGTTGTGGCTGGACCAATGGATCCTCCTTAGACTGCGTAGCTGAATACATTTTCTGGGATTTCTTGAAGGCTCTTTCCTCTATGAACTTCATGTCTTGTCTCACCACTATCTTCCTACTCTCGGGAATATAAATGTGGTAAGCCTTTGGATTCTCACTATATCCCACAAGGTATCCTTTCTTTGCAGTTTGATGATTGATCCAACTTCTTCCTTTTCTAATCGGGTACATGGAAATACGCTATACTGCCAAATATCCTAGAGTGGCTCACTTCAGGCTTGCTGCCATTGAACATGCTCTCAGGAGTAACCTTACCCAATGCGTTGTGAGGAACCTTGTTCTGCACATACACGACTGTATTACAAGCCTCAGCCCACAGGAATTTGGGCATGTCTTGATCATACAACATTGCCCTTGCAGCTTCGACAATAGTCCTGTTTTTCCTCTCTGCGACTCCATTCTGCTCCAGATTATACAAAGTGGTCTATTCTCTCTTGATGCCTTCCCTTGCGCAGAACCTTGTGAAGTCCTTGTTAATGCACTCTCCACCATTGTCTAATCGCAATGTCTTGATTCGCTTTCCTGTCAGATTCTCTGTTGAGATTTTGTGTATTTGGGGCAGCATCAATTGTGCTCTAGGTCCCAAATTTTGTGGAGGGACTAGAGTACACTTGATCTACAAGACCCAGAAATGGATTTGAGAAATTTCAAGTTGTGTTCAAGTTATTCAAATATTTAATTATTTTTAATGGATTTCCTAAGTCTAACTTAAGAAAATAAAATGATTAAAGTGAATTAATTAACACGTGTTGAAATTGTCTTAAGTCACATGGATCAAGCAGTCTTTTAATTTCAGTCGTTGATGGATGATTTAATCTCGGTCGTTGAAGGGTTCAACGAAAAAGTATAAGAGAAAGGCTTGAGGGTCAATTGAAGACACAATTTCTGTAGAACTGAGGAATAGATCTGGAATTCTAGGGCAGGTTTGCTAAGAATTTCCAGTGGAATTTCCTGCAGTGAGGGGTAGTATTGGCCAAGGGAATGTTCTAATTCCGGGGCCAAGAGACATCAAGAGGCAAGAGGAGCAACCACAAGGACAACGTAGAGAGGCTTCAGAGCCATGCAGAGCAGCAGGGACAATGCAAAGGCAGCTAGGGCCACGCTGGGCTGACGCTGACCAAGTAGAGGCAGCGCAGGGGCAGCGTAGACCCTCCTAGGATGACGCAGGCCCTCCTAGAGCCATGCAGAGGCTGACGCAGTCCCTCCAGGGCAATGCTGGGGCTTCAGAAGCAGCTATAAGGGTTTCTAGAGTCATATCTAGGCTGAGTCCCGTAAATCCCATTTGAGGGTGTGGATCAGTCAGATATTTGGCACTAGATCTTCAGGTTAGCTGCAGATTTTACATCTTTTATTCTCTGTCAGGTTTTCCAAGGTTGGAACCCAGATTTGCTGTACTCAAAACTACTTAATAATAAAACCCTCAAATCTGCTGAACCGGTTTTCCCGCTTTGGGTTTTTCCGGGAACTTATGTCCAAAAATCCATGTGTCACTTTGTTGCATGAGTGAATTATTCAGTAAATGATCTGCATGTGTAGGCTGTAGTTGTGTTTATTTTCGGTATTTTCTAAATCTAATTTTTGAAAATAACTTGTATAAATTAGATCAAGTGGGAGGAAATAAACCAATACACTGTAGTAGAATTTTCACATGGTATCAGAGCGATAGCAGATCAAGCTGAATCTCCAGCAATCAACTGAAAATTTATTTTTTCTGTAGGGTGGTATAAGAAACAGCAGATCTGGAAAGGGCATCTTGACACTAAGGGAAAGCAGATCCAGGAGACAACGATGAAGCTGCAAAAGGCCTCTAGGCTTACGCAGACCCTTCCCAGGGTAGCGTAAGGATTGCGTCACCCAGTCTGGGGTTACGCAATCCACTTCTACGCAGCACTGGGACCGCGCTCGGCCAGCCAGGAGGACGTTGTCCAGTCACTTCTCTTGTTGTAGAAGAATTCAACCAAGTTCTGGAAGAAGTGCTGGTGGCATAGAGATTTTGCAGGTGCAGAATTGTGCCTAGCTATGGCAACAAAGGCGGGAGGAAGATATTTATTTAGCAGATCTGAGATTCGATTGAGAGGATCGGATAATATTGTCCGTTTGAGTTTTGGTGGAAGATTTCCAGGAGGGAAGTCAGTTTGCAGAAAGAAGCAGCTACTAGAGGGTTTCCAGTCACCATGAGACAAATTTAGGGCAAGGAGGGTTGCCCTCTATCATTGGAAGATGTCCTTCTCTTCACTAAACTTGGGCTAGACAAACTGCTCCCTTGGATGCCTTCTTTTGTCTCTAAGCTTCTCCAAATCAACCCTTCTTACAACTGTTAATGTCCTTCTCAACAACTGATCTAGGGCTGCAAAGACATCTTGCTCCTTCCCTCCAACATACCTTCAAGATGTCCTTCAAAAACTATACCAAATATGGACTATCTATCCACTAGCAAAACATCAACAAAAGGAGACTAACATACCTTTTTCTTTACTCTTGCAACTCGATTATGTGCCCTTACTTCAGAATTCAGACCTTTGATTAAGGAATTTTGTAGCTACAACTACAACCCTTCCAACTCGGCCTCTTCTTCTCCAAATGTCTACAGCTACCTTTCTTCCAACAGGTTAGTCCCTTCCAACCCACTGTTACACCTTCTGACCCTCGGGAAGGATAATACAGGAGCTTGGACTCCTATAGAAAATTCTCGACTTGTTTTCAAGAAGATTCTTTCACAAAATTTTGCCTGGAACCACTCCTCGCTGGCTGCTTTTGCACTAATGTGGCCCAAACAATGATGAGAAATTAACCCAAAACAAACTTCTTTCCTCCTTCGCTTGTCCTCCTAGAGCTGGAACTGCCATAGAGTGTGAAAATTTCTTAACGTAGGAACCCTACTGCAGTATCTTGATTTACTTCTCCTAGTTGTTTGATTTTGTTGAAATTTGGTTACCGGAGGACCGGTGGTTCCCTAAGGCTTTGATCTTTGGCCTATGGAAAAGTGTCCAAAAGAATTTAATTTTTCTCCTAAAGTGACTTTATAAAGTTATAAAGTCAAATCTAATTTAAAAGTGACTTTAAGTGATAAAGTTACTAAAGTCTAATTTTAAAGTGACTTTAATAAAGTCGATGTAAAATTAGAAAAGAAAAGTGACTTTGGAAATAAATGACTAAGTGGGTATTTATTAAAGTGGGGTGAATTAAAAAATAGAAAGTGAGATTTAAATGAGCATTTAATCTCAGCCCTAGATCTAAATCTGTTTCAGCCATTGGATTTAGGGATTCCCCAAAAGTCACTTAGGGTTAGGTTAAAGGAGGAAAAGGAGGAAAATGGCATTCATTCTTTCATGAGCAGATTGGGAGAAGGAGAAAAAGAGAGCTGGAGATTTTTCTGAGCAGGGAGAAGAAGGAGGGCAGCAGTGAAGAGATTTCAACAAAGGTACAGCAGCATTTATTGGCACACATACCGAGGCATAAAATCCATACAGCAAAGGAGAGGCAGTTTTTCCAAGTGAGGAGGCAAAAAAATCGAGGAAGAGCGTACAGCAGCAAGCAAGCACTCAAGGCACAAAAATTAGGCACGTTTTTTTAGGAAGAGGGTGGTTGTCATTTTCGGCACAAAAACCGAGGAAGAGGACAGCAGCTACAACTCTGATTTTTGGTGCGGATTTCGAGAGAGGGTGTTGTACGAAATCCGTACAGTCCGTACATCAAAGTACGGTTGTTCCAGCATGCTTCCCGAGGTGGTCGTACAACATTTAATGATGTCCTAAGGTGCTGTAAATTTTCTGTTTTCTGTTATTGCTGATTTGGCACAATTTCCGAGGCAGTGTGCAAGCACGAAAATCGAGATAAGTCTGTAAATTGGTTGCTGGAATTTTTTATGAGTTTTTCCTGTTTCACTGTAAAAGGCATTTTTCAGAAAATAAAAGAGAAGCTTTCAGACTGGTTTTCCCCAAGAGTTGTAGGGGGTTTTTCCAGAGTCATGTTGACCAAAAATCTTTGTGTTTAAATGTGTTGAATGGTTGTTTTGAGTTTGCTAATTTTTATTTCTGCATTTTCTAGTATTTTTTAAATTTTCCAAAATTTGTGTTTTCAGCAAAAATTATTTTTCTGTTGTTGAATGTAAGGATATGGGAAGGGCATTTAACTAAAAGGAGAATTAAGGTGAAACTGAAAACCAGGGTGGGAAACAAGAAATTTCTACATGGTATCAAAGGTTGAGTGCTGAAAGTGCAGTTTGGGACAGCAAGGAGAAAAATACAGCCTGCTGATTTTTCACTCAGAAAATTCCAGCAAGCTGATTTTTCACACAGAATTTTTATCTTTACTACAACAGTGTTATTTTTCAGTTTTTAGGACAACAGGATGTCATTGGGATTGAGGGTGGAGGATAGGTTGGATGGGCATACCAATTACAACGTTTGGAAGGAGAGAATGCAGAGTATCTTTGAGGAGGCAGAAGTCTGGGACATCATGGTGCATACTGCACATAACCCTGTTGTTGTGCCTACTGATGCTGTTTAGTTGGCAGCATATAATAGAAAGAACAACAAGGGTAAGAGACTGATTCTAGACGGAATCAAAGACCATTGCATTCCTCATGTGAGAGGAAAGAGAAATGCTCATGAGATGTGGACAACATTGTCCAATCTCTACCAGAGTACCAATGAGAACCGGAAAATGATCCTGAAGGAGAAGCTGAAGACCAGTAAGATGGGTAAGACTGATAGTGCAGCTGGATATCTCACAAAGATTACTAATGTGAGAGATGAGTTGGCAGCAGTTGGAGAGGTCATTTCACCCACTGAGTTGGTACGGATTGCAGTGAATGGCCTCCCCAGTCCATGGATGAACTTTGCTAATGGGGTTTGTGCACGTGAGACCCTTCCCACATGGGAGAGGATTTGGGATGATTGCATTTAGACAGAGATCAGGAAGGGTCAGCTTGGGGCAGCCAAGCCAGTTGAGCAGGATGAGGATGTAGCACTGTTGGTAGGAGGCAAGAAAGGCAAAGGAAAGAAGCAAGCTTCCACAAGCAGTGGTGGGGGCAAAGGCAAAGGTAAAGGTAAACAGGGTAACACACAGAAGGACTATTCCAAGGTGAAGTGTTGGAATTGTCAGAAGATGGGACACTATGCAGTTGTGTGTCCGGAGAAGAAGAAGAAGAAGGGGAAGAACCAGAGCATGGCAGCATCAGTAGAGGTTGAGGACTATACAGATCGCTTTGACCGAGAGTTTGGGTTCATTGCGTGTGAGTCCACTAGTGCAAGATCACCTGCCACAGAGGTTCAAAGGGAGCATGCATTTCCCTCAACTAGCGGAGCATCTTCGGGTATCTGGTATGTGAACGGTGGGGCTTCACGTCATATGACAGGAGTCTGTGAGTACTTCTCGGAGCTCTCAGAGAGTGGCACTGATATAGAGGTAGTACTCGGTGATGACAGAGTTGTTAGAGCAGTCGGTGTGGGGACACTGACATTTTAGAGGGAATCCAAACCTCCCTTGAAGGTGTCAGATGTTCTATATGTGCCAGGGATGAGGAAGAACTTCATATCCATCTCAGCTTTAGAGGACAGAGGATATGAGATACTGTTCAGGGGAGGACAGGTGCTGATATATCCTAGGGGTACTCCAGCAGAGTCAGCTAGAGTGATAGGTGTACGCCATGCAAAGGTGTACAAGTTTGCATTCCAGCCCCTTTTGGCATTGAGCAGTAGCACTGACAGCAGAGGTAGCAGTTCTGAGCTGTGTGAGATTTGGCACCGCAGGATGGGGCACATGTATCATGGGGCCTTGAGGACATTGCAGGAGATCACTACCGGTGTGCCAGATTTCAGTACTGATCACTTTGATACTTGCAGAGGATGTGCGATGGGCAACTTTGCCAAATCCCCTTTTCCCAGCAGTGACAACAGAGTGACTAGGATACTTGATTTGATTCATTTCGATGTGAGCGGTCGGATGTCTCATGTTTCCTTGAGTGGATATGAGTACTATGTTTTATTCATTGATGATCACTCCAAGAGGACCTGGATTTATTTCTTGAAGACCAAGAGTGAGGTCTTCAAGCGGTTTCAGGAGTTCAGAGCTCTTGTGGAGACACAGACAGGTCGGAAGATCGAGTCCCTGAGGTCGGACAATGGAGGAGAGTACACCCTTGGAGAGTTTGTTGACTATTGTGCAGAGGCAAGCATCAGGAGGGAGGCAAGCATTAGGAGATTTAATTTTTCTCCTAAAGTGATTTTATAAAGTTATAAAGTCAAATCTAATTTAAAAGTGACTGTAAGTGATAAAGTTACTAAAGTCTAATTTTAAAGTGACTTTAATAAAGTCAATGTAAAATTAGAAAGGAAAAGTGACTTTGGAAATAAATGACTAAGTGGGTCTTTATTAAAGTGGGGTGAATTAAAAAATAGAAAGTGAGATTTAAATGAACATTTAATCTTAGCCCTAGATCTAAATCTGTTTCAGCCATTGGATTTAGGGATTCCCCAAAAGTCACTTAGGGTAAGGTTAAAGGAGGAAAAGGAGGAAAAGGTCATTCATTCTTTCATGAGCAGATTGGGAGAAGGAGAGAAAGAGAGCTGAAGATTTTTTTGAGCAGTGAGAAGGAGGGCAGCAGTGAAGAGATTTCAGCAAAGGTACAACAACATTCATTGGCACACATACCGAGGCAGAAAATTCGTACAGCAAAGGAGAGGTAGTGTTTCCAAGTGAGAAGGCACAGAAATCGAGGAAGAGGGTACAACAGCAAGCACGCACTCCAAGGCACAAAAATCAGGCACATTTTTCGAGGAAGAGGGTGGCTGTCATTTTCGGCACAAAAATCGAGGAGGACAACAGCGACAACTCTGATTTTTGGCACGGATTTCGAGAGAGGGTGTTGTACGAAATCCGTACAGTCAGTACAACAATGTACGGCTGTTTCGGCACACTTCTCGAGGTGGCCGGACAACATTTAATGCTGTCCTAAGGTGTTGTAAATTTTCTGTTTTCTGTTATTGCTGATTTGGCACAATTTCCGAGGCGGTGTGCAAGCACGAAAATCGAAATAACTCTGTAAATTGGTTGCTGGAATTTTTTTTGAGTTTTTCCTATTTCACTGTAAAAGACATTTTTCAGAAAATAAAAGAGAAGCTTTCAGACTGGTTTTCCCCAAGAGTTGTAGGGGGTTTTTCCAGGGTCATGTTGACCAAAAATCTCTGTGTTTAAATGTGTTGAATGGCTGTTTTGAGCTTGCTGATTTTTATTTCTGCATTTTCCAGTATTCTGTGGATTTTCCAGAATTTGTGTTTTCAGCAAAAATTATTTCCCTGTTGTTGAATGTAAGGATATGGGAAAGGGCATTTAACTAAAAGGAGA
Source organism: Pinus albicaulis (assembly GCA_034641835.2). NCBI lineage: Eukaryota > Viridiplantae > Streptophyta > Pinopsida > Pinales > Pinaceae > Pinus > Pinus albicaulis. Next base: position 354,443,211 of record CM076571.1, on the reverse strand, counting down.
AATAAGGTGAAACTTAAAACCAGGGTGGGAAACAAGAAATTTCTATAGATTTAATTAACTAGTTATTTTATGAATATTCGGTAAAATATCAAAGCAAATACAACTGCAGCCTACACATATATACAAATCATTTATTGAAGCATAGCGCACACATGACAAAGGACACATTATCAAGGGCACTAGGTAATGGTTTGACCAACAGAGAATTTCATCGCAGATGTACCTATCACTTGGAGATAGAAAATATGGCTGCTTCAGCCGAGGAAGCACTCTGAAATATGTTGAATATGAGCCCTTTCTGGCCCACTGGAATTCCAACGCTGCTCCTCCAGCCTCTATGTTAGGTTCTTCTGCCTAGTGTAGCCACTGCGCAACATAGGCTGCCCCTGCGTCACCCTTTTGGGCTCAGCGCTGCCTCTGCATCACTCTGAAGGCCCCGCGTCAGCCTGGTTGGGATGCATCCCTCTTATTGGTCTTTGCGTTGCCTGGTACGAATCTGCCTCTTTGCCTTTGTATTCTCGGCCTCGGATCAGAATAATCCCTCGTCAATCTGCCCCTTGTTATCACTCCACCAAATTCCCAAGGCTGAGGAAGGAATCCCAATAGAGGTAACCACAAACCAAGCTTTTGACTTGATAGCTAGGCCCTATCAAGTCGGAGAGGGCTCTCTCCAAAGGGGTCACAACTAGGAGGGCTAGAGAAATTAGGGTTGTTAGGCTAGGTATAGAGTGCAGGGGTTTGTTTTGAATTGATATGGTTGGGAAAATCAATAGATATAGGAATTAGGTCAAGGAAAGCTAGGTCAGGGCAAATGGAGTTAGGGTTGCAGGGATCAATGGGGCAAGGTTGGTACAATGCCAATCACTAGGAAATGGTTGTGGAATGGTTTTAAAAATGTAAGAAGGTTGAGAAAAGCATAAGGGATGTATTTCCCTCAGACAGAAGATAATGAACAAAATATGATCAGTTAGCCAAAACAAAGCATGTGCAAGCATGTATTCTGAATTTTAAACCTGTAAAAGATCATAACATAGACATGAAAGTGACATGAACACAATACTATCAAACATATGATACTGAAGAAGAAACTATGAAAGACATTCAATACCACAGGTATCCCATAAATGTAGCTGCAACTCCTCTTTATTAGCTTGGCCAAAACTGAGTACAAGTTCCCTTGATCAACTAGCAAAACAAAACTGATTCCAACTATTCCAACCTTTGAAAATGAGTAAAAAATGACATGATATAGGCGTCAAACAATCTCTCCCAACCTCGAGGGTCGAATCCATGAGAGGAGGAGCTGATCCACTAAAGTCTGATCTAAAACCTAGAGTGTAGGGTGGTCAAAGTGACTCAACCCTAACTTTTTGCAAACTGATTCATTACACCTCATCATGAGTTTTAATCTAATGTATTTACCCTAGGTAATAGTAAAAATATAATAATTACGTTCATCTTCATCATTTACATAGGTAAAATTCAACATTTCCCAAGATAAAAATCAAAACTTGTGTGAAACTCAGAAAATTTTTGAAGATTGCAAAAACACAATTTCCTTGTTAAACGCGCAGCAACCAGGCAGAAATTATGACCTCTGTTCAGGGCTGAATTTTAGTACCTTCTCGGTGTCCAAATCTACTCCATGATGGCTCATTGGAAAGTCCTTCGAGTCTACTTTCCAGAATTACCTTCAGTTTTCAAAATGATGCCCATTTGCCCTGTCAAAAATCATTTCTCCTGAGACTAGTAAACGCACAGCGACTAGGTAGAATTTGAGGCAGAAATATGATTTTTTGATAGTTTTTTGACTTTTTGATTGACCAATTCTCCTCCAGAAACTTAGAAACTTCACAGGGTTGATGTCCTCATCATTACAAATTTGCTGGTGGTGGCCATTTGTCCATTAGATGTCCCAAAAAAGAGCGTAGCGTCCAAGGCGCTAGACGTTTAGCAAATTTTCTATGTATAAAATAACCTCAACAACACAGAAAGGTACAAAATGCTAAGTTTGCCAAAATTTTGTCAAAATTGGTGGGATATTTGCTGATCATGTGTTTGAGGCATGGAGTGTTACCTCGGCAAGTATATCTAGCTTCTCTTTTTCTTCTTGCTTGGTCAAGTCTTCAATTTTGGCATTGGCTCTTTTGAGCTTGGCCAATGCAATTCTCTCTTTCCGGGCATGAAGTTTGACCTTTGTCCTCGACAAGTCATTATCCTTGTTGGCCTTCTCCAGCAGCTTTTCCAAGTGTAGATTGGCTCTATCAAGCCATGGTTCCCTATTCTCATTGATTTCTAGGGCACGCTGTTTATTTAGTGTAAACTGGTTTGCTAGCTCAGCTTCCCTTTGTCTCTCTAGGGCTAGAGCTCTTTTCAGCCCTCTAGTCCTAGGTCTCTGTCTTGGAGGATGATCCTGTAAAGTTTTGTAGATGTTCTATGCTAGGAGCAATTTCACTTTTCTCACAGCAATCATACAAGTAGTTAAGCAAAATGCAGATAGAACATATAAGTAGATCTTACAGAAGACAAATCAGAAATAGGAAAAATGTGTGTGTTCGTTTCGGCGGTCAACAGGATGCTTCAACCAGCAAAGTCTCCTTTGGTCAGCCAGCCCAGCATGTGTCACAACAACCCTCCAATCAGTAAATGAGTCAACCCAAGTCAACTCCACAAAAGTCAACGCTGTCCTGAAAAAGTCAACGCAGGGCAGCAAGCTAAAAGTCAACGCAGCAGCAAAACGGTCAACCCTTTGACCTCGATTTTTGTGCCAAGTAGTAAGGCCTTCAAAAATCGAACCTTCCACAAGTTTTTAGGTTGATTGGACCATGCGTTGACCAAAGTCAACGCTGGTCAACCTTTCTGCGAAACCCTAGCAGCAGAAAGTCGTACTTCAGCCCAGCCGTACGGTCTGTCCTCTCTCTCCTTCACACGTGTGGCTGAAACTCGTCCTTTAGGTAGCTCGTACTATTTGATGAGAGAGGAAGATGTGAGTTGTGATGATGATGAAATGCTCTCCAACTTTTCCTGTATTTATATCCATCATTGGGGCGTGTGACACATCTGCTGGGGGCGTGCAACCTTAAGGCCGACCTGCACATATAATTTTATTAAGAATAATAAATTCAAAATATATGTTCTGCTCATCGGATTAAGACATATTATATATGGATTTTACACCTCTCTGAAAGAGGAATCCAACAAAAATATTAGCTTCTTAATCTGAGCATTACAACATGGAGTTTGGACCTAGTTGTCCAAATTTAACACTCCCTCTCAACTAGGGAGAACTCCATCCATCAGTGCAATCAACATCGTGCGTCATCCCGCCGAAACTTGCTTTGCTGGCTTCTTTATTTCAGAACAGAAGTGGGTCAGTCACAAGGACATCATCCCCCGACTGACATAATCAGTCCACAGGTCCCAGACCTCACAAAACTTGATCCCAGATCAAGTGGTTGGACCGTGCCATCCTAGATAGAGAGTACGGCAATCTCTGATGCGTCCATCAGTCTTTGCTAATAGTCTCTCGCTTTTCCCACCTCATTGGCCAAATGAGAGGTACTTCCCATGAGCCCTGAACTCAATGGGTAGGATGCATACGGGGCACAGATAAATGAGTGGTGAACCAGCTCAATGATCACAAAGGTGGGGCAGAAGCATTATGAGTGCTTATAGCTCCGAGAAGCTATCCCCAAAGCCCCCCAGAGCTCCCAGAGCTCATCGTCCAACAGGACCCACATCATAGGGTCTTTCCACGACACCAAGACTCTCACGGAAGGTTAGGAACTTGACCTTCCCCCGGGGCTTAGTGAGAATATCCGCGACCTGCTCATCAGTTCCTATATGATCGAGCCTTACGGCGCCTCGCTGTACCATATCCCGGATAAAGTGGTACCTGATATCAATATGCTTGGATCGGTCGTGGAACACGGGATTCTCAGTCATACGAATCCCACTCTGATTATCACAGAGTATCACAGTGGTATCTAGCACATGTCCAAACAGCTCACTAAAGAGCTTCCGCAACCAAACTGCTTCACAACAGGCCATACTAGCAGCAATGTATTCGGCCTCCGCGGTGCTCAAAGCCACCGACTTCTGCTTCCTTCTCATCCATGAGATCGAGGCAGAACCAAGATTGAAGCAGCATCCAGATGTGCTCTTACGATCCACCACACTGCCAGCCCAATCGGCATCAGTATATCCACGGAGTATCACACTCCCGGCAGTGTATCTCAGCCCATGGTTTATCGTGCCCCAAAGATATCTCAAAAGATTCTTGGCACCAACCCAGTGAAAGTGATGAGGCTCAACCATCTGTTGACTCAAAGTGTTCACTGCAAAACATATATCTGGTCGAGTGTTCACTAAGAACATCAAAGCTCCTATGAGTTGACGATACTCAGTAGGATTGGCCAAGATAGGCCCAGCAGCGCTGCCACTCAACTTCTTAAAGTTGAGGTCCATCGGTGTCGACACGGACTTACAGTCCACCATCCCAAATCTTTCCAGAAGCTTCACAATATATTTTCCTTGAGAAAGGAAAATCTCTCCAGGTCTCTGCCAGACCTCCAGGCCTAGGAAATAGTGCATCAGTCCTAGGTCTTTCATCTCGAACTCAGCAACAAGCTCCCTCTTACATTGATGAATGAGAGGGTCATCACCTGTCAGGAAGAGGTCGTCCACATACAGCACTAGAATGAGAGGCTTCCCTTCCACAACCTTGAAGTAAAGGTTTGGATCAGCATTGCTCCGAGTGAAGCCCAGCTTCATCAAGTAACTATCCATCCTCTCGTACCAAGCTCTGGGTGCTTGCTTTAACCCATAGAGGGCTTTCTTCAACCTGCAGACATAAGTGTCACGATCTTGAACTTCAAATCCCAGAGGTTGTTCTACATACAACTCTTCCTTTATTGCACCATGCAGAAAAGCGGTCTTGACATCCATCTGATGAAGACTCCATCCTTGCGTAGCAGCAAGGGCTATGATTGATCGGATGGTGGTATATCGTGCCACAGGTGCAAATATATCGTCATAGTCAATTCCTTCCTTTTGAGAGAAGCCACGGGCAACAAACCTTGCCTTAAACTTTTCAGCACTCCCATCAGATCCATGTTTGATCTTGTAGAGCCATTTAGTGGTGACAACAGATTTGTCCTTCGGTCTCGGGACCACATCCCAGACATCATTCTTCATAATAGACTCATATTCTTCATGCATAGCATCCTTCCAAACTTGATGATTGATGGCTTCCTCAAAAGATCCAGGTTCAGATTGTACAATAGTACTCATGGCAGCTAGATACCCTTGGTATCTACACGGCTTCTTGCTTTCTCGGAATGTCCCCCTTGGGGCAGCATGACCCTCGGCATCTTCGAGGGTGTCCCTGAGCCATGATGGTCTCTTTCCTAGTGAAGGGGGTGGATCAATAGGGTCCATTGGCCCTTCAATATCAGGTATAGTCTCATCCTGGGGTTCTTCCAGATTTCCAGGCCTTTCTTCATGAATTTCTTCGGATCTAGGAAGATCTACTACTTTCTTCAGGGAAGCATCTTCGTCAAAAGTGACATCATGGCTTATCTCTACTTCCCTTTGACCAGGTACATAGACTCTATATGCCTTAGAAGTCTCACTGTAGCCCACAAACATTCCTTTCTTCCCAGTAGCATCCAGCTTAATTCTCTTTTCTTTCGGCACATGAAAATAGACGGGACATCCAAAAATTCTAAAATGTGAGACATCAGGTTTCTTACCAGAGAAAACCTCTTCGGGAGTTTTGGAGTCCAAAGTGGAATGAGGGCATCGGTTTTGAATGTACACAGCAGTATTTGCAGCTTCTCCCCACAGAAACTTTGGTAGACCCTGGTCACATAGCATGGCACGGGCAACTTCCACAATAGTCCTATTCTTGCGTTCAGCAACACCATTCTGCTCAGGAGTATCTGCAGTGGTAGTCTCCCTCTTAATGCCAGCTTCTCTGCAAAAGTCTTTGAACTCATTTGACTCATATTCAGTGCCATTGTCAGTCCTCAAAATCTTGATCTTCTTTCCGGTCATATTTTCCACCAAGGCTTTGAAGGTACGGAACCACATGAAAGCCTCATCCTTCTTCTTCAAGAAGTATATCCAGGTTTTGCGAGAGAAGTCATCAGTAAAGGTCATATAGTAAGAACATCCCCCCAGGGATGTTACGGGTAACATACCAGAAAGATCAGAATGGACCAGTTGCAATATATCAGATGTCTTTGTGACACTTGAGGGGAAAGGTCCCCTTGTATGTTTCCCTTCAGCACAGCCCTTACATACACCTTCACGATTATTTCCAAAATCAGGCATCCCTGTCACCACCTTCCTTGCTTCGGGAAGAGCCTTGTAATGAAGGTGTCCAAATCTTCGGTGCCATAGTTCGGTTTGACGGATAGTATCACAAGTCATAGCTCCCAACGGACTCCCTCCAACCTGGTAGAGGGTACCAACTCTAAAACCAATTGAGATAGCTTCCTTGAAGCTCTTCTTCCACATGAGTACCTTTCCATCAGAGAAAGTTACATTGAATCCTTTGTCTTCCATGGCAGATACAGACACAAGGTTCTTCTTTAATTTAGGTACATAGAGTACATCTTGCAAACGTAGGACTTGTCCTTGAGACAAGTGGAGGGTCACAGTCCCTGTCCCTTTCACGGGATAAGTGGCATTATCCCCAAGGATAATTTCTAGATTAGTATCCCTTTCAACCATGTCAGAAAGTGCTTCCTTGAATCCGGTGATGTGTCTTGAGGCACCACTATCGATTAGCCAGACATCCATAGTGTCGGGCGGAGATGCAGCTGAAAGAGCAGATACTAGAATATACTCATTTCTTTTATCAACAACATTAGACTCCTCATACCTGGTATTTCTGGTCTTTTTAGAAGGTTGATTGTTTCCTCCAAAGTGAGCCTTCCTCTTTCCTTTATTGTCATTTCTTCGATTCCCATTCCTTCGGTTGTTGTTGTTATCGTCACCATCGGGAGAATCCTTCTTGAAGGGGCATTCTCTAGCATAGTGTCCAGGACTATGGCAGGTGAAACATTTACCCTTCTTCTCTTGAGTCTTAGTCCTTCCTTTGTCCTTAGAACCACCAGAGTTCTTCTTTCGGGAATGAGCACCATAGGCATCATTTCTTTCATTATCAAATTCCTTCATCCTTGTTTCTTCTTGCATACATCTTGTCAGAAGCTCATCAAAGTTAGGAATGGTATTATTGTTGAGAATGGTAGTTGTGAATACTTGCCATTCATATGGAAGTCCTCCAAGTGCGGTGAGAACCATCTCACGATCGGCTATTGTCTCCCCAATAGCTAGCAGATTGTTCCTGGTTTCGGTCAACTTCATAAAGAAAGTTTGAATAGACTCGTCTCGGCCCTTCTTCATATTCTTCAACCTGTTCTTGAGGAATAGCACTTGGTTCACATTGTTTACTTGGAACATAAGTATCAATTTGTCATACATCTCCTTGGATGTACGGATTCCCTGATCAGCAGCTTTGCTCTGATTTCACCCTTCTTATACTTGTTTCTAACAGCAGCAGAGGCATTGGATGGAGGTTCTAGAATCTTCCCTGTCACATGATCCAAGAGATCATGATCTTCCAATTTAAGGTCTAATATCATCTTCCAGGCATGGAAGTCATCACTTCCAGTCAGCTTGTCATTCTCCTTGAATTCAAGACTAGAGGAACCCATTTCTTCGGTGATGATTGCTAAAGATAGAGTTTGTCTTCACCTCAGCTCTGATACCATGTAAAGTTTTGTATATGTTCTATGCTAGGAGCAAATTTACTTTTCTCACAGCAATCATACAAATAGTTAAGCAAAATGCAGATAGAACATAAGAGTGGATTTTACAGAAGACAAATCAGAAACAGGAAAAATGTGTGTGTTCGTTTCGGCGGTCAACAGGATGCTTCAACCAGCAAAGTCTCCTTGGTCAGCCAGCCCAGCATGTGTCACAACAGTCCTCCAATCAGCAAATGAGTCAACCCAGGTCAACTCTACAAAAGTCAACGCTGTCCTGAAAAAGTCAACGCAGGGTAGCAAGCTAAAAGTCAACGCAGCAGCAAAACGGTCAACCCTTTGACCTCGATTTTTGTGCCAAGTAGTACGGCCTTCAAAAATCGAACCTTCCACAAGTTTTTAGGTTGATTGGACCATGCGTTGACCAAAGTCAACGCTGGTCAAACTTTCAGCGAAACCCTAGCAGCAGAAAGTCGTACTTCAGCTCAGCCGTACGGTCTGTCCTCTTTCTCCTTCACACGTGTGGCTGAAACTCGTCCTTTAGGTAGCTCGTACTATTTGATGAGAGAGGAAGATGTGTGTTGTGATGATGATGAATATGCTCTCCAACTTTTCCTGTATTTATATCCATCATTGGGGCGTGTGACACATCTGCTGGGGGCGTGCAACCTTAAGGCCGACCTGCACATATAATTTTATTAAGAATAATAAATTCAAAATATATGTTCTGCTCATCGGATTAAGACATATTATATATGGATTTTACACCTCTCTGAAAGAGGAATCCAACAAAAATATTAACTTCTTAATCTGAGCATTACAACATGGAGTTTGGACCTAGTTGTCCAAATTTAACAGATCCTCATCATCATCATGTTCACCAAACTTTTCTAATGTTTCCTCAAGCAAGGCTTTAGCCTTCTTTGCCTCTTTCTGTGCTTTGATGCATTTCACCTCATTGATGACCTGTTTGGTCTTCGGCTGTTGATTTTCATGCTCAAAAAAGTGAATCACATACTAAGCTCTCTCAAGATTAGCTTGGAGCTCACTAATCTTAGGTTCTTTACCTTTGATTGCTGCATTTGTGATTTTGTCTTCATCTTCCTCATCTAGGTCAATCAACTGAAATTCTTGCTCTGTTTCATGATTGTCCTCCTCATTATGAATGGTTGCTTCTATCACCCTTTCCTTAGCTTTATCTACCTGTTGTGCTGATGAAGAAGGCATGGCCCTTTTCACTCCAAGTGAAGCAAACACATGGCTATAGCCTCTCTGGTAAGTTTTGGGAAATGGCTCAACCTCAGCCAAACTAGCCCATTTTGCCTCAATGTCCTCATCACTGCCTAATGACTCAGAATCATGATGTGATGATGATGAAGGGTAATAAAAAGGTGAAGAAGATGGGTCAATGTGAGATGGAGGTGAATGAGGTGAAGGGAGTTGATCTGGTAATGATGTATGAACAGTAGGCTGAGATGGAGGGATAGATGAGGAAGGATGAGATGATGAAGGTGAATTTTGGTCATGCTGAATAGGTGGGGCAGTGAAAATCTCATTGGATATGAAGGTGTCCCGTGGAATGTTTAACTGATCAAGTTGATGCATGACTATCATTTTGATAAGGGAGTGGTGAAAGAGACTCTGCATTTGATGATCATAATCTCTCTTTTGGGAAATAAATGCCATCTTATCAATCCTCCGGTAGAGATAATAGGGTATATGAAGCATTCTGACCCTAGTGAACTGCATGAGGAGGCGATATGATAGGAATGGAGTCTAGAAAACCTTCCCTCACAGGTGAAGCATTTCATGATGATTTTCATCATGGGGACATATCTGTCAAGGAGGTTGGAGAAGGGAAAAATCATCTTTTTGTCATTCTTGTACCTTGGTTTAAGATATGGCTCATAACAATAATGATTCAGATTTCCTTGTTTGAACCATCTTTCCCCAACATTTGGGATTCCAGTAGCAGCTGCTATAATGTTAGTGGACATAATGAAATTGATCCCGACAAGGGTGACCTGTTTGTCATGAATGTTAGAAATGAACAATCTTGTCAACATCCGATGGTATTGGATTCTTTGCACTTTTTTCGCAAAACTCAAAACAACCTACATGCTTAAAGCATGCCACAGTGAGGGGATATGCCATAAGCTCTCTAGTATTTGCTAGTTCATGTCTGATGACTTTCCCTCCCTTCTTATATGGCTTTCTCTCTTGTCTTTCTTCCTCACTATAACCCTTGTTCTCCTCTTCAGCCATGATTGGTGTCAAAAACCCTAAGGATGATGGAATGAAATGAAGGAATATGAAGTGAAGTGAAGTGAAGTGTTGGGGAATGAAGGAAATGGGAATATGAAGGGAGCCTAGGTAAGTGAAACCCTGGGACTTAGGGCTATTAGGGATGAGATTGTTTAGGGAATGGGGATAGGGAAAAGGGAGAATGTTTTTAGGAATGTGAGGGGGAGTGTATAACAGTTTAGGGATTAGCTTTTAGGGTGTGAATTAGATTTTAATAAGTATTGGGGTTTCTTACTTTAGAAGTAGGTTTTGAATTAACTTGAAGCACAATAATACATCAAAGAAATGATGGCTTGGTTACTTACTAGTAAATGAAGCTTGAAGAACCATTGTACAAAGATTTGGCATCATTTGGTGGAGTGGCAAGCTAACAGAGGTTTTTAGGCACTTCTTGGGTGAACGCGCAGCAACCTGCTGAACGTGTAGCTACCCTGTTGAACGTGTAGCGACCTTTCTGAATGCACAACACCGTTGAAATTTGCACTGAGAACTTCGACCAAACGCACAACGACCAGCTCTGTTTTGCCCATTTACACTCTAGAATTTGAAATTTCTCCCTTGAGGTTTGCTTGAGGCTGCATAACACAAATGGGCATTGTCTTGAAGTGTTGAGGGCCTTTATACTCTAATGGATTTGATTTATAATTTGAAAACCCACTTTTCTTATGTTCACTTTTCACTCTTCAAATTTTCACACTGATACTCTGACTTCAAACTTTTTGTTTTGCAGGTTGATAAGCTGATGGAGTTTGGCTTTCCTTTCCTTCAGTTTGGCATGAATGCTTGAGTTGGTAGTTAGGGAATGAATTATTACATATAAAAACATAAAATTACATTTGAAATAAAAAATAAATTACATTTTTGATTTCATATCAAAATGACATTTTGATATGAAAATCATATTAAATCAAAATTACAACTTAGAAAATATGATATTTACATAGTGATGATCTTCTGTGGATGAAAATAGAATGTCATTGAGTCACTCTCTTCTGTTTTCTGACTTTATTGAGATGGAATAATGCATTTTTGGACCTTGAAGGACAAAACCCTAATGACCTAATGAGACTTTAAATAGCCTGATTTCCATGGTTGACTTTAACTGAGACAAGACATGGTAAAATGAGCTTTTCATTGTTATTATGTTCAAGAAGACATGGAAGTGAGTCAGCAATGTGAATCTCTGAGGGGGATTGAAGTTTTATTGAGAGAGGCTACCATCAGTGAAACAATTTTTAGCATGACCTAATGGAATGATATAAAAATTTCGGAATGAGACACCTAAAATGAAAAATGAAGGAATGATATTGATCATTGATGGTAGAATGCGTATTCTGACACTAACACCCCTCACAAGCACTACAAGCTCACTCAAAAATTCTTAGCAAACCATGCCCCAAAATTTCGACTTAGCTCAAGTGCTACCGCACTGTGTGTGTTCTCCAATTGACCCCAAGCCTTCCTTTAATACTTTTCTCGTTGATAAATCAACGACCGTGATCTAATCTCTAATCAATGGCTCAAATAAGAAAAAACTTGATCCATGTCACTTAGAACATTCTCGGCCACGTGTAAATTAATTCACTTTAATTTTTTGATTTCCCTAAGTTAGACTTAGGGTCACCATTAAAAAATTTAATTATTTGAATAACTTTTACATCTGGTGGAATCTCTCCAAACGATTTCTGGGTCTTGGAGATCTCATGTGTCCTAACCCCTCCACAAAGTTTCAGAGCTAGAGCACATCCGATGCTACCCAAAACATCTCAACACTCCCTCATAGCGATAAATGTGCTCTAGCAACACTTCACTCCAGGGGCGTTACTCTGATCTCTGGCTTCGGTCCCCTGCGCTGCTGATGCTCGGCCTGCTGCCCTCCATCCACTGCGTTACTGCTTTCTGTACTGCTGTCCATGACTCTGCCACAATCAATGCCACATCTGTATTGCAGGTCCCTCTCAAATTGCTACATCATGTCGCCTATAGCACTGCCACTGCTAACTGCTGCACTGCAACTCAGTTGCTGAGAAGTAAGCAACTGAAGGACATCACCCAATAACTGACAGACAAGTCAGTATGGCTGCATCTCATCATTGAAGCACTCTCTGCTGTTGCTCTGCGATGTCTCTCTAGAGCCTTTGCGTTGTTGTTGCTCTGCGCTGTCTCTCTAGAGCCTCTGCGTTGTTTTTGCTCTACGCTGCGTAAGCACTGCCCCTCTGCATTGCTGAAGTCCCATCAGCCTCTGCGTTGCTGCTTCCACGCTGCTGATGCCACTGCACTGCGTTGCTACTATCTTCGACGTTCAAGCACTGCCTTATGCCTTTCCATGATCCTCTACATCCACAGACTCCAGTCATTCTGCTATTGTCTTAAGGCTCCGGTAGCTCGTATGTGATCCAAGAGTTTGGGCACCTCAAGGATCCTGCAATCACCATATGTAGCTCACTCTACAGATCTATGTCGCCCCACCTCTTCTCTCGAGGTACATGAGCACTCGTGGCCACATCATCATCGTTGCTATCATCCCCTTTCGCTGCTGCTACCGAATCTTCCTTGCCCTTCTTCTTAGGACAAGTATTGGCGAAGTGTCCCAATTTGCCACATTTGAAGCACTAGACCTTGGATAGGTCCTTCTTCTTCTTCCCTAGCTGCCTCTGTCCCTTAGATGATAGGGCTGCATCTTTGTCCTCCTCTTTATTAATCTTGACTCCTTCGTTGCTGAATTCCCTCTTGGTTATTCTTCTGATCTCCTCCCGTCGAAGAATTGCCCACATGTCCCCCTAGTTTGGAAGTTGTGCTTTGTCCAAAATGCTTTGGACAAAGGTCTCCCACTCATTGGTGACTGCATTCAGGGCAGTCCTCACCATGAGAACATCACCAGGAGTTGCCCCCATGGCAATTAGTTGGTCTCAGATAGTCTGCAATCTTAAGAGGAAAGGATCGATCTCCTCTCCCTTGTGCATTTGGAACATCCGCATCTGATTCTCCAGAAGCACCTTCCTCTGGATGGAGCTACCTTGATACGACGTGGTTAATGTTGTCCACACTTTATTTGCCGTCTTCTTCTCGGCAATGTGCAGAACCATGTGATCTTTCACTCCATCCATGATCAAGCGTTTAGCCCGCGCTTGATTTTCATTGAACTACTTCAGAGCATCAGCATCGGTCGGTACAACCATGACATTGTTGGCATGGTCTCTGATGCCATACTCCTCAAGGACTGTCAGGATTCTGGATTTCCAGATAGCGAAGTTAGACACACCATCTAACCTATCTTGATCTCTCAGTCCATACGAGGCCATCTCTACTCAAATTGTCGAAGCAACTGCTCCTCTCCCTTCTACCACTGTTACACTTAGCAAAAGACTGGATCTGGGTTTCTTGGCGATAGAAACCCTCTAGAGAGTATGCTGCCTCTGACAAATGACTTCCTTCCCATAAATCCTTCACCAATTCTGTCGAATCAATCCTCTACGATCTCTCCTCTTGATCGAATCTCAATTTCTTGGCTAGAAAATCTGCTGAGGAATTGTTTGTGAAAATTTCAAATCTGAAATATTACTGCAGTGATAGATTTATTTCGCCTACTTATTATTATGATAAGTTATTTACGAATTTCTTTCAGTAAATTCTGAAATAAATACAACTGCAGTTATCACTTAACCAAAAATAGAGAATAGAATAGAACACATATAACACAATAGAAACAATCACATGTATACAATAATTTTTGGACAATTGTCCCCGAAAAACCCAATGTGGGAAAACCAGTGCAGCAGATGAGGGTTTGTATTATTCTTCAGCAATGAATTTTTTTTACAAGAAATAGACGAGCATATCTCTTAAGACTACACCTGAGATAAATTCTCCAAATCCTCTTGGAGAATTTCTGATACCCGAAAGACACCCTAGCTCCCTTTGCGTCACTCTGCGTGATTCTCTTTGCAGTCCCTACGCTAGACTGCGTCTCTCTACATGGGCACTAAGTGTTGCTGCTCAACATTGTCCTCTGTGGCCCTCTGCATCCTCCTCTTGCCTTTCTTTGTCACTGTTGACTTCCCCTTCCTTCTTTTGCCTCTACAACTCTGCCCTGCAACTCTCCCTCTGAAATCAAATTCTATTCCTTTAGAATAGATTTCCTTCAGGTACTGAGTGTGTGCCCGATTTGATTTCCAAATGACCCTCAAGATTTCTCTTATAATCCTCTCGTTGATGAATCAACGACCTAGATTAGATCTCTAATCAATGGCTGAGATTAAAACATGACTTGATCTTCGTTCTCTAGAAGATTCTCACTTTGTGAAGTGAACAAAGTTCCTTCTCAAGTTAATTACTCCAAAAAACTTGGAATATGAAAATATCCATTGAGGATACAAATATTATATTAAAGTGTATGATGAATGAGATGAGATTGAATGTTACAAATGAGGCCTGCTTATATACCTACGCAGGTGCCTCTTCACGAAAGGTCATGTCTTATCAGATATGCCCTTTCAGCCTAATTACTAATTAACTAATTAATCATTATTTACACTATTTTATTCATTACATTGCCTTCCTCTTCAAAAAGATTTGTCCTCAAAGCTTGTTGATGAAAGGCCTCAATTTCTTTTCTTGTTACGAACATCTTCTCGTCTCGGGGCAGTCATCCTTTTCAATACAAGTTGATATGATCCTCTAAGTGACAAACAAAATTGTCGCATTGAGAAGGGATCAGACCATCCTAAATCAATCTTTTGTGGAATCTTACGATGACTGGCAAATTGTGACGACTTGTTATCACATGAATGGATTGCACTGACATTAGTATTCTTCGGAATATCAGCTTGTTGATTCTGTTCTGAATACGTAGCTTGGTCGAGTCGTCTGCTCCCGTGATTTGGATGTCGATAGGGAACTTTTTTGGTTTGACTTCTTTAATTTTCTTCTGGCGGGGATGTTATTGAGTTTGTTACAGAACCTTCACTTAGAATACTCCTCGTTTGAACTGCAATATCTAGGTTTGTATCTTTTGTAACTTGCTTGTCTGCTTCTTGAGTTGTGACATTTACTGGATCAATGTTCGATTTTTCTTCAACTTGAACTTCTACATTTGAAAGTTTCGATGATTCCTTTTCGACAAGTTGTTGCACCTTGTTTTCTAATGACTTCTTGTCTTTCTTTAGCTTCTTAATTTGCATTAGTAACTTGTCGTTGTGGTCCTTAAGGCGAGCAACTTCTTCATTCTTGTTAGTGGCGATTTTGTCAATTTCCTTCTGCATATTTTGTATCACCTTTTTACCTTCTTGAGAGATTACCTTTGAAATTTCTTGTATGTCTTCAGGCGTCACTAAATTTGGCTTCAAGTTAACGTCCTACAGCGTTATTTTCTTCTTTTTGTAAGAGAATGTCAAAAACTTCTTTTTTGTATTAAGAATGAATGACCCTAGTGATTCCATCCAGAGTGAACCCAGAACTATATCACTATTGTTGCGAACTAAGGTTTTAATGGTAAATTGCGAGACAAAGGAATACTCCCCAATACTTAGGTGTAAATTCCTTATGTCGTATTGTTCTTCATTTGCGTTAAATGAATTTGTTTTAATTATATTTGATTCAGGGATCACTAATTGGTTAGCATGTTCAGTACTAACATAATTATTCTTTTGAGTAAGATCGATAGATATGAGAACCTCCTTTCCTGCAAGTGACCCTTTGATTTCAATTAGTGCATAAACATACATACTATAATTTTTAGGAAATCTCCCCTCTTTCATTTCCAATTTGGATTCAGTTTCCTTTTCATCAATGATTGATTCCATTTTGTCTGTTGAATATTAAATACTTTTTTCTTTTCTCAACTATCTTTATTTTGACTTAGCCCCTTATTTTTTCCAAAATTTAAGAAAGTCCCTTTTTATATAATTTTATTTCACTTTGACTTATATATATATATATATATATATATATATATATATATATATATATATTCTATTATATATGTAGTTAAATATATACTTCTTGCTTTTGAAAAAATCCTTTTTTTATTATTATTTCAAACAACAAGAACTAGCCTTTTTCCCTTTTTCCATTCACGTGTTATTAACTATGTTAATAACTTTAGTGCTTCGTATTGTTTTTTTTAATAACCTTCACTTTGAAAAACCTACTTTTTACTTCTTCACTTTCTTAGAAAATGACCTTTTAATTTTAATCATAGATTTGGTGTTGCCCATCCGAAGGGGTTGGGGAAGAGGTTATGGTGGCCCGTCAAGCATCTGCTAGTCAATGACTACTAGAAATCTTGTTCCTAAGGTGGCAACGACTGGCAATTACGAATATTGTCGTTGAGCCTACGATGGTTTGCAACAAGATCATTTATTTTAATTAAGCTTAATCTTTAAAATTTTGGGATGGTCATGTCTCTTCCAAAACGTTGGGGACCTTAACACATAAACTTTGTGGCATTCGTATGAAATGAGGTTTCAATTTAATTGTTATCACAGGAATCCGGTAAGCAACTAGCAACTACAATGAATGCTTGTGGTGTGTGGCGGAAAAACAAATTGATGGTGTGAGATGACAGAATGGGTTTTCGTTGCCACGGAATACCCAGCCAGTGCCATTGACGTCGAGATGATACGATGGCGTTTGACTGGTACTGGTATGCAGCCCGTTGAGATAGTGTTCCCACAACAAGGCGTTGGGCTGTGGGCTGCAGCTCGGTGGCCCGACTTGCTGTGACAAATGTTGGCTCCGGGGAAAAACTTCGATGGCAAGCAGGGAAATTTATTTAATTTTCCTTTTCTTATTTTTATTTTATCAATTCTTTTTATTTTTTAAATTCTTGTAATAATATCTTCTTTTCTTTTCTTTTTTCATTTTTTTTAAATATAGCGAAGTACCTCCAGAATGGAAGTCGTTCATTAAAGGTATCGCTGCCAAAGTGAAGCTACCAGACTGGAATAGGATGTGGGACGACTTCGTTTACGAAGAATTGCTAGACAAGGATCTTCATCCAAAGAAGAAGGCTTTTGATGATGATGTGGCTCTTGCAACAAGGATGAAAGGCAAGAAAAAGGGCTTGAGCAAGTTGAAGTGTTTCAATTGTGGCGAGTATCATCAATATTCGACAAAGTGTCTGAAGAAGAAGCAGGGAGATGATGAGAAGAAGAAGGGGAAGCATGTTGCAGGTGTCGCCACTTCTATCGAGATAGATGACCTCTCCAGGAGATTGGAGAGTGAGGATTTTGCCTTGATTTCTCATTTCTTTCAGGGTGCCATCGACGAGGTTGCATGGTACATGGATGGTGGTGTGTCGAACCATATGACAAGTTCGTAAGATGTGTTCAAGAATCTAGCTAGGTGGGACTCAACGTTGCACATGGTGGTGGGCGACAAGAGTCAGAAGGAGATCAGCAGATCAAGTGTCTTGCCATTCAGAATAGAGTTAGGTAATTTGATGCGAGTTCAGGATATATTGTATGTACCGAAGCTCAAATATAATGTATTGTTTGTCTCAGTGATCGAGCAGAAGGGGTTTGACGTGATTTTCCAAGATGGTAAAGCAAAGCTCAGACCCAAAGGCTCTAGCTCTGGTGGAGTGGTCATTGGAGTTAGGGAGAATGGTCTATACAGGCTGAAGGGCAAGCCTATAGATCCTGAGAAGCAAAAGTAGGATAAGCTCCAAGTTCCAGAAGTTCAGAGGAAGGCAAGTTCTAGCAGAGGTTTGTAGGTTCAGAGGGAGAATGTGCAGCCCAAGAAGAGCGTGTGGTCAGTGGGGAGCAAGGGTGCTTCTACAATTAGCAAGAAGGAATCATGGAATGGCCTTAAAGCATTTCAGGAGAAGAAGAAGCAGGAGGCTTCTAGTGGCAATGATACTTTCGTTAAGAGCGTAGTTCATGCCACAAGGTTTGCTGGAGTTGTGAGCGCCAAACGTTTGGGTAGTATCACCAGTAGTGACAGTGACGATGAGTTACTTCCTGGTCTTGGAAGTACCTCCCTCCCTAAGAGGGAATGTCAAGATTTGTAGCTTGGGAGGTACTCCAAACCCTATGGTAGAGAGTTGTGGAGGAATTTGACCCACATAGGCCTTGTGGGCAAGAATACCCAAGATGTGGGCTTTGCACCCAAAGTTGTGGGTGTGAATCCATGAGGAGTTTTGATGACTTGGCACTTGGACATTACAAAGCACCCTTAATGGAGCAAGGGGCAACAAAAAGCACCAAGAGAGCCCTTGTCAAAGTTGAAATATGATTTTTTTATGTGTTTTGTGTGTCTTTGCAAAAAGGTTTCATGTAGGCTCACATGAAATAAGCCCCCAAGGGCTAGTTGTTGCACACCCTAAGAAAACATATAAATAAAATATGATTGGAGGCTAATTTCACTCATCCAAAGTGCAAAATCATCACAAGATACATCTCTCAGACAACTGTAGCTCTTGGAGGACAAACAAAGGAGGAAAGAAGTTTTTTTTGGGTTAATTTCTCATGATCGTTTGGGCCACATTAGAGCA
Organism: Pinus albicaulis; assembly: GCA_034641835.2. Lineage (NCBI taxonomy): Eukaryota > Viridiplantae > Streptophyta > Pinopsida > Pinales > Pinaceae > Pinus > Pinus albicaulis. Next base: position 354,424,638 of record CM076571.1, on the reverse strand, counting down.
GAAGCAACCAGTGAATAGGAGTGGTTCTGGGCCAAATTATGTGGAATATTATTCTTGAAAACAGGCATAGAATTTTCTGTAGGTATCCGAGCTCCTGTAGTATCCTTATTGACGGCAGAGAAGGTGTAACAACGGGTTGGGAGATGTCTTAAGGACCAACTAAGGGACTGACTTATTAGAAGAAAGGTAATCGCAGACATTTAGAGCAGAAGAGGCCAAGTTGGAAGGGCTGTAGTTGTAGCTACAACATGACCTAACCATAGGTCTGAATACTGAAGTAAGGACACAAAATCGAGTTACAAGAGTAAAGAACAAGGTATGTTAGTCTCATTTTTTTGATGTTTTTCTAGTAGATCAATAGTCCAGATTTGGGACAATTGTTGAAGGACATCGTAAAGGTCTAGTGGAGGGCACCAATAAGGCATATTTATAGCCCTAGATCAATTGTTGCGAAGGGCATTGACAACTCTAAGAAGGGTTCATTTGGAGAAGCTCAGGGACTGATCTTTGAAGGACAAAAGAAGGCATCCAAGGGAGCAATTTGTGTAGCCCAATTTTATTGAAGATAAGGACATCCTCCAGTGATAGAGGGAAACCCTCCATGCTCTACGTTTGCCTCATTGGAGCAGCACAGGAAGGCAATAGAGGGAAGAAGACCCTAAGAGTTGAGGAACAACAGTGGGCAGTCTAGGAGTTGTTCACAAACACAGTTGTGAATAACTCGCAAGAAGACCCTGCGTTGATTCGTTGATAGACTAATGATCAGCTAAAGGGTAGATTGGAGAGTCGTGTTCAGTGACCTAAATGAGCAGGATCCATTGATAGAGGCAACGCTGCAGATTGGGAGCAGAAGGACCAGCAGATGTGTTCAGGGTACGACCAAGAGGAGCTGTGATTGTGCACTACATCAACTAAACGGTCAGTTGTATCATGTTCAAGGTAGATTGGTTGTCATAGTTGTTGAAACGAAACACTAGTTGTATATGTTTGTGTCCTTACATTATTATTGTTATGTAGGCCCTAATTATATTGTGACCCCTTAGACTCCTATATATAGCAAGGAGGTCTAATCATTTGTATCATCCAAGAATTGTTCATTTATGTGATATAAAGGAGGTTGCCCCCTCGAAGAGGCTAATTTTGAATTCGTTGATCTATCTTTTTTGTGATCTGGTTGCATAACAAGCGGAGGAGAGAATTTTGTTGTTTAGAGGGAGCAACAGGCCGAAATTCTCAGAGGTTGCATAGTACCAAGACAGGCAGGCCGAATTACTGGGGCAAGGATTCGATTTTAAGTTGCATGTTGGCAGAAAAGTTGAGTTTCCCGGGATAGTGATTATAGCAGTGAGAGGGAGCAGTAGCAACTAAAATTTTCATTGAGCAGATTTCTGGTTGGACTGAGAGGGTTTGAAAAATTCAAATCTGAAATTGTACTGCAGCAACTGATTTATGTTTCCTACTTATTTTCCACAATAAGTTATTTACAAAAACCCTTCAATAAACATCAAAAAAAATTCTACTACAGTTATCACATAATTTCATAGAGAAAAGAACAGTGAAATATAAGCACAAGAATCAATCACATCAACAACTATTTTTGGACAATTGTCCCCGGAAAAACCCAATGCAAGAAAACTGGTGCAGCAGATGAGGGTTTATTTATTAATCTTCAGCAACAATCTCTTTACAAGGAATGACTAGCAGAATAATAGAGAAACTTTAATGAAAACACCTGAGATAATTTTCTCCCAACCATCGGAGAAATTCTGACACCCAAGAGACTCTCTGGCCTCCACTGCATCACCTTTGTGTGATCCTCTGTGCAAGGACTACGTGAGGACTGTGTCCTCAGCTGCGCTTCCTCTCTGCCCTGTCCCTCTGCGATGTCCCTCTACTGCTCTGTGTCCCTCTTCCTCTACCTCTCACAAATGTTGATACCCTCTTCTTCCCTCGCCCTGCAACTCTACCTCTGAAATCGAATTCTAAATTCTGAAGAATCGACTTCCCTCGGGTTACTAAGTGTTTGCCCGACTTATCTTCAACCAACCCACAATTCTTCATATATACTTTTCTTGTTGATGAATCAACGATCATGATCTAATCCTTAATCAACAGCTAAGATTAAATTAGACTTGATCCTCGTCACTTAGAAGCTTTTCACCCACATGTTAAATTAATTAACTTTGATTATTTAAATTCCCTAAGTTTTAACTTAGGCTTCATTTAAAATAACTAATTATTTGAATAACTTTCACTCCAAGTGGAATTTCTCCAATCGATTTCTAGGTCTTGGAGATCTCATGTGTTCTAGCTCCTCCACAAATTTTCGGAGCTAGAGCACATCCGATGCTACTTATAAATCAACAAAAATCAGTGTCGGGAGGAAGAGGAATTGCACACACAAAAGGAGATTACTCTCAGAGGGTTTCTAGCTAAGAAATCCGATTTTCCTAGTTGCAGAGTGGCAGTAGCAGCTAGCAGAACTGTGCATTCTAGGAGGGAGTGCGAGTAGCAGAGCAGCACCCAAGCAGAGGAAGAGGGAGTTTCCAGATCAGATTAGAGATGGCCACAGCTAGGCTCAGGGACCAAGACAGGTTGGAGGGTGTTGAGAATTTGGAGGGCTGGAAGTTAATACAAATTCTCTTGTTGATAATTACTTGTGACCTTACTTGTAATACTTATGTCTTCTTCTTCTTTTAGTTTAGTTAATCTTTCATCAAGTCAATTATCAAAATGCACAAGACACAAAATTTAGGCTCCTAGAGCCAAGGCAAAACCTCTCCCTCTTGGAGAGGAAAACCCGCAAATAATTCTTCTTCTAGATCTTCAAATGACAAGTACCATGACCTAGACTTAGACCCTTGACCTAGATATACTTCCAAGACCTTGATTCAGCTTCTTCAACCTTGAATCTTCTCGTTGCCAAATTGTTTAGTTTTGCATAAGCACTGGAGACCTTAATCTTCGCTTGCATATGCTTGAATCACTTGAACTGTAGGAAGATAAATCAAAGATTTACCTTCGTCACTATTGTTGTCTCTTCTCCTTATGATGACAGTCTCAATTTCCACAAATTCCTTCTTCAGATCAACAGCCCTTAACAATCTTTACTGCACTTATCCACAATCTAACCTATACCCTTGATATCCGCAATCCTCTTCTTGTATCACTATTTCAGATCCGCATACTATACTGTCTCTTATCCGCACTTGTATTCTTCTTTTATCTGCACTGTGTCCTTCCCTTATCCGCACTGTAATATTTCCCTTTATCTGCACTATCTCCTGGTATGCATCCGCACTTATCTCCTATTGTAGGTTCACATATATTCGCACTCCTTAACTCATATGGATCTGCAATGCTTCTGAGGCTTCTGTCTGCAAATCTTATTGAAGTTAATTCGAGATTCTTTCTGAGATTATTCTGTATCCACTGCAGTGTTATCCACAATCTTTTCCTGAGATTTTTATCCGCAAATTTTAGAGGTGAACGAGCTTGTCTATTTCTGTTCTGCGTAGCCCAATGGGGTATTTATAGTTGTCACAATCTGTAATTTAAGCCGACCAGTGCATGAATTGGTGTGACTGTTTCTTAAGTCGACTTGTCCAACTGTTTAAAAGGCCAACTTCTCCAAGGAGTATTCCAGCGAGGTGACAATTGTTTTTCACTGTATTTGGAGTTGTCTTCAACTTTGTATTGAGGGTTGTAGTGAGCTTATTCCACAAGCTCCTGGAGCATATAGCTAGACTTAACTCAAACCTATTGGATATTAAGAAGAAGTCCATCTACTTAATAAATTATGCTCATGAAACCCATGAAGCTGTTATGAATATTTTAATAATTATTAGTTAGATATAGTTATATTAGGTTTTATTAACTGAAAGGGCATGATCAAAGATCATGCCTCTTCGCCAAGGGTCACCTTGAGGCTATATTTAAAGCCTAGGCGATCCCTCATTGTAATCATCTCATCTTTCATCATTAATAATATATATTTATCAAGTTTACCAGAGTTTTTACACTCCATTGGTATCAGAGCCATCGCTCTTCGGGATCTGTGTGATCACCCAGAATTAAGGAATTTCAAGAATTCCAAATTGCAGATTTTTTTTTTACCAAGTGCTTGTGGACAGCAACCCTGGTTTAAAAAATAAATTGCAGATTTCTGCCCTCTCACCCCCACGCTGCCTTCGCTCATCAACCCCAATTCCCAACTCCCTCACAAAAAATATAAAAAAATAATATCGTTGTCACACCAAAAACCTAAGGCAGACTGCAAATTTTTCTACGTATAGCCTGTTCCTTACCTTGTTCCACGACCTCTGTAGTAAAGCTCTCCACATTCTATTCGCACCTTCCATGATTGTGCCCTAATTAAAACACAACGCTACCACGACCCACGTCAAACTGATATTCCAATTGCTACCACCGTTGGTTACTCTAGACATCGGTACAAGTGACGTTTAAAAAAATAAATAATTCTTTGCAAGTAATTTAACGCCTGCATGATCCGTCGTTCTTTCACCTGGTCAACGCCATTACACTCTCAGTCAGAAAAAAGGTGTTTAACCAACTTCGTGGCTAAGGAGGAACCTCGAAACTGAAAGTTCATTCCCGTTGCTGCAGCATCCTGCCGCCGCTAACTGCCGTTTTTTCCGACTCTGTAATAAAAAAATTCATGAAACAGGTGTCGTTATAACTGCTGGGCATCGATATATTAAATCGATTTGTTAAAATCATATCAAACAGTGTGTCCAAATGGAACGGGCACATTTGTGACGGAACAATTTTTTTTTAATTATATAAAATATATAATATATAGTTCAATTAATAATTATATATATGTATATATATTATAATTACATAATTCATTTATATATATAATTCTCATTTAATAATTATATATATATATAATAATTATATAATTAAATTATATATATTATATAGTTTTTAATTAATAATTATATATATATATATATAATAATTATATAGTTTTAAAAAAAATTATTATTAATTAATTAATTAATTCAAAAAAAAAATTTAATTAATTAAATATTAATTAATTAATTTTAAAGAAAAAAGAGGGAGAAATTGGCAGAAAGATATTCCCCACCTCATACACGCTCGATGTCTTCGTCAATGTCGATGGCGGAATTCCAGAAGAAATTGGGAGATCTTGAGAAACAAATTAATAATAATTCCGAAGAATTTGGAAGGCGATTAGTCGATCTGGAAGGTACAGTTTCAGGGCATTCCAATGACATCAAAAAGGTTCATGATACAACAAATCGAATAGAAAGACAAATGTGGCTAAATCATCACGAGGCCACAGAAAAGCTTAACGAAGCAATGAACAAGATGACAGAGCATGGCGAAGCAATGAACAATATGACAGAACTCTTCAGTAAGCTAAATGATAAGATAGATAAGTTAAGTCAGACACAATCCCCAATATCTCCTAACAGGGAACAAAATCAACAAAATAATTCCGCAGATTCAGGGAACTCCGAAGAGCATCAGGAAAAAACCGATTCCCCACATCATCAAGAAGACAGTAATGCAGATTTTCAAAATAAGCAACTCTGGAATGCATTCGCTAATCAATATCCCCTTCTTGTTCCACCATTAGCATATCAGCGCAAGGCCAAGATCGACCTACCCAAATTTGATGGTAATGAAAAGAATAGCGTTGCATGGCTTAATAAAGCGGAAGAATATTTTGAGATTTATGACATTACTAGTGATGATGAAAAAATTAAACATGCTTCCATGAAAATGGAAGGGGAAGCATATAATTGGTATATGTGGTGGAAAAAAACAACGCTCGCTATCAGTTGGAGGAAATTTAAGGATGCGTTCTTCAAAAGGTTTCAAGGTATAAAAGAAGAAAAATTCTTTTCAACGTTTATCAAATTACGCCAAAAAGGAGATGTGGATGAGTACACTCGAGAATGGGAGACCTTGGCAACACGAGTACCAGGATTGTCGGAATCTCGTCTAATCCAGTCTTACATCTCAGGACTTAAAATCCACATACAAGAAGAACTAGAACTACATGAAATTACGTCCGTAGAAGTAGCAAGGCAAAAAGCAAAAGCTGCTGAAAAGAAATTTGAAAGATTATCAAAACCAGAAAAAGTATATTCGAGACGACGGTTTCCTCAATCTGAAAATGTAGATGACACAAAATATGTCCTTGTCCATCTTCGTGAAGAAGAAAAATCTAGTTTGGAAAAACAAAGAATGCGAGAGGGCAAGTGCAAACGTTGCGGTGAAAACTGGGACCCTAAGCACATATGTGCTAATGGAAAAGCGAAGAATCTATACAGTTGTGAAGCAACTAACGATGCTAACAGTACTGATTCATGTATAGAAGGATTAGAAGACAACTTAGAGTTCTCTCCAGAAGTGGATAGCGAAATTATTCCACAAGTGTCATTATCAGCTATGACAGGCATATTACAACCTCAAACCCTAAGGTTAAGAGGACATATTAAGAAAAACGATGTAATGGTTCTAATAGACACAGGCAGCACGCACAATTTTCTAGATTCAACCATGGCCAAAAGACTCAACCTCTTTGCTTTTCCCATGCCTAATTTGAAGGTAATGGTGGCTGATGGTAAGAAGATTGAACAAGTAGGAAAATGCCATAAAGTCAAATTGCAGATTAAAGACTTTCATTTAGAATCACCGTTCTACACCGTTCCATTACAAGGAGTAGATGTGGTCTTAGGAATTCAATGGCTACGAACTCTAGGTACTTATTCTGCCAACCATCAGAAGCAGTTTATAAGTTTTAAGTGGAAAGGGCAGAAATACAAGTTGTATGGATTCCAAGCCCCAGGAAATCAAGTCGTATCTTCCTCTCTGATGACGAAGATGACTCAAATAGGAGCGCCAACATCTACAGTACAATGTCAGCAGTTAGAAATGTTGTCTTCAAAAGGGAGCCACGAAGAGTCGCCAGAAGTCAAGACAGGATCCGACCCTGTCGATATCAGATATTTTCACTATCCAGATCAACAACAGATTGAACTCGAGAATATGCTCCACGACCTTTTTAAAATATGGGAAGCAAGAGCTCGCCGCTCGCGAAAACCAGACATTCGTCAACGTTGTCCATCGATTACATATGCTTTGAGGACAAAGCATCTTTAAGAGAGGGGCAATGTTGTGAATATTTTATTAATTATTAGTTAGATATAGTTATATTAGGTTTTATTAACTGAAAGGGCATGATCAAAGATCATGCCTCTTCGCCAAGGGTCACCTTGAGGCTATATTTAAAGCCTAGGCGATCCCTCATTGTAATCATCTCATCTTTCATCATTAATAATATATATTTATCAAGTTTACCAGAGTTTTTACACTCCAGAAGCAAATATATATATATATATATATATATATTATTTTGACTTCTTGTTTTTCATAATTACATAATTACATAGTCAACATGAACACCGACCTAGTTACACTTTTCAACACTCCCTCTTTACTAGGGACGTATTCATACAGGTACATGGTCACTTTCAAACTGAAGAATCTCATAAGAAGAATCAGATTGGTAATCGCATCTGTATAGCATCATATCAACCAGCATTGTCCTAGTGCAAGACCTTGACTAACAGCCCCATCTCTCAACGAGACAATGGGCTACAATGTTGGCGAGAAACATGACTAATAGACACCATAGTCATTGTCTCTCCAAGGTACATACCCCACCTAGGTGTTTCCAGAGTATGACCTTCTTGGACTATTCTTCTCTTGGGTAGCCAGCCCTCAAAGAATATTGGTCCACGACTACTCTTATCTTGAATGCCCTATCTCATTCTCAAAGAGTGTTGAATGCCAGATGATTACCCAATCCTCCATTCTGTCATCCAAGTGAAGACCAGAATGATGTGTCTATCCATTCTCTTCACATGGCCTTCACTAAGACTTACGGATGTTAGTCCTGGTCTAATACATGACACATATAATAGAGAATCACATACGTCACTCCCTCTTAACACAGGGAGGACATATTTCAAGTTTCTTCCAAGCAAGAAACTTACCACCAGGCTCCTCATCAACCAGGGTCTTGTAGCAGCAATCCATCTACTCATGAAGAGTTCCTCCCCTCGATGTCATGGATTTCGATATTGAGGAATCTTCAACATTTGGCTTCATAGGGCCCAGATCATCCATTGTTATGAATATAATTCATAACAAATATAATAAATATAGTTATTAATAGTTAAATAAGGATTATGCAAGTAGTCATTAAGTTAATGAAAGGGCATGTCTAAAAGACATGCCTAGTCATGAAAGGCCACCTGCGTAGGTATATAAGCAGGGCCTCATTGTAACATTTTATCATCACTTATACATTTTATATATAATATATTATTATTACAAATACCTCTTGTGTATTTCACAATTAAGTCAACAAGCCTACGGTTTTGTTGCTCCATTTGGTATCAGAGAAGCGATCTTCTCGCCTGGAAGAAAACACCTACGCCACTGCTGTTGGCTGCCTTCAGCTGTTGTATGCAGTGCCTCAAAATCGCTGCCACTCGATGTCTTCATCAATGACGATGGACGATTTCAACAAAAAGTTGATCAATCTTGAGAGTAAGATCAATAATAATTCCGATAAATTCACTAAAAGATTAATCAATCTTGAGGATAAGTCTATAGGACATTCTGACGACATCAAAAAACTTCAAGACACAACAGATCAGTTAGAAAGACAAATTTGGCTAAATCATAGCAAGGCCACAGACAATCATAACAAAGCAATGCGGAAGATAAACGCCATTTGGGACAAAATAAATCTGACTCAAGAACCAATATTTCTGAATATTGGACATAGTCAACAGAACAATTCAGCTGATTCAGAGAATTCAGAAGATAATCATGAAGAATCACTACACTTTGCAGAAGATCAAAATGATGAGAATAATGCACAAAACATTGCATTTAATAATGGAGAAAATAAACTTGATCATAATGAAAAAGATCCACATGAAGATGAAAATGATCTCAACAACGATTATGATGAGGAGGAAGATAGAGGAAACCATAATGAAGATGAGGTTATTCCACCAATAGTAGTGCCAGACACTTGGGCCACAAGAAAACTTGATAGTTGGAAGTTTGTCCAATCAGAGTTAAAACATGGAAAAACTCCTTCACCCATACAAACCATATGGCAAGAAGAGAAGCATATGTTAGGGACTAATTCTGGAATAAATATGCAAAAAATTAAATTTAGGATGTTTTTACATGGCAAAAGGAAAATTATAGCTAAATTTGAATATCAACCCCAATTGGTAGCAACCTTCCTTGGTATTCCAAAATATGAAGGGTTTTATATGGAAAGGTCATGGGTAATTCATGTCTTTTCTTTAGCAATTGCAGGAACAACTCTTGCCATTTTCTTTGACCAACCACAATGTTTTTTTCTGTAGTCTGCGGGTTCCATCAATCTTATCCAGGTTGACCTTGATCCTTATGGGTCACCTTCTATTTTTCTAGACTCTGCAGTACAGTCAGTTGCAGATGGGGGGATGTTAATGTGCACAGCAACTGATATGGCAGTTCTTTGTGGGAATAATGGGGAAGTTTGCTATTCAAAATATGGTTCATATCCTAGTCGTGCAAAGTATTGTCATGAGATAGCTTTAAGGATCCTTCTTGCTTGTATTGAGAGCCATGCTAACCATCACAAACACTACATTGTCCCAGTTCTGTCCGTTTCAGTAGAGTTTTATATTCGTGTGTTTGTGCGGATATTCACGTCTGCAAATACAATGAAAAACACACCTCTGAAATTGTCTTATGTGTACCAATGTGTTGGATGTGATTCATTCCAATTGCAACCTCTAGCACGGACTATCAACAAGAATAACAGTGTACGATATGCACCTGGTTGTGGGAGCACTCTCATTACTCAATATCTCGACCTCCGCAGGCTGCAACTTGAGCGACCGTGCAAGAACATCGACAGTGACGTTAGCCATGTACGGATGTGCCAGAGCCTCCGCAGCAGAGATCCTCTTTCGCGGGTCAAAGGCCAGCATTCTCTCCAACAGATCCACGGCCTCAGGCTCAGCATGCGGAACCACACTTTTCATAGAGAGCCGCGTGGGCATGGTGGGCAACGTAGAGCGAATGTAGCAACGGATGGTGTCGTTGTCAATGAAGTCAAGGGGATCGTCGTCGGAGGGCTTGGGAACCACGCTAAAGATCTCTTTCAGGGACGTCGAGATGTCCATATTTTCGCGCAAGTTGCTGAAGAGAGCGTTGTATTCGCCATTGTCGTGGCCGAGAAGCTTTGCAAAAATGCAGCCGAGAGACCCTATGTCAATGGCAGGGTCGTAACAACACTTGGTGTCAAAGGCATCTTCAGCGTCTTCGTCGACGGTATCATCGATGAATAGGAGCTTTGGTGCCCTGTATAACACAGTCACCACCGACCGGGTCATCTGGTCGTCTTCGATTCGGGCGAGACCGAAGTCGCAAAGTTTTACGACTCCGTTGGCTGCGACAAGAATATTCTGGGGCTTCAGGTCTCGGTGGAGGATGTTTGCAGAGTGCGGAACAGAGAAGGTATCAAATACCAGTAAGGTCTCAGCTTTTAATGGTCTCGTACAACCTTGAGACATGTTTGTTTATTATTTGGAAACTCCGTAAAAAACTCAAATTCTTCTTTTTTGTGGGAAGATATTGCCAGGATGCCTACGTCTCTAGAGAAGGACACAATCCTATGAATCTCTCATAACTATTAGTCATAAATTTAATAAAACAAAGAAGGTTTAACAATTAAGTTCTTTATAAAATTAATAAAGTTACTTTATAACTTTATAAAGTTACTTTATTAAAAAAAAAAATTATAAAGTTACTTAAAAACAAATAAATAAATAAAAGTATCATATTAAAGGTTGGGCAAGACAATAAAAGTTTGGTTAGAATACATATAGTAAAGTTATATTATATATTAATTTAATTAAATAAATAATTTGAATTAATTAGATTAATAAATAAATAAATAAATAAGCGGTTTCCAAAGGAGTATGACAAAAAATTATACATGTTGAGATGACAAACATGAATAAAATAAAATTGTGACCCATTACACTTCTAAAAAAAATGACGAAAGCAAATGAAGAAAACGGTATGTGATTGAACTAAAGAAAAGTGTCAACTATAAGCTTTGAGGACAAAGCTTTTAAAGGAAGGGGCAATGTTATGAATATAATTCATAACAAACATAATAAATATAGTTATTAATAGTTAAATAAGGATTATGTAAGTAGTCATTAAGTTAGTGAAAGGGCATGTCTAAAAGACATGCCCAGTCATGAAAGGCCACCTGCGTAGGTATATAAGCAAGGCCTCATTGTAACATTTTATCATCACTTATACATTTTATATATAATATATTATTATTACGAATACCTCTTCTGTATTTCACAATTAAGTCAACAAGCCTACAATTTTGTTGCTCTGTCCATCACTTTCAGTCACGAGTCATGTCCACTATCAGAAAGTAATTCATCAGCCTTCCTTATCTGGTCCATCGTTATGCCATGCTGCTTTCCTTCGAATCATCTCCAAGGATCATACATCCTTTCTCATGATTTAGCAGCCCTGCACAAATATATCCAAATAAACATATTCATATGAACTTTTAGAACAAAAGTTACCTTAGTGATGATCTTTCACCGTGACATCTTCTTGTCAGCATTGGCATCCTTCATACAGATTGACACATCTCCTAATGATATGTTTTTGCCAAGGGTATTCTTCTTTACCGAACTTCCGTCAAAGTCTACATATCTTCCGAGGAGATCTCCAAGTCACATCTTCTTGGCCTCCGGATGATAACTACCTCTTGACATGGTTGCATTTCATGATCTTTTCCTATCTGCACATTCTTAATTCCCAGGATCTTACAAATTTTCCAATTTACTGTTTATGTACAACCACCTCATATTCTATGAGGACATATTATGTTGATTTCATCTGTCAATGCACCGAGAGATCCTGCTTCATAGATCATACTTCTAAATATGAAAGTCTATTATCTGCAACCATATGACATGACTTCACAGCATCCAATATCAGCATATATTTTTGCATACCTCATACCTATTTCCTTGAGTCATCCGATAGCAATTTGTCTAGAATGAAGAGCTTCATTCCTTTGGCCTACTCCATCAATATGTCATCACATCCAGAATTTTGCTTCCATGATGACCCTTGATCTTGATGTCTGCTTTACTTTAGTAATGTTATCAGAGAGGCTTTCCAGAAGTTGTTTCAACGAGAGCTTCTTCCATGCTTCTATCCTGATGCTAGTTAATGTACATTGCTTCCCAACATACTATTTTACAATCAACATAAATCACTTAAAGGAGAAGAAGATCCTAATCGTAGTTGAGATCCCTCGCTTCTTTCTTAGATTTCGTTTCATTAGGTTCTTCTCTTATATGGCCTTCTTCCTTTTTCCTCTTGTCCTTTCTCAATCTAGGACAATCTCGTTTATAATGCCCAAGATCATTACACCCAAAGCATCGTGCTTTGTCCACATTTCTCTTCTTATTTTGAGGACCAAATTTACCGAATCTTCCTTTCTTTCTGGACATGGTGGCAAAGACTTGATTTTATTCTCTTGATCCTTCTTTCAATCTTGATTCTTCTATTTTACCTAGACTTTGGAATGGCATGGCTTCTTCTCTACCATCTATGCTGGAAGAGTAATCTCTCCATTCTTTCGATAAGACATTTTGTACCATAGTGAGTATTTCTCTATCAGACATTACTTCTCCCAACTTTAGTAGTTGTTCTCGTATTACGAAAATCTCCATCAGATATGGAATTATTCCTTCCTTTGACATTCTCACTTTGTATAGTTTTTGTCTTAGGGATATTATTTCCTTTATAGAACCTTTCGAGAAGAGTTCCACCAACTTACCATATATTTATTTTGAGGATTCTAGCTTTAATACATAGGGAATGAGAGAGTCTTTTATGGATTCCATAAGAATCCTTCGGGCTTTTATGTGTCCCTGCATGTATTTAATATATGCTAGAATGTCTTCTTTTGGAGGTTGAATTGTAAATCCTTCAATGAAGCCCATAACTTCATTTTCAATTAGCTTCAGATCTGTCCTTTTCTTCCATGCATTGAAGTTTGATAACCCAACCAATTTGTTGATTTCTAAACAATAAGTCATTTGGACAGATCCAGATGAAGTCATAGATACTTACTTGAGAGAGTGACTTTCTCCTTCAGCAGCTTTTCTTGAAGATAACAAAGAGGTTAGGAACTTCTTCCAAGATAGAATTCTTCAATCTCGGTGTTTTTGGATCCTTGATGGTAAAGGATGTTTGTAAAGTTTTGTAGATGTTCTATGCTAGAAGCAATTTCACTTTTATTTCAGCAATCATACAAGTAGGTAAGCAAAATGCAGATAGAACATATAAGTAGATCTTACAGAAGACAAATCAGAAACAGGAAAAATGTGTTTATTCGTTTCGGCGGTCAACAGGATGCTTCAACCAGCAAAGTCTCCTTTGGTCAGCCAGCCCAACATGTGTCACAACAACCCTCCAACCAGTAGATGAGTCAACCCAAGTCAACTCTGCAAAAGTCAACGCTGTCCTGAAAAGTCAACGCAGGGACAGCAAGCTAAAAGTCAACGCAGCAGCAAAACGGTCAACCCTTTGACCTCGATTTTTGTGCCAGGTAGTACGGCCTTCATAAATCGAACCTTCCACCAATTTTCGGCTTGTTTGGACCAAGCGTTGACCAAAGTCAACGCTGGTCAAAGTTACTGCGAAACCCTAGCAGCAGCAAATCCGTACTTCAGCTTGACCGTACAGTTTGTCCTCTTCGTCCTTCACACGTGTGGATTAAATTCGTCCTTCTTGGTAGCTCGTGTTCCTAGATGAGAGAGGAAGATGTGAGTTGTGATGATGATGAAAATCTCTCCAACTTTTCCTGTATATATATCCATCATGAGGGTGTGTGACACATCTGTTGGGCATGCGAGCCTACATTACAAAACTGGCTGACCTTGCACATATAATTTATTGAAAATAATAAATTCAAAATATAAGTTCTGCTCATCGGATTAAGACATATTTTATATGGATTTTACACCTCTCTGAAAGAGGAATCCAACAAAAATATTAGCCTCTTAATCTGAGCATCTTAATATGGAGTTTGGACCTGGTTGTCCAAATTTAACACTCCCTCTCAACTAGGGAGAACTCCATCTATTAGTGCAATCAACATCGTGCGTCATCCCGCCGAAACTTGCTTTGCTGGCTTCTTTATTTCAGAACAGAAGTGGGTTAGTCACAAAGACATCATCCCCTGACTGACATAGTCAGTCCAGAGGTCCCAGACCTCACAAATCTTGATCCCAGATCAAGTGGTTGGACCGTGCCATCCTAGATAGAGAGTACGGCAATCTCTGATGCGTCCATCAGTCTTTTGCTAATAGTCTCTAACTTTTCCACACCTCATTGGCCAAATGAGAGGTACTTCCCATGAGCCCTGAACTCAATGGGTAGGATGCATACGGGGCACAGAAAATGAGAGGTGAACCAACTCAAAATCACAACGGTGAGGTCCAAGCACACCACCAAGGTTGGCAAGCCTAGCCTTGTGGTTGCCCATAGCTCCAAGAAGCTCTCCCCAAAGCCCCCCAGAGCTCCCAGAGCTCATCGTCCAACAGGACCCACATCATAGGGTCTTTCCACGATTCCAAGATTCTCACGGAAGGTTAGGAACATGACCTTCCCCAAGGGCATTGTGAGAATATCCGCGACCTGCTCATCGGTTCCTATATGATCGAGCCTTACGGCGCCTCGCTGTACCATATCCCAGATAAAGTGGTACCAGCCATCAACATGCTTGGATCAATCGTGGAACCCGGGATTCTATGACAAATGAATCCCCCTCTGGTTATCACAAGGGATAACGGTGGCATCTAGCACATGCTCGAACAGCTCGCAAGGAGCTTTCGCAACCAAGTGACTTCACAACAGGCCATACATGTTACAATGTATTTGGCCTCAGCGGTGCTCAAGACTGCCGACTTTAGATTCCTGCCCGAAGCAGATCTTCATGTGAAGTAGCATCCAGATGTGATCTTGCGATCCACCACACTGCCAGCCCAATCGGCATCAGTATATCCACGGAGTGTCATACTCCTGGCAGTGTATCTCAGCCCATGGTCTGTCGTGCCTCAGAGATATCTCAAGAGTTTCTTGGCACCAACCCAGTGAATGTTATGATCAACCATGTGTTGACTCAAAGTGTTCACTGCACAACATATGTTCGAACAAGTGTTCATTGAGAACATCAGAGTCCTTATGAGTTCACGATACTCAGTAGGACGGGCCCAGCAACGTTGCTCCTCAACTTCTTAAAGTTGAGTTCCATCGGTGTCGACACGGACTTACAGTCCACCATTCCAAATCTTTTCAGAAGCTTCACAATATATTTTCCTTGAGAAAGAAAAATCTCTCCAGGTCTCTGCCAGACCTCCAGGCCTAGTAAATAGTGCATCAGTCCTAGGTCCTTCATCTCGAATTCAGCAGCAAGCTCCCTCTCACATTGATGAATGAGAGGGTCATCACCAGTCAGGAAGAGGTCATCCACATATAGTACTAGAATGAGAGGCTTCTCTTTCACAACCTTGAAGTATAGGTTCGGATCAGCAGTACTTCGAGTGAAGCCCAGCTTCATCAAGTAACTATCCATCCTTTCGTACCAAGCTCTGGGTGCTTGCTTTAACCCATAGAGGGCTTTCTTCAACCTGCAGACATAAGTGTCTCGATCTTGAACTTCAAATCTCAGAGGTTGTTCCACATACACCTCTTCCTTTATTGCACCATGCAGAAAAGCGGTCTGGACATCCATCTGATGAAGACTCCATCCTTGCGTAGGAGCAAGGGCTATGATTGATCGGATGGTGGTATATCGTGCCACAGGTGCAAATATATCGTCATAGTCAATTCCTTCCTTTTGAGAGAAGCCACGGGCAACAAACCTTGCCTTAAACTTTTCAGCACTCCCATCAGATCCATGTTTGATTTTGTAGAGCCATTCCGCAGTGACAACAGATTTGTCCTTCGGTCTCGGGACCACATCCCAAACATCATTCTTCATAATAGACTCATATTCTTCATGCATAGCATCCTTCCAGACTTGATGCTTGATGGCTTCCTCAAAAGATCCAGGTTTTGCGAGAGAAGTCATCAGTAAATGTCATATAGTAAGAACATCCCCCCAGGGATGTTACAGGCAACATACCAGAAAGATCAGAATGAACCAGTTGCAATATCTCGGATGTCTTTGTGACACTTGAGGGGAAAGGTCCCCTTGTATGTTTTCCTTCAGCACAGCCCTTACATACACCTTCATGATTATTTCCAAAATCAGGCATCCCTGTCACCACCTTGCTTGCTTCGGGAAGGGCCTTGTAATGAAGGTGTCCAAATCTTCGGTGCCATAGTTCGGTTTGTCGGATAGTATCACAAGTCATAGCTCCCAACGGACTCCCTCCAACCTGGTAGAGTGTACCAACTCTAGAACCAATTGAGATAGCTTCCTTGAAGCTCTTCTTCCACATGAGCACCTTTCCATCAGAGAAAGTTACATTGAATCCTTTGTCTTCCATGGCAGATACAGACACAAGGTTCTTCTTCAATTTGGGTACATAGGGTACATCTTGTAGACGGAGGACTTGTCCTTGAGACAAGTGAAGGGTCACAGTCCCGGTCCCTTTTACAGGATAAGTGGCATTATCCCCAAGGATAATTTCTAGATTAGTATCCCTTTCAACCATGTCAGAAAGTGCTTCCTTGAATCCGGTGATATGTCTTGAGGCACCACTATCAATTTGCCAGACATCCATCGTGTCGGGCAGAGATGCAGCTGAGAGAGCAGATACCAGAATATACTCATTTCTTTTATCAACAACATTAGACTCCTCATACCTGGTATTTCTGGACCTCTTAGAAGGTTGATTGTTTCCTCCAAAGTGAGCCTTCCTCTTGCCTTTGGATTTGTCATTTCTTTGATTCCCATTCCTTCGGTTGTTGTTGTTATCGTCACTATCGGGAGAATCCTCCTTGAAGGGGCATTCTCTAGCATAGTGTCCAGGCCTATGGCAGGTGAAACATTTACCCTTCTTCTCTTGAGTCTTTGTCCTTCTTTTGTCCTTAGAACCACCAGAGTTCTTCTTTCGGGAATGAGCACCATAGGCGGCATTTCTTTCATTATCAAATTCCTTCATCCTTGTTTCTTCTTGCATACATCTTGACAGAAGCTCATCAAAGTTAGGAATGGTATTATTGTTGAGAATAGTAGTTGTGAATACTTGCCATTCATATGGAAGTCCTCCAAGTGCGGTGAGAACCATCTCACGATCAGCTATTATTTCCCCAATAGCTAGCAGATTGTTCCTGGTTTCGGTCAACTTCGGAAAGAAAGTTTGAACAGACTCATCTCGGCCCTTCTTCATATTCTTCAACTTGTTCTTGAGGAATAGCACTTGGTTCACATTGTTTACTTGAAACATAAGTATCAATTTGTCATACATCTCCTTGGATGTGCCTAGTTCGGATATGTAGGCAACCAGACTCTTATTTATGGATTCCCTGATCAGCAGCTTTGCTTTGATTTCTCCCTTCTTATACTTGTTTCTAACAGCAGCAGAGGCATTGGATGGAGGTTCTTGAATCCTCCCTGTCACATGATCCAGGAGATCATGATCTTCTAATGTGAGATCTAATATCATCTTCCAGGGATGGAAGTCATCACTTCCGGTCAGCTTGTCATTCTCCTTGAATTCAAGACTAGTGGAACCCATTTCCACGATGATGATTGCTATAGATTGAGTTTGTCTTCACCTCAGCTCCGATACCATGTAAAGTTTTGTAGATGTTCTATGCTAGAAACAATTTCACTTTTATTTCAGCAATCATACAAGTAGGTAAGCAAAATGCAGATAGAACATATAAGTAGATCTTACAGAAGACAAATCAGAAACAGGAAAAATGTGTTTATTCGTTTAGGCGGTCAACGGGATGTGACCGGCCATTCTCCTTTGGTCGGCCCGACGACGTGTGTCACAACAACCGTCAACCGATGAATGAGTCGGCCCAAGTCAACTGCGCAAAAGTCAGCGACGTACGAAAAGTCAAAGCATGGGACGACAAGCTAAAGGGGGTTTATGACGCTGTTGACCAAAACGGTCAACCCTTTGACCTCGATTTTTGTGCCAGGTAGTACGGCCTTCATAAATCGAACCTTCCACCAATTTTCAACTTGTTTGGACCAAGCGTTGACCAAAGTCAACGCTGGTCAAAGTTACTGCGAAACCCTAGCAGCAGCAAATCCGTACTTCAGCTTGACCGTACAGTTTGTCCTCTTCGTCCTTCACACGTGTGGATTAAATTCGTCCTTCTTGGTAGCTCGTATTCCTAGATGAGAGAGGAAGATGTGAGTTGTGATGATGCTCAAAATCTCTCCAACTTTTCCTGTATATATATCCATCATGAGGGTGTGTGACACATTTGTTGGGCATCCGAGCCTACATTACAAAACTGGCCGACCTTGCACATATAATTCATTAAAAATAATAAATTCAAAATATAAGTTCTGCTCATCGGATTAAGACATATTTTATATGGATTTTACACCTCTCAGAAAGAGGAATCCAACAAAAATATTAGCCTCTTAATCTGAGCATCTTAATATGGAGTTTGGACCTAGTTGTCCAAATTTAACAATGTTTGAAGTAGCTAGATAGTCTTCTTTGCAAACTGATTTTACTTTCCAACGCAAACTTTGATCTACGCTATCTTGAGTGTCTTTGTTGACAAGCAACCCTTGTGTTCAGCACCTTAGCTCTGATACCATGTTGAGAATTTGGAGGGCTAGAGGTTAATACAAATTCTCTTCTTGATAGTTACTTGTGACCTTACTTGTAATACTTATGTCTTCTTCTTCTTTTAGTTTAGTTGATCTTTCATCAAGTCAATTATAAAAATGCACAAGACACAAAAGTTAGGCTCCTAGAGCCAGGGCAAAAACTCTCCCTCTTGGAGAGGAAAGCCAGGGCAAAAACTCTCCCTCTTGGAGAGGAAAACCCGCAAATAATTATTCATATAGATCTTCAAATGACAAGTACCATGACCCAAACTTAGACCCTTGACCTAGATATACTTCCAAGACCTTGATTCAGCTTCTTCAACCTTGAATCTTCTCGTCGCCAAATTGTTTAGTTCTGCATAAGCACTGGAGACCTTAATCTTCGCTTGCATATGCTTGAATTACTTGAACTGTAGGAAGGTAAATCAAAGATTTACCTTCGTCACTATTGTTGTCTCTTCTCCTTATGATGACAGTCTCAATTTCCACAAATTCCTTCTTCAGATCAACAGCCCTTAACAATCTTTACTGCACTTATCCACAATCTAAGTTGTACCCTTGATATCCACAATCCTCTTCTTGTATCACTATTTCAGATCCGCATACTATACTGTCTCTTATCTGCACTTGTATTCTTCTTTTATCTGCACTATGTCCTTCCCTTATCCGCACTGTAATCTTTCCCTTTAATCGCATTGTCTCTTGGTATGCATCTGCACTTATCTCTTGTTGTAGGTTCACATATATCTGCACTCCTTAACTCATATGGATCTGCAATGCTTCTGAGGCTTTTGTCCGCAAATCTTATTGAAGTTAATTCGAGATTCTTTCTGAGATTATTTTGTATCCACTGCAGTGTTATCCACAATCTTTTCCTGAAATTTTTATCCGCAAATTTCAGAGGTGGACGAGCTTGTCTATTTCTGTTCTGCGTAGCCCAGTGGGGTATTTATAGTTGTCACAATCTGTAATTTACGCTGACCAGTGCATGAATAGGTGTGACTGTTTCTTAAGCCAACTTGTCCAACTGTTTAAGAGGCCGACTTCTCCAAGGAGTATTCCAGCAAAGTGACAATTGTTTTTCACTGTATTTGGAGTTGTCTTCAACTTTGTATTGAGGGTTGTAGTGAGCTTATTCCACAAGGTCCTGGAGCATATAGCTAGACTTAACTCAAACCTATTGGACATCAAGAAGAAGTCCATCTACTTAATAAATTATGCTCATGAAACCCATGAAGTAAATATATATATATTATTTTGACTTCTTCTTTTTCATAATTACATAATTACATAGTCAACATGAAGACCGACCTAGTTACACTTTTCAATAGAGGGTGCCTCCAACTATGTCATCTGGAAGGCAAGAATGTTATTCCTTTTGGATGAATATGGCCTAAAGACCTATGCAGAGAGTGTGGTAGCAGTACCCCAGGATGCCAATCAACAGCAGTACAAGAATGAAATGGCCAAGGCCAAGAGGTTGATTTTGGATGGAGTCCGAGATCATGTTGTCTCACATGTGCCAAAGAAGGGAATGGCCAAGGAGATGTGGGATGCATTATCTGAGTTGTTTCAGGATTCTTCCGAGCGGCGGAAGATGTATCTCCAAGAGAAGTTGAGGAACACGAGGATGCAGAAGGGAGAAAGCATAGATGCCTTTCTCACTAGGATTAAGGAAGTTTGAGATCAATTGTCAGTTGTTGGGTCAGCACCTCAACCCACAAATCTTGTACAATTGACACTAAATAGTGTCTCGGAGGATTGGCAGGTACTTAACCAGAGTATCTTGGGTAGAGATACC
Source organism: Pinus albicaulis (assembly GCA_034641835.2). NCBI lineage: Eukaryota > Viridiplantae > Streptophyta > Pinopsida > Pinales > Pinaceae > Pinus > Pinus albicaulis. Next base: position 354,403,894 of record CM076571.1, on the reverse strand, counting down.
TTGCCAAGGTGGGACAGGATGTGGTCCGATCTGCAGCAGGAAGAGTTGAGGCGGGCTCTGTTTAAGAGAACCATCAGTGGCAGCGACAGTAAGGAGGTGAAGGGTGAGGAGGAGAATGTGGCCCTTGCATCTAAGAGTCCTAGTCAGGCACAGGGGGAGCAGAAGAAGAAGAAGGACCTATCTAAGGTCAAGTGCTTCAGGTGTGGTGAGTTCAGTCACTACAGCACACAGTGTCCTCTCAGGAAGAAGGACAAGCAGGATAAGCAGGACCAGCAGGCAGCGTCATTCGAGATAGACAAGTTGACCTCCAAGTTGGAGGAAGACTTCACTATGATGGCAGCCATACCTCTAGGAGTGAGGTGGGGCGACTTGGAGTTGTAGTCTCAGAGATTGCAGAGATGGGCAGAGTACTTGAGGAGTCCACCTCATGGTTCATTACCTGGCTACGGGAGCCCACAGTTTTTTAGTAGCAGGATGGATCAATGTCGTTAACGTAGTCAGAATCAAAGTGACAGTTGCAGACTAGTAGCAGTCAGATACTGAGGAGCGCAGTGCAGAGTGGCACACTGCAACATCAACAACAGCACAGATTCTTCAGTGATAGTGCAGAGGCAAGTAGCAATCGGGACTCAGGAGACAGATGCATCATACTGAACATAGTTGATTCAGTATTTTGGATGCTTCTCAGTTGCAGTTGTTGCAGTAGCAGCAACAACAGATGAGAGTGAGTTGCAGTGCAGATGTAGAGATGGCAGCAGTACGAGATGTACAATGCAATGTCAGCAGCAGCACAGATGCAGCAATTTGGTTCAGCTACAGTCAATGGCAGATGAATCATAGTTGCGCAGTGGTTGATGGACAGTGATTGAGGGAATAGAGCAGTGACTAAGGGAACAATGCAGTGACTGAGGAAATATCGCAATGATTGAGGAAGCATCACTGTGACTGAGGGAGCAGCATCGTCACTGAGGGAGCAGTGCAGTCATTTCCAGCATAGTTTCTTGTAAGACATCAACAGCATAACAGAGGATGGTACAGAGATAGAGTGTTGTGGCAGGGTGTGCAGCACTAGAACATAGTCCTTGCTAAGAGCGAGTGTTAGTTATTGTAGCATCACATGTGTTCTAGTCACGAAACTTGGTGGAGAGGCTAGAATAATGATATCTCCATAACCTAGAAATCGTTTCTTGAAATTCCCCACATAGAGATGACTTAATTAGATTATTAACCTATTTTTTAATGTTTCCTAAGTCTAAACTTAGGAAAACTGGTTAATTAATCATAATTAATTAATTCAAGGTGAGAATAATCTATAAACTCACACAGATCAACTTCGATACGATCCTAGCCCTTGATTAAGATTTAATCTTGGCAGTTGGAGTCCCAACAGAGGATTATAAGAAGAAGTCGATGGGCACTTGGAGAACCCACTTGAGCAGTTTGATTTCCTTGGCAGATCGATTCCCAGAGAGTAGCAATAGTTGTTGGAGAGCTAGAGATCGAAGTAAAGATAGTGAGGGGAAGGGACGGTGAGGCTAGAGGAAGTTTTTCAGATCCAACGAGTACATTTGTCGAGAGGCCGAGATATCTCCAGGAGGTTGCGCAAAGCCTCAAGAAGGCAGTTCGATTTGCTAAAGAGGGCAGACATTTTCAGTTCTAGAGGCCGGACAGAGGTTCCAAAGTGCCGGAGAGACGTTTTCCAAGCTAGCAACAGGTAGGACGACTAGATTGGCAGTCGATTCAAGCAGCATGTGTGCTTGGCAGCTCCAGTGTGACGCAGAGCCAGCACAGACCTAGTTGGACAGCTTACTTTTCAGAGGCAATCCAGTGTCGGAATTGCCCGGAGTGAAAGTAATTTCCCTCTAGTATTTTTGCCAATATTTTCTCTATAGGATTGCCAGATTTTGGCATCCAAATTATTATACTCATAATTTCTCATTATTGCATAATAATAAAACCCTCAATTGTTGCACCAGTTTTCCCAAGTTGGGTTTTTCCGGGGACATTTGTCCAAAAATAAGGGTGTCATTATTATGTGTGTGCTAGAATTTTCTCAATTTCTACTGCTATTATTTCCGTAGTTTTATTAGTGAAATTTACAGTGTGAATTATTTGATATTTTTCGTAGCAATAGAAGATAAATTGTTAAATAAATTAACAATTAGGAAAATAATCTCCAATTTCTATGATAGATGAAATTTTTACAGCTCTAATACCATGTTGGAAATCAGGAGGCTTTGTAGATTAATTTAGATTTCCTTTTCAATAGTAATTGCTTGTGAATTTAGATGGCTTCTTATGACATTGTACTTTGGTTCTTTCATCAAACAATTACCATAACATAAACATGACCTATCAAAATTGAGACATCCAAGACCCATGACCACACCTCTAGATGCCAAGCCAAACTTTCATTCCTTCCAACAGATTCATCAGCAAGACATCAGCAACAAGGTAACTTTCATACTTCAGCCCTCCTCATCAATTCTATCCTTTTTGCGATATTTCAGACCAAGATCATCCAAGTGTGTGAGTCCAAATGAGCTCCGTCTTCCCTCTATTTATATAGTTCAGAGGGGTGTGAATAGACATGTCCATTGGGGCAAGGCCGACTTGACATGTAGGCTGCCTTGGCACCTAGAGGGGTTTTTGACTCAAAAACATAGAAGCATGAAGAACATGCTTGTCTAGAAAGATAATAATAATATATTTTCTTTTTCTTTTTACATAAAATACATAATGGTACAAATTATGAAGACCGAACTTAGTTCCATTCTCCAACATTGACCTCCTCCTTTCCTTCTCGTACAACCCCCACACACTCAAGAAAATCAATCAGCTGGATAAATCAGCCTCTCCACAACTTGGCCTCCTTTGTGCTTCAGCTACTTGACCTCTTGATTTCCTAAACTCAGCCTCTTGGAAATACTCCCAAAAATTCCTGCACTCTTCCTCCTTTCTCTTTAGTCCAACTGAGCCTCTTGCTCTAGAAAAAATCGCTTCCTCAACAGTTGTGTCTTCACCTCTCCCTTAGGCTTATCTTATAACTTCATTAAGCCAAATCCCTAACCCAAATCTCCTAATAATTGACAGTTGAGATTAATCTCACCTCACTTGAGATCAACGTTTGAAATCATATCTAAGTCACTTAATAATTTTATTATTTATCTTTATACTTTGGCTTAATAGTCCACAATAACTAATTGACTTTAATTATTGTACTTTTCCCAAGTTAGACTTAGGAAAGAAGTCATAAATAACTTACTCCACCAAGTAAGCACCTAAAGAGGCAATCAACCATCTCCTATATGCTAAAACACCAAGATCATGTAGAAGACCTTCTAAAGCTACCAAGAACTTCAACAATAATAGCATTCACAAGAATGAACATCTCCAAAATTCAGGGATGCAGAAAAGAAACAAGAGGTACATATTTTGTCTGAGGATGCTTTCAATCTTAAGAAGGGGTTCGAAACTGAATCAAATATCCAGTCTCTGAAAAGGAATACCAGAGACCACAAACATAAATCTGGAAAAGGACATGGTTGACACCACGGTAGGTATCATCTAATGTTAGCTTCTGGGATGATTTCCTTCGGCTGAAAGGAGATTTGTGTCATTTTTGTAATAGTTTTCTCTGAAAGTATGTTCACGATAGTTAATATTGACTAGTAACATTTTAGAATCTTTAGAAAAGCCAGGATTCATATTACCTATAGTTTTGACTAAAAAACCAAGTTTTTATTGAAATTAAATCCACCTAGTAAGAAAAGTTTATTGAAATGAACTTCACCCGTAATGACAAGAAAATCTCTTTCCAATATGGGATGAAGAACCGTTATTTTGTGGGCAAGTACACTTCAGGAAATAAGTCATCGAAATGAGTCATCTAACAAAAGATACTACGAAATCTTAACACACTATATTGAGTAACCATTTCTTGTTTTCTGGTTCAGCTTAAAATTAAAACGGAGGGCGGGGAGGTAATTTTAGTTTGGATTTTCCTTTCAAATAGAAAGCTGACAGCCAAGAACTATGTGATCCTTTGATTTTATTATAAATAAATAAAATACCCCTTTCTCTATTTCAGGAAAATTAAAAAAAAATAAAAAAATCATTATCCATAGTGTTCTTATATGTTTTTAAAAAACTTCTGACCAGCTGACAAATTAGGAACATAACTTCCTGAGCATCGAATGTCTTTTTGTTAATACTGCTGTTTACGACTACTGCTAACATTCGTCTATTGATCAAATACATGGCTGTATTCACCGCGTTATTTGCATAATTGAATAAAACTTTACTATTCATCGTTTTATTGCATGTTTTGGAAAGTCATCTTGACCAGCTAACAAGCTAGGCACAGAACTTCCTTCTTCAGCATCCAATGTCATTTATTCAAATTTGTGTTGAATAGATAATAGACACTACCTACTGACCTTGCTCATTTGAATATTACATGCACACATATATGTTGCTCCTCCGTGAGGAAATCTTCTATTTGTTTTGCATTCCAGCTCATGATCCATAGTTGCAACTTGCCACCCAAAGTTATTTCAAGCAATCAGTACTTGTATTGTTTTTTGACATCAACTTAATTCATAACTGACTCACTCTGCGTTTATACATCCTTACTAGCAGTTTTCTGGTTTCTTTTCTAACTTTTCACCTTGGCCTCATCATATGTAATTTAGGATTACCTGTAGCTAGTGGTCACAGTGATACTTTGATACTTACGTAAAGTTTTGTGCTAAGCAATCTAATTAAGAGCCAGATAATGAAGATGCCTATAATCTCAGGTGTTTATTTTACTGTGAGGATTAAATCAAGTGATCCCTAAATTATAGAAAAATTAAAATCTGAACAGCGAATATCTTTTCATATTAGGGAAGCATCAAATATATGAAGCCCCAAATTGTTTTTTCCCTAAAAAAAAGTCCCCATAATATGTGGACTGAAATGTTGCTCTTGAACATAAAAATGTAATCTAGAAGCCTGTGTTTCTCTTTGTTTCTTTCACTTATTTGATCCAGTGTTCTCACCCAAGAAGATGCCTCAAAATGCACTGCAATACAAGAATAATCAAGCCCGAGATGTACCTCTCCAACTATGACTTTTCCAGTAACAACTTTTTCCTTTGTTTCTGATAGGCTCCTCTTTAGCAGTGTACTTGTTGAAGCTGCAGCAGAAAGAATACGCTCCTGCATAGAATCATGTGATAACTGTGATGACTGCTGTTGTCTAGATTGCTGAAGAAGACTCCATTGCGTCCTGAATGCAGTTCCAGCACGCTCAGCTGCTTCTGTAACACTAGATCCTGCATCCTTTGCAACCTCTCCTACAAATGCACCTGCTGTCTGACTTGCCTGTTTTAGCTTGATGCCTGTTATTAGAAAAAAAAATATAGAAATTATTGACCACTTCCACCAGCTAAATAATTTTTCCAATGAAGCCCATAAAAACATTATCTCAGAATACTTTTGCTACTTCATACTAATAATTTAATGTTTTCTTCCATTCGTTAGTAACAAAAAGGCAATCCCCAAAGCTCTCCAATGTTCTCACCTTATTTGTCCAAGTTATCTTATATTTCTGAAACGCACATCTGAGGCCTGATTTGTGGATTGTTATGAATTAATGATAAAGATTAAATAGCTTATCTTTTGGCTGCTTAGCATTGGCTTTGCCAAGGATCATGTTAAGAAAAATACAATGAAGCATAGCTTAATGTCAAAAATAGTTGTTATTGATGTCAAAGAATGTTCAAATGAAAGAGAAAGATACATAGTCTAATAAATTATTTTGAGACCTTTCCGACAATATATGGCATGCCTTCTAACTCCTCACGGTTGAGGAGAAATTATTTTTTGAATATTCATTTATATATTATACATCCTGCCAGTTGCACAAGTCGACCCAGCCAGTGGACAAGTCAGCCCTACCCTAGACCCCAAAAGCACTATAAATAGGTGTGAGAAGGAGAGTTTTTAACCATCACTCAAGCCATTTTGGTTCTGCTTTAGCAAACAGGAGGAGCAGGTCTGAGGTTCATGCCTCATGAACCATTAAGAAGTGAAGTGAAGCCATATTGCAGAAGTATTGTGGAGTATTTGCTGCCCTACCCAAGCTATAGGAGGGTCTTTGGCACACTTTTTGGAAAGGTTTTTTAGTCTTTTTGGTTCTGGTTTGAAGTAGGCCGAGTTCTGCCCTGTTCGAGGCTGATCGCTATTTGAGGCCAACTTATGTTGAAGAGGAAAAAGTCTTGCTGAAGGCTGAGTTTTGTTGGAGGCTGTTAATTTTTATGGTATGTTCTATGCTTGCAACAATTACTTCAATGTCTTATCATCATTAACAATAATTGTAGATAGAATATCAACAATATGTACAACAAGATATGAGATTATTTGATTACAACTAAGGGTCCCAATTACATACCTAGGTAGGTAGCCATTCACTAGTGGTCATGCCCTTGGAGACATGACTCTTCAACACTAATTATTAGTTAATTATTCATTATTTATGATTGTTTATATATATATATATATATATATATATATATATATATATTATTCATAACAAGCTTCTAGGAAGGGGAATTAGCCAATAGTTGCACTCTTTAACACTCCCTCTCAACTAGGGAGGACTTCCACCTGTCAACATCCATCCACCACTATGCCATTGTGTCCGTCATGTGCCATCTCTGCAACTTGTCTCGTCTTTGTTGAAGATTGATATCATAGTCCACTAAGAAAGGATTGAAAGAGGGTGGGTCACAAGACCCTGCCATTCTCACCAAAATGTTAGAGGCAAGTCCTCATGCCAAGGGATAGAACCCCTACCAGGTTTGATCCTTTAGTGATCAAGCTGTTGAACAGCATGCATCCTAGTTGTTGTCGCACAGAATGTCTAGGCACCACGACAATGGCTTAAATCGGGAGCTGTCACCCTGATCCCCAATCTCTCTATCTAAGCTATCTCCTTGCAAACTAAGGGAGATAGACCCTAACGAAAATGAAGAAGGAGAACTGGTTGAAAACCAACCAATTCAGGAGACATAGTTAAATGACCAAGTACTTGTTAAGATTAACAAGATTTTATAGATTCAATTAGATTTGAAGTTTAAAACCAGTGCCTTGTGGAGTCAAAATATCCCGTTATGAAATTTAAAATCAAGTATTTGATAGGTAACTGCTGCTATGAAAAATCAATCCACCACAATGATATTCGATAAAACACCCTCACAATGTTTGATAAAGACATGTAATTTATCATCACTTGAAATATTCTCAAAGTTGACTAAAGCAATTAATCACCAATTTCAAGCAATTTAAAACCACACTTAAAGATGGCTCAACAATCATCAACCACAGCTAAGCATGAAAATACTTCGAACCAACAATTTAAACTTAAAAACAAAAATATTATCATGAGAGAACCATCGAATTTAAATGCTAAACATCTCTAAAAAAATTTCGATTTTAAATGATATTCCAAGTAATTCCAATCCAAAAATCTATAGTCAAACCTTACAAATTTAAAGCTCACCCTTGACTATGCAAAATTTAGATCCAAAACCACTTGATTAAAGTTTTTTTGACCCTTTTCTAATTTTTTTATATTTTTTATATTTTCCTTTTTAAATCTAAAGTTAATAAAACTAAAAACAAAAATATATATACAACTAAAGCTAAAGTTCTACAAAAATGAAAAAGTTAAGAATTTTGAAATTTTGAAATTTTTATTATTTATTTTTATATCTTAAAATCTAAAAAAACTAAAAAAATCAAATCCTAAAATTAAATCAAATTTTTACGCTAGCTAACTAGACAAACCTCAAAAAAATATGAAATCGAAAATCTAAGTTTCAAACTAAAAAATTTAAAACTAAAACTAAAGCAAAGTTAAATAAAATCTAAAGTTTAAAACTAAAATTAAATCCAAGTAAACAAATGAAAAATCAGAAATATGAAATCCAAAATAAAAATTCAGATTTGCATGAATTTTTAGCTTGTGCAGGTGTACGAACAATGTACGGACGGCAGGGAGGATGGCTGAAGACGCTGCGTACAGGTTTGGAAGAGAGCATGTGAAAGCAATGAGGAGGAATGCGTACAGACAAAGTGAAAGCGGTTGGAAACAGAGAAAACTTATCCGCAGCAAATTAAAAGGGACGACTTGCCAGATTCGGGCAGTCGCAATGGATGAGGGAGAATGGCAGCGTTTGAAAACAGGAAATATGACAGCGTGGAAGGGAAAGGAAAGGAAAGGTACAGCGTATGGACAACAAGGAGCTGGGAGCAGTCGAATGGGAGCTGGAGGGCGGCAAGGGAATGGGACAGCGTGAAGGTAGCCAGTGAAAATGCCGAAATCAAGTGGTAGCACATAAAAATGACAGCGCAGAAAGGCGGAGACTACGTGAAGATATGGCAGTGTAGTCAATAATTTTACCAGTATAATTCAGATTTGAAAGATATTGATTTAAATGCACCTGTGATTTACACTTTGAGGCAAAATCATGCCCAGATCTACAAACCAAACTGATCCTGAGGCCAGATCTTACCCTACAGGGCCTAGATCTGGCTCAGATCTAAAAAATAATTTCTTGAAAATCTCCCAATAACACCTGCAAAACCAGAAACAAAGAAGCAAACCCAAAAATATGCACAGAAAAAATAAAAACCCTAAACCTTGGAGAATATTTGCAAATTTACAATGATGTTTTACAGATCAGAGACCCTCATGGCCAGCTTTAAAACCATTTTGCACAATTAATAAAAAGGGAAAATAAAAGGGGCACAAGCCCAAGAAGACCCTGTAAAAAGAAAATTCCGTAAGATAACTTTGGGAATTAAGAAAAAATGGGCTTTTTCAGATTTTCTAAAATATGAAAGTCGGCTAATCTAACTGAAGACTTCCCCAAACGCTCAAATCTTGAATAATGATCTCTGCACACTTAGATCTGAATTTTAGATTGATAGAAATTAAAAAATAAACATGAAACCTTTCAGAAAAATAGATAACTAATATTTCCGTCAAATCAAAATGCAATTTTAGAAACCCATAAAAATGCACGAGATACCTGTATGCAGATCAATCCATAAAGGCCATCAACCATCAAAATGCCAATAAAAGTAGCAGAGTTTACAGACAATATCACCACATAGATCTGGAAAAGGAACACCAAAGTTTGTAACCCCAAAGTCTTTATGCTTTATTGAAAAACAAAATTACAAGAGCTTCCAAGAACAAGTGCACGATTCAAAGATCGAGTGTCAATAACATACAAAGACCTCTAATTTATAAGATAAAATCTCCATCGGCTAGTTCGGTTGATCCTTGTCAAAATAATCTCGACCGTCGAAAAAGATTTAATTATCTTTTAATCTGGACCGTCGAAATTATAATTTTGAGGAAATTCGAATTTATCATTTAATTCCATTTTAATTAACACAAAAATAATATTTTTGAGTTAATTACCTCAAAATTTTGACTCTGACTTAACCACCAAGGCCCAAGGGTCAAAATTTCTTGAAATTCTCAATATTCCCTTGGCCTGAGACCTTTAAAAAATTATTTTTAAAAGACCCACGAATTTTGCCTTTGAAGAATTTTAACTCACCTAGGACTTAAAATTAATTAAATTTCTAGCTTAGGATTTTTAATTTAATTTGGCCAGAAAATTTAACTAATTGACTGAAAGGGGATTTAATTGTTTTTCCAACCCTCTTTACATAAGATAAATACATTTAGACACATAAAGGGGAAATACCGATTCGTGATAGACCCTCAAATCGCTACCCAATTCTGCAACTCAAAACATGATCTAGTAGACCAAGTAGCTTGTAATAAAATAATCTAGCCAATTAACTAGGATTATTCCCAAACTACTTTTACAAAGACTCGATAGAAAACACTAGGATTCACTTAGCATCTTGATGACAAAATCCACCCTAGCTTTGGGGTGAGGCTGGAGGGGAAAACTCTACCGATCACTTGTGTCAAGAAACACAAATGAATCAGTGAGACAAAAAACCTCCAAGGATAGAAATCATCACCAAAATACTAGGCTTACCTAGGTTGTTGCATACATGGTGGTCTCACTTAGATCATTTACATCATAAACATGCAGAATGGGTTTACATCATTTATAAAACTGTCGACTGTCGATGAAATCTGAACGGCGTGAACACCTCGAACATGATGAGTCCCATTTGCAAAAATGGGAGTGTACTGCTATAGGGTCATTGACACAGAGTGGTCAACACTAGTCATAGGGAATACAATAGTACCTGACGCATCCGTCGGTAATACTAATTAACCCTAACCACTTTCCCAACTCATTGGCCAGATGAGAGGTACTTCCCAAGAGTCCCAAATTGCAAGGGTAGGATGTATGTTGGATATCCATAGGGGAAGTTGAACCACTCACCCTATTCTCATATAGCGTACTCCAAAGGGCAAGGTGAAACACTCACCCTATGTTCACATAATGGGGTATGTACTCCACAGGGGAAGGTGAACCACTCACCTTGTGTTCACATGTTGGGTCCACAGGGGAAGGTGAACCACTCACCTTGTGCTCATATAGCTTCAAGAAGTACCCTAGGCCCCCAAGAGCTCCTAGAGCTCAATATTCAACCCAATCAAGATCCCTCCATATAGGGAATGTTGCTCTCTAAAGGCTAAGAATTTTTCCTTCCCAAAGGCTTTGTGAGGATATCAGCAACCTGACTATCCTTCCATGGGAGCCTCATTGCTCCTCCCAGCAGCATATAGATGATGGCACACAACTCACTAAAGAGCTTCTTCAAAGCACATTGTCTTATAGCTAGCCATTCTAGCAACGATGATTTTAGCAATCATTTGTTTCTTGTACATCCAAGATACCAAATCAAAAATCACGTTAAAGAAAATATTTAACTAACCTTACTCCCTCTCACTCAGAGAAACCACAAGCCTAAGCTTGTCCAATTCATGAAGGTGCCCCAGTGCTTGTTCTGCACAACTTTCTTTCATATGACCAGACTCTCTCTGGTTTAAGGTGCATGTTGTAATACAAAGGATCCACCTAGCAGCCTACTCATCATGGGATCCAATAACCATAAGGATTACCAATCAACATGCCATGCTTTTGACATTTCACTTCCATATGGAAGTCCTTTGCTATAGTTACCAATAGGGTTCAACAGATAACTCCCCCTGAGACTGATGAAATGAAAAATTCTTCAATTTGTAATCATGAGTCCTACTCATCTTCTTCAAGACCCAAAGGTAGCTTCACATTATGTGCTTCTTAATTATAAACATCCACAATTCATGCAAGGATCTTATCTTCCCTCTGAAGCTTCTTCATCAATCAAGGAGACTTCAAATACATCCTTCTCAATGAAAATTTGAACTAGTTCATATCTCTAGTGTACTTGTTGTTCCAGTCCGAACCACTGTGGAAGGAGTCAAGACCGAGTTGGCACATCCTAGATCAAGTTTGACACTGTAAGACAAGTCCGAAGTGTGTCATCTCTGTGGAACTAGACCAAAAGTCTAAATTAAGACCGAGCTTGTCATTTCAATGGAACAGTAACAAGTTTGAGACAAGTTCAAGTTAGTACATTTCTATGAAAGGAGACTAGTCTAAACCTCTTTATCTCTAAGAAAAGTGACAAGTTTGAGGCCTGATTGAGTTCATTTTTGAAGAAGACCTTCATAGGCCGAGGTTCTGAGCATGGTTTTTTGCACAAGTCTGAGGTGACATCTGAAGCCTAAGAAGTCTGAGATCATCTTTGTGGTATGACCAGTAGTTTGAGCTCGTCTCAGTATGTGGCACAAATCTGTGGAGGATTCAAATCTATGGTGTGACCAGAGGTCTATGATATGAATACTATTTAAAGGAGTCTCTTTTCTATACATAAAAGAAGGAAGAAAATACACTGCAAAGAAGTTGACCTGATTGATCTGGAATATATTATTTCTGTCATAAGTTATTGCCTTTGTGAAAAGAACAGAAGTTGTATTAGAACGAAGTTTTTCGTAGAAGTCTAAAGGCTTAAATGTGGAATATGTTGAAATGTTTGCAATCAAATTATGGAAGGCACTAACATGTACCTTATGTCTAATCTCCCTTTGAGTTTTGTTCTAACCTTTAGAGCAATCAAACAGTGATGGGTGGCTCAGTATCTCAATTAAGAACCATTAAGAGACAAATAAGTTGCAAGTCTGCAACGAAAGGAATGGTGCCAGTGTGAAAAATCCTAGATCCGGATTCCTATTGCAACAAATCTGAATTACTTCTCCTATTATTTGATAATTATTTCATTACATTGAAATACCAAAGTAATTACTGAAGCAGTCTACACAAATAATACTGCGGAATAAATCCAAGTGTTGAAACAATCTCAACAAAACTCAATGAAAAACAACCACATTGACACAGTTATTTTTGGACTAAGTCCCCAGAAAAACCCAACTTGGGAAAACCGGTGCTGCAGATCTGAGGGTTTGTATTATTAAGTAGCGGAAATTCTGAGTACAACTAAGGTGCCAATATCCGGCTCACCCTTCAAATAAATCTACATAACTGATGAATTTGTGAGATATACCTCACTCTGCAAATCCCTGACTGATCTGAACAGCGTTGGTGAAGCCCCTCTCTGCCTCTATGTGATTGCATACGTTGGAACTGCATAAGCCTAAGTGGGCAAGCTATGGAACTGCGTCACCTCTACTCAACAACTAATCAAGCTTATCCGAAACTGGATTTTGGCCCTTCTGGCTCAGAAACCCCAGCTCCCAGCTATCTCCAAACTAAATCAAAGGAACATTGCGTCACTTTTGTGAGTTCCTTAAGGAACTGCATCACCCATCCAGGTGATTGCGTTGTCTCTCTCTGTGTCACTGTTGCCTCTCTCTAATATGCACTCCTGGTCCTCCTGACCAGTTTCTTCTTCTACCCCTCTCTGAATCTGATCACTGAATCAACATCACTTAGCAAACCCTACCCTAGTGATTTGATCCTTGATCAAAAGTTGTGTCTCCTCATACAAACTCGAAAATGCCCAATGGCTCAAGTGTCAAGTGTCTTTCCATAGGCCCCTCACCCTCCTTCTTATAATCTTTCATCGACTCTTCAACGGCCAAGATTAAAACATAATCAAGGGCTAAGATTAACTTGGAGGTGATCCATGACTTTATCTAGAAGATTCACACTTGATTTAATCAATACACTTTCATTAATCAAATTCCCTAAATTTAGACTTAGGAAAACATTAAAAATGATTAATTAATTGAATTAAATCATCTCTAAGTGGAATTTTCCAAAACCATTTCTGGGTTTTATGGAATACATGTGTCTTAGCCTATATACGAAATTACAAGGCTAGAGCACATCCGATGCTACCATAAATCAACAACCGAGACATTGTCTTGAAGCTTCTTTAAAAAGGTCGACTATATGAAGATGTCACTTGCCTTAAAGATCAAAATCCCTCTTGGTAAAGTCTTAAATTAGTAAGAGCTTGCATGAACATTTCAGTATAAGCCTAAGACTAGAATGATGAAATTTATTGCAAGGTCAATTGTGATAAAAGGGTTTCTTGATTTTAAGAAATCAAGGATCATTGCAAGCATATAGCTTTGGACGTTGGAAAAGAATGCGAGGATGTGTGTTAAATATATAGGGTTTGTAAACCCTAGACTAATCTTGAAGAATTATTAAAATCTAGGTTTGGATATTAAAACCGTAGCTAAACAATTGTAAACCCTAACAAGGCAAAAGAGGTTGGAAAATAAATCCTAGGGCTTGTGGACAAAACCCTAGGATTGATTGTTTCTGCTGAAAGAAAAAACCCTAGCCCCTGCAAGAAATGACATCTTGATGATGAGGTTGTTGAGATTTGTAGCTTGGGAGGTACTCCAAGCCTTCGGGGTTCGGGGTTTTGGAGGAATGGGCTCGACAAAAGGGTTTGTGGGCTAATAACCCAAGGTGTGGGCTTTGCACCCAAGCTTGTGGGTGTGAAACCATAAGGATATTTTGACACCTAACCCTTGGAGATTGTAAAGGACCATAAAAGGAGCTAGGGGACGCAAAGAACACCAAGAAAGGGTTAGTAGTTTGTGAGATATGAATTTATTTGTGTGTTGGTTGGGTTTGCAAAAGAAGAAGTCAAGTCAGCTAGGGTAGAAATAGCCCTTATGACAGTTCGTTGGAGCCCAAAAGGAAGCATATAAATATAGGTTGACGTTGAGGCTAGAGAGCACATCCAAAGAGAAAAACACATCAAGATTAGTCTCTAAAATAGCCGCAGAGGGAAGAAGACTCCAGCGAAGGTGAAAAGGGCTAGTTTAGCAACCCTTCTAGACTGATTGGAGGTCGAGTTCCCAAGGCAGGAGGTAGAGGCTATTGGGAGGATATCTAAGAAGATTTGGTGCGTATTTGAGGACTCTTCTGGGCAGCGTTTATATTCTGTTGTAGGTTGCAGATCTTCTGTGGAGATTGCAAGGTTCGAACATCTATTTGGTGGAGGTCAAGAGGTCTAGAAAGCAGCCTAGTCTAGGTCGCATACACAGCAAGGAAGAGCGAGCAATTTGGATCTGTTTTGGAGGGTAAACGCGGGGTTTTGCAGCAGTAGGTTAGGGCTTACATGTGCCCTAACCAGGTCTATCATAAACTCAAAAAAGTGCATAGTTTCGAAGGACAAATGGAGTAGAAATAGGGTATGTGTGTCTCCTTTTGTTGATGATATTTTGCTAGTGGATAGAGTCCATGTTGGACAATTTGTGGTTAGGCATCTTGAGGTTGTTAGAGGGCAACTAGTTGGTGCTCAAAGTAGCCCTAAATCAGTTACCAAGAAGGACATTTATAGTTGTAAGGACGGTAAAGGTTGGAGGCTCTAGTGTTGACACCTTGAAGGACAAAGGACAGCTAAGTGAGACAGCCCAAGTTCATTGAAGAGAAGGACATCTTGCAGTGATAGGTGGAAGCCCTCTAGCCCGAAGTTTGTCTTCATTAGAGCAACGCAGGAAGGCATTCGAGGGAAGAAGTCACAAAAGAGTTGAGGAGCAACAATGGGCAAATGAGAGTTGTTCACAAACGAAGTTGTGAACAACTCAATAGGAGCACTATGTGTTGATGTGTTGAAGGACTAACGATCAGCTGGAGAGCAGTTGGAGAAGCCGAGTTCAGTGACCTAAAGGAGCAGGACCAATGATTGAGGCAAAAGCTGTAGATTGGGAGCAAAAGGACTCACAGTTGTGTTGAGGGTATGAATAGAGGAGTTGTGATTTTGGACTACATCAGCTAAATCATTTGTGTATCTTGTTCTTGTATTCTTGTACCAGTGGATGTAAGAGGGCCATTATCCCTGGTGCGGGAGCCCTAGACTATTATATTAAAGTTGTTAATATAATGAAGTTGGGTTATTGAAAATTGTAAATAGTTGTCTATATTTGTGCACGTGTTGATTTATTGTTGTTTATATTCTGCTGTGAAAAGTAGTTTGTTGTGGTATATTGGATTGATAGTGTCAGTGATTCTAAGACCCTAACCTAGATTCCAATGTCGTGGAAAAACAACATCGTATTAGAGCTACTTTGAAGGGCCAATGAATCAAAGTGTGCACAGCGAAATACAACTTAAGAGGGAGTTGGTCACATTGTTATTGAGGACCAATGGCAATGTCGAAGATGTCGATGGATCTGCGATTTGAGGACAAGTCGGAAGGGCTGTCCAACTATAGTCCTTGGAAGGAAAGGCTCAAGTTGGCTTTGATGGTGAACAAGATCTGGGACTTTGCCAAGAAAGAGATCAAGAAGTCAGCTAAACCTAAGGAGCTAGAAGTGTGCGAAGAGATGGATACGAGTGCCAAGTTGATCATCTTAGATGGTGTCAAGGATCGTCTAATACCTCATTTGTCTGAGAAGAACACTGCCCATGAGATGTGGAAAGCTCTTCAGGATTTGTTCCAGAATAAGAATGAGAACCAGTAGTTGGTATTACAGGATAATTTGAAGGCCACCAAGATGATAGAGGCTGAAGGGGTGACTTCGTATTTGACAAGATTGTCTTAGGTTCGAGATGAGTTTGCCACCATCGGTGTGACTATTACAGATTCTGAGATGGTAAGGATCGCTTGGAAGGGGTTCACTCTAGAATTGAAGTTGTTCATCAAAGGAATCATTGCCAGAGAGAAGCTACCAAACTGGAATAGGTTGTGGGATGACTTCATTCAGGAAGAGTTACGAGACGAGGATCTTCATCCGAAGAAGAAACCTTCAGATGATGATGTGGCACTTGCAACAAGAATGAAGGGCAAGCAGAAGAAGGAATTGAGTAAAGTTAAGTGTTTCAATTGTGGAGAGTTTGGTAATTATTCGACAAAGTGTCAAAGGAAGAAGCAGGGAGATGAAGAGAAGAAGAAGGGGAAGTGGGTTGCAGGTGTCACCACTTCTACCGAGATTAATGACCTCTTTAGGAGATTGGAGAGTGAGGATTTCACTTTGATCTCTCATTTCTCTCAGGGTACCATCGACGAGGTTGCATGGTACGTGGACAGTGGTGCGTCAAAGCACATGACCGATTCGCAGGAGTGCTCGAGACTTGTGTTAAGTAGGACCCGAAGTTGAACATGGTGTTGGGTGACAAGAGTCAGAAAGAGATCAGAGGATCAAGTGTCATGCCATTCAGGATGGATTCAAACCAATTGATGCAAGTTACAGATGTATTGTTTGTAACTGGACTCAGATATAACATGTTGTTTGTCTCAGCAATCGAGCATAAGGGGTTTGAGGTGTTGTTCCAGGGTGGAAAGGCGAGACTCAGGCCTAGAGGCTCTAGCTCCGTAGGTGTTGTGATTGAAGTTAGAGAGCATGGTCTATATAGGCTGATGGTAAAGCCTATAGATCATGACAAGAAGAAGGAAGAGAAGGTCAGGGTTCTAGAGGTTCAGAGGGAGTCAAGTTCGGATGGAGGTTTGCAGGTTCAGATGGAGAATGTGCAACCCAAGAAGAGCACCTGTACAGTGGGGAGCAAGGGTCCTTCTACAACTAGCAAGAATGAATCATGAAATGGCCTGAAAGAATTTCAGGAGAAGAAGAAGCAGGAGGCTTCTAGTGACAATGACACTTCCGAGAAGGGTGCGGTTGGGTTTGCAAGATTTGTGGGCACCAGAAGTTGCACTAGTGTCACCAACAGTCACAGTCATGATGAGTTACTTCCTTGTCTTGGAAGTACCTCCCTTGTAGTAGTTTGTGAGATATGAATTTATTTGTGTGCTAGTGTTAGTTTTTGTAGCATCAAAGGTGTTCTAGTCTCGAAACTTTCTGGAGGCTAAAACACAAGAGTTCTCAATAACCCATAAATCGTTTCTGGAAACTCCACCTGAAAGTGCCTCAATTAGATTATTAGCCTATTTTTAGATATTTCCTAAGTCTAAACTTAGGAAAAGGGCTTAATTAATCAGTATTAATTGAGAAAGGTGAGAATCATCTAGAAACTCACACGAATCGACAAGGAAATAATCTCAACCCTTGATTAAGATTTAATCTTGGTCGTTGGAAACTGTGAGATTATAAGAAGAAGTCAATGGCTAGAAGGAGGAACACACACAGTGTGCAAGTTCCTTGGCAGATCGAGCTACCCAGTTGTAGAGATCTAGCAAGGGAGAATTTTGAGCCAGAAGGATGCACAAGTGAGATTGACGATACACCAGTTGCAGATACTCAGTGATTAATGTAGATCGATTTTCCAATAGCAAGTGAATCAGCAGTGAGATCAAGCCCAATGATCGAGTAGCAGGTGTCAGAGGGGCAGAGTAGTAAATTTCCAGAGGAGTTTCTAGTTCTGGAAGAGTCAAGAGAGAGGAGGCTAAATATTTCTGTAAAAAAGGGCTACACTATAGGAATTCACGAATGGCTACATGAATTCAGTGCGATCCCAAGAATTCGCGTGTAGTTGCAGGAATTCACAATTTTAGGAATTTGTGTGTAATTGCAGGAATTCACAATTACAAGAATTCGCAATTGCGGGAATTCGTGTAATTGCAGGAATTCACGCATAATTGCAGGAATTCACAATGGATTTGTAGAAGGGAGAAAATTTCTTTGGAACTCTCAGATTGGATTGTCAGTTAGGCATCCACAGATTGTACTCAAAATTTCTGTTGCCGCATAATAATAGTACAATCCTCATCTGTTGCACTGGTTTTCCCACATTGGGTTTCTCTGGGGACATTTGTCCAAAATAATTGTGTCAATTTTTATGGGTGCGCTAGCATTTCTCATTTCCTATTTATATCTTCCCCTGAATTTACTTTTGTGAAGATTGCAGTGTGATTATTTCGTTGTTGTTGTAGCAATAAACTGATAAATTAATTTATAGTTAGAAGAATTAATTCCAGTTCTTGCAATAGGATTTCAGTGGTTGAAATTTTCACATGGTATCGAAGCATTGTGATCAGATCAGAGGCTCAGAGATGAATAATGAGAAAATTTCGCAGTTCAGAGGGCGATTTGAGCGAATTTTTCGTAGAACCGCGCAGAGCGCGAATTGCAAAGGCAGGAGTTCGACTTTCAGTTTGCAACCAACAAAAAAATCGATCAACCTCAGTAGTGAGAGAGTTGCACTGTAGGAATTCATGCGTAATTGCAAGAATTTGCGATTACAGGAATTCGTGGATAATTGCAGGAATCCAGCGAAATTGCAGGAATTCGCAGTGTGATTGCAGAAACTCGCCGGGATTTACAGGAGATTTGTTGGATAGAGGGTTCTAGTGAGCAAATCGAAAATTTCTTTGAGCAGATTTGGGCACAAAGGATTTTGCGACAGTTTGCTAGAGCAGAATCCGTGTTGGGTGGAAAAGAAAGTGCACACACAAAGGGAGTTTTCTCTCAAAGGGTTTCTAGCTTCAGAAATCCAAATTTTCCAGTTACAGGTGGCAATAGCAGCGAGCAGAACTGTGCATTCCAAAAGGGAATGCGAGTAGCAATCAGGAAGCCAAGCAGGAAAGGGAGGAGATTTCTGGTTATTCTCCAGTTTTGAGTTTCACAGATTTTGCAACTTTGCAGAGATGATCGTACGAGATTGCCAAAGGAGGTCGTGCGAGTTAGCCAAAATGTAGAATTGGGCAGCAGTTCAACCTCCAGTTGTCGGAGGAAGTGCACGTTGCAAAGAAAGGAAATGTCCCACCCAGGGACTAGGCTCAAAAGGAGATAATAGGGCACCAGATCAAGGAGGAGTATGAAATTCCAGTGTGCTGGATGGGTAGGATCCAGTGCAGAAACAATAAGGAGATCCGTTAGATCAGTTCTAGTTGTTACAGCAGGATCGTCCCTTGGCTACGGGGGCCCACAACATTCTAGTAGCAGGAAGTGTTAGTAGACACAATCTATCATTCGACAGTTGCAAAGCTAGTTGCAGTCAGTACTCGGGAGACAGTTGTAGAGACACATGTAGTGTGAATTGCCCAGTTGCAGTATGCAGGGGCAATTCCAGCCAAAAGATTCCTATCTCAGAGCTTCGCAATCCAGTTTCTAGTGTAGGAGGATAGCGCAAGTTGTCAGGAGGGAGCAGAGAGATTTCCCATAAGGAGATCGAGACTTAGAGGGAGTCTAGCATCAGAGGAAGAAGCCCTATAGAAGCTAGTGCTCCAGGATCTGGGGAGATCAAACTCATTATTCCAGTAGTTGCAGCAGCAATGTTATGATAGTAGCAAGGCAATAGCAACAACAATATGAGTAGACCATAGTTCAGAGTTGCAGAGGTTAGGCAAGGTCCACTGAGGTGTCCTCCTCATGGATCATTACCTAGCTACGAGGGCCCACAATATTCAATAGCAAGATGGATCAATGTTAATTTCTGCAGTCAGTTCTAGAGTGACAATTGCAGACTGTGAAAATTCCAAGATCCCAGATCTAAGAATCCCTACTGCTACAACTGAACTACTTCTCCTACTTGTAAATTCAGATTTAACAAGTTATTAACATATTACTTCTGGAAATACTGAAGCAGTTACTGGAGCAGCCTTCACTCATTAAAATACATTTGTGAAAATCAGTTCAGCAGATCTGAGGGTTTATCTATTATGCAATGAATTTTTGAATACAAATCTGGGATGCCTTTCTGGCAATCCCTATAGAGAATATGACTGACAAAATTTTCGTGAGAGAAATCTCACACTGATTTGGTAGCCCAACTGACCAACAACCCCCGATCTGCAAGCCCTCCACTGCGTTGCGCAGTCTCTGTGTCACTCTGCATGGGGACTGCGTGGCTTTTGCATCATTGGTATTTTGTTGGATCGATCTGCCCTTCTGGCCTCTTCTGGTCTCACGCCCCGACCCTCCAGCACTGGATCTCGCTGACCCTCAGCTGAATCTCGAATTCCCTTGAGGTTGCAGCGTTGCCTCTGTGTGGGACTGCGTTGGCTCTGCGTAGCTACTACGCTGCCTCTGTCGATCTGCTCTCTGCCTTCTCTGTTGTGTATTCTCCGACTCAGGAAAATCTTCAACTGGAATTACAGCCCCTCACTTCAATCAAGAATCACTTAGATCTAATTTTCGTCCGAGCTCTGCTCCGACAAAAAAATTCGATCTGTAGATCCTCTCGGTGTAATTTATAAATGACCCTCAAGTCTTCCTTTATAACCTTCTCGTTGACAAATCAACGGCTAACTTGATCTGCTTTATCTAGAAGATTCACCCACAGTTTACATTAATATTGATCAATTATTTTAATTTCTTAAGTTAGACTAAGGGTCCTCATTAAAAATAATTAATTTTTCTTATAAAATTGTTTCTGGGTTATTTGTAATACATGTGTCTAAGCCTCTTCACAAAATTTGTGGCTTAGATCACATCTGATATAACAGATATGCTCTACTACACACTGCTCCGACTCTGAAGCATCTCCCTCTGCACTGATGATGTTTGACATGCTGCCCATCAATCACTGTGTTGTTGTTGCACTGTGCTGTTGCTGACCCTGCCACGATCAACATTGCATTCATACTGCAACTCCCTCTAAAATGTTGCATCTACTTCTAGCACTGCCATTGCTAACTCTGCACTGCAACTCAGCTGAGAGAAGCAACTGAAAACATCCAAAAATATGAACAAGTGTTCAGGATGCATCTTAGTGCTGAAAAAACTGCTTGTTGATAGCCACTGCGTTGTCCCTCTAACGCATTGCATTGCGGCTACTCTGTAGTACATTGTTGCTGCTCTGCACTACGTTGCTGTTGCTTTGCACTACGTTGTGGCTGCTCTGCAGTACGTTGTTGCTGCTTTGCACTACGTTGTTGATGCTCTGCACTGCGTTGTTGCTGCTATGCACTGCATTGCGCTGCTCAGAGGTTGTCGCTACTATCCACTGCAACTGTCGTCTCTACACTCCTCTGCACCGACTGAAAACTCCTCGAGCCTACTACTTCAAAATATGGGCACCCATAGCAAGGTTGTGATCCGAGAGGTGGACTCCTCCAAGATCCTGCCCAATTGTATTTTTGTTGAAATACAGCTCAATGTTGCCCCACCTCCCTCCTCGAGATGCATAAGCACTCATGGCGTACTCATCCTCATTGATCTTCACGGTTTCAACCTTTGGATCATGCTTCTCGTCCTTGTCCTTATGCTTCAAAGGGGACTGGGAAGCATAGTGACCAAGTTCACCACACTTGAAGCATTTGATCTTCGAGACGTCTTTCTTACGTCTTCATTGCTCCTACTGCCCTTTGGATGCAAGGGTTGCATCTTCCTCCTCCTCCTTCACCTTCAATCCACTACCACTGTTGCCATCAAGTTTGCACTTGACCAAGTCTCTCTTAGCACTTCTTGCTAAAGAGAAGCCCACATCTCCACCCAGCCTGGCAAGGTTGCTCTGCCTAGGATGCTTTGGACAAATACTTGATAATCATCAGTGACTGCATTCAATGCCAGTCTCACCATCGTTGTAGGAGAAGGGGTAGACCCTACTTTTGCAAGTTGGTCATGTATCTCATGAAGTCTTGACATGAACGGATCAATGCGTTCCCCTTTCCGCATCTACGCCATCCTCAATTGTTGCTCAAGGTACATCTTCTGCTGCTCGGAAGATCCATCATACAGTGTGGCCAAGGCTTCCCACATCTACCTGGCAGTATCTTTGTCAGCTATATGGGACAAAATGTGATCCTTGACTCCATCAAGGATTAGCCTTTTTGCCCTTTGCCATATTAGCCTTGTACTGCTTCAACAAATTTGGATCTGCTAGGACAGCTACCGTGTTCTCCATGAAGAGCTTGAGATCGTATTCATCTAGAAGACAAGTAATCCTTGCCTTCCAAATCACATAGTTGGAGGCTCCCTCCAACCATTCCTGATCTCAAAAAGCCCGTGAGCTGCCATGGCCGTCAAATTTGTCAAATTTGCTCCTCTTCTTCCCCCTCTGTGTAGCACTAGACATGTCTACACACTCCTTGTGGAGCTCGTAGATCTGTTGCCCAGATCTGCTGCTCAAATCTTGAAGAACTGAGATTCCCTTGCTAGGAATCTCCTAAGAGAGAAAATTCCCTCATTGTGCTGCTTCTTCCTCTTCTGACACTTTTTGCACGGCAACATCAAAACTGTGCCTGCAGAATTGCATCCCACCTGCTCTGCTCCCTCTGGCTTGGCGAAATTCCGATCTGGAGATCTTACCTCTTTGTCGACTTACTCAGAGAGAGACCTTTCCGGAAACTTCGGCCCACTTATCCTGGACTACGCAATCCCTTTAGGGATTTGAACTGCTGCTTTCTGTAGCTTTTCGGCCTTCGTCGCGCGTTGGATATGCTCTTCCTATTTCACAACGAAAGCTCCGATATCATGTGAAAATTCCAAGATCCGAGATCTAAGAATCCCTACTACTACAACTGAACTACTTCTCCTACATGTAAATTCAAATTTAACAAATTACTTCTGGAAATACAGAAGCAGTTACTGAAGCAGCCTTCACTCATTAAAATACATTTGTGAAAAGGAAACTGAGCAAGAAAGAATAATGCAAACACAAGACACCATTATTTTTGGACAAACGTCCCCAGAAAAACCCAATGTGGGAAAATCGGTGCAGCAGATCTGAGGGTTTATATATTATGCAGTAATTTCTGAATACAAATATGGGATGTCTTTCTAGCAATCCTTGCAGAGAATATGACTGACAAAATGTTCGTGAGAGAAATCTCACACTTATCTAGAAGCCCGACTGACCAGCAACCCTGAATCTGCAATCCCTCCACTGCGTTGCGCAGTCTCTGCATCACTGGTCTTTTGTTGGCTAGATCCGCCCTTCTGGCCTCTTCCGGTCTCACACCCCAACTCTCTGGTACTGGATCTGCCTGACCCTCAGTTGAATCTTGAATTCCCTTGAGGCTGCAGCATTGCCTCTGTGTGGGACTACGCTAACTCTGCGTAGCTACTACGCTGCCTCTGCTAATCTACTTTCTACCTTCTTTGTTGTGTATTCTCCGACTCAGAAGAATCTCCAACCAGAATTACTGCCCCTCACTGCAATCAAGAATCACTTAGATCTAATTTTCGTCCGAGCACTGCTCTGTCAGAAATATTAGATCTCTAGATCCTCTCGGTGTAATTTACAAATGACCCTCAAGTCTTTCTTTATAGCCTTCTCGTTGACAAATCAACAACCGAGATTAGATCTCCAATCAACGGCTAAGATTATATTAGACTTGATCTGCTTTATCTAGAAGATTCACCCACATTTTACATTAATACTGATTAATTATTTTAATTTCGTAAGGGCCTCATTAAAAATAACTAATTTTTCTTATAAAACTATTTTTGGGTGGAACTTACCAAAACGATTTCTGGGTTATTTGTAATGCATGTGTTTAAGCCTCTCCACAAAATTTGGGGCTTAGAGCACATCTGATGCTACCAAAAATCAACACAGACTAGTAGCAGCCAAGTGTTGAGGAGCGCAGTGCAATGTTGACAGCAGAGGAAGAGGCTCAGTAGCAGAGTCAGTAGCGCAGATTCCTTAGTGGACAGTGCAGAGGCTACTAGCAGTCAGATGCTCAGGAGACAAATGCGGCAAAGAGACACAGTTGATTCAGTATTTAGGATGCTTCTCAGTTGCAGCAGCAACAGATGAGAGGGAGTTTTAGTGAAGACGCAGAGTTGGCAGCAGTTTAGTTGTGTCAGTAACAGCACAGATGCAGCATCAGAGTTGCGCAGTGGTTGGTGGGCAGTGGCAGGCAGTCACAGTGGCCAGACATTAGCAGCGTGATAGAGGGTGATACAGAGACTGTGTTGCAATAGCAATGCAGCACTAGAACACCTTCCTCGCTAAGAGGGAGTGTTAGTTTCTGTAGCATCAAAGGTGTTCTAGTCTCGAAATCGTTTCTAGAAATTCCACTTAGGAGTGTCTCAATTAGATTATTAGCTTGTTACTGCTCAAACTAGTAGGGGTCCGAGGAGGGGGTCCTACTAGGTCAAGGGCAACAATGGAGCGATAGCCCATTGTCACCTCAGCTAAGGCTCCCTGCTCTTTAGAGACTTTCACCTATGGGAGGAGACCTGGTATAATAAGGATCACGAAGATGAATGGATCAATGATAGGATGACAAGGTGATCCTAGAAGCCTATTCACAAGAGAGGCTCAAATATATGGCTAGCTTGCTTAGAAAGCAAGATGAAAGGCTCTCTAGGAAGGGCTTAGGAGAATTCCCAGAGCTAGGGTTTGAGTATATGACTTGTCAAGGAGATTCATAGGCCCTAGAATCCTTGTGGAAACTTGGATTCCAAGTGGTCTTTATGGAATTATCTTCAAAAGGTTGTGGGACCACACGGGACCAAGTGGACCCGAAATTAGGTCAAGGGGATGGAATTGATCAACCAAGGGTGTGCTTGATCTAATTGAGGGGGGAAGGGATTAAAGGAGAAATTTTCTTTGAATTTGATGAAATAATCCCAATGAGGTCACTAGCCAACGGAAACAATGGGCAAGAATCAATCTTGAAGCTAGGGCTTGAAATATCTCAAGATCCTACCATCGGAATGGCTTCAAATTTGGAGGGGTCCTAGGAGACACAACAACGCAATAGAGGCTAGGAGAACAAATTTTTTTAAATGCCCCAGGTCCCCTATGGAGGCTAGGCCTAGAAGAAAGAGGGAGAGGTGATAAAGAATATGTTTTGATGATCACCTATGGAGGGCCAGTGCCTAATTCTTTTGGGGAAATGGAGTCAAGGATGTTTCAATGATTAGAATGGATTCACTTGGTCAAGGAGGCCTATAATACAATTTTGCATAGCAATTAGGGCATCGACAATTGCTCCAAGGTCTTTACACTTCGATATGCAATATGTGATGACTTACCAAGATAAAATTTTAACAAAATATCTCTAGGACCATTCACTTATTCAAACATGGCCCATGACATGATGCAATGCTATAAAGAGACAAATTTCCACCATTTCACAGAAGAAAAGCTGCAAATTTCAGCCTCGTATAGCGAAAATCCCCAGCAACATGCATGTGGCATAAAACGAGTAACAAAATAGCATTAAAAAAGTACTTACATGTGAGAAGAAGTATATCCAATCATCATCAAATGCCAGTATAGAAGCTCCAAGACAAAATTGAAGAGATCCAAACATCAAAATTCATCCATCCATCCAATTTCGCCCTCCAAAAAGAATAGCAAAAATCTCTCAAGAGATAATGATCCAATCCAAGTGATGATGATCCAGATGATTCATCACACTTCTATTTATAAACTACCTAATGAATTCGATTTAGCTAATTAGGCTTAATTTAGCCCCTAAAATGAAAAAATGTGCATAATAACAATAACTTTTGGTGACAAGCCCACCAAATAGTTCAATAATACATGAATAAGCCTCTGAAGAGGGTCAAATGATCAAGAAAGTGAGTCATTGGGCCTTTGAGGAGACCTAATGAAGTCCAAAGGGTGCCATAATGCAAAAATGGACTCCCATCATAGTGGACGAGGGGGTGGCCCCTTGTTTTCCAAGCAAAAACCTGTGGTTCTCCCAAGTGGGCGTGGGGGCAAAAAATCATCCTCATGGGTCTCCAAATGGATCAGTAGTGCCTGTAGACCATATGTAAGTGTTGGAATGATGACAAAAGCCCTGACTCTGCAATGGGAAACAATCCTCTGGACCCTGGAACATCTACCAAGTGTATGGTGCATGTGTGAAACCGACTGGGCATGGTGAACCAAGTGCATCATCCTCATCCAAAAGGTGGAATAAGAGCAATCAATGAACACTGTTGGGGATCCATGAAGAAATCTCGACTATCGTGGAGGCCCATTGCTCTCAACACTTACCCTACAAGTCACAATGTGGCCCTCTAGAGGGCTAGGACCCCATATAGGGAGACCAAGCCCCAAATGGGAATCCACCTGCAATCCTGCATAAGATCCAATGCATCCCCTTGCCCTCCAATACAACAAATCATTAGAATAATCAAGTCATAATTCTTACAAGTCATGGGATCAATGGGGCACTTCATGGTGGCATGCCCTTCCATAGTGGCCTTTGGCAGGTACAAGTGTCTCCAAGCTCAATGGGGGGTTAGCAAAGAACCCTATTAGGTGGTTTCAACCTATAAAGGGGGTGACATGTCCGTGGTAGATCCCTCAAATGGTAGGTGGCAAATGATATAATGATGGAACGGAGTGGGGATTAGGGAAAACATCCAGACAACATGTTTAGGAGCCAAGGTAGCTAAAATAAGAGAAGCTCACACCTGGGTATATGAGTGTAGGAGGGAGCAAATCGTGGTACATGAGTTACCTCGGCCTTTGTTTTTCCACCCTTCTCATATGTCTTTTGCCTTTTATTGATTTTTCTTCATAATTGTTTGGGGCTCCAAGGGATGAGAGCATGATGTGAAATATGTAGTAGTGAATACCCCCTTAAGGTGGGGCGGTTCATCGCCCACCAGGGGTTGGGATAATCACGGGTTCCTTAATGATAAAGGGGGCTCATCTAGGGCCCATAGGAACTAGGGTGATGGCCATGGATAAGGGGTAGAGCTCATGTTTGGCTTTTTCCCACGGAGTTGTCTATCGACGCAACAGAATAGCCTGAACAACAGTTTTTTGCTGAAATTCGGTAAAAAAGATTTCAAAAAAATCAGGTAGTTGGAGTGTTTGAATTGCATTTTTTGTGGTGGAAATGGATTCAGCACCATCAAAAACCCATAGGGCACCCAAAATACTGAAGTTTAACGACTATAACCCAGATTTTCAAAAATATTTGCCGAAATTTTTCATAATCCTACCGGAATTTATGAGTTATTCTGTGGGTTTTTTAGACTACGGTTTTTCCCACGTGCTAAATTCATATGTCCTAGCCATCTTTTGCATTTAGTGGTAAATTTGTATGTCCCAGAAAAACCCAATGCGGGAAAACTAGTGCAACAGATAAAGGTTTTACTATTATGCAACAACGAAAATTTGAGTACAATCTAGATGCCAAAACTTGAAAATCCTTAGCAAGAATATCAGGCAAAATTACTGAGGGAATTTCTCCCTACTCCACAGGAATCCTGGCACAACACCACTCAGAAAAATTGGTCGTCCAAAACCCATGCGCAAGCCTCTGCGTAGATGTTGTGTAGCCTATAACTCGCACTCCTGCAATTTGCCTCTAAGTCAGACATCTTGCCTGTTACTGCTGTTGGAAGTCATCCTCCAGCTCTCCGGAAAACTTTCTCGGGCTCTAGAAGCTAAATTGACCCCCTGCTCAGCCAAATCGATTTGCCACTCTAAAGTTGCCTGCACAACCTCTAGTGGAATAACTCGGCCTCATGTTGTTGCCTCTCCGAAACTGGAAATATTACTCTGGACTCACTGTCTCTGCCCCTCACTGACTCTGCGTCCCCTATGGCTCGAACTCCTCTTCCTTGCTCAGTTATTATTGTTGGAAAGCTCGATCTGCCAAGGAAATCGATCTCGTAGTGTGTCTAGCTGCAACCCTATTGACCTCCACTTATAATCTCTCATTGGTTCACCAACGACCGTGATTAAATCCTCGTCAACGGCTTAAGATCATCTCTAAGTCGATCCATGTGAGTTTCTAGAGAAATCCCACCGTTCTCAATTAATTCATGTTAATTAATCACTTCTCCTAAGTTAGACTTAGGAAATATTTACTTATTGACTAATTAACTTAATTGAGCTATCTATAAGTGTTTTCTCCTAAAAAAAAATTTGGGTTCTGGAGTTCTTGTGTTTCTAAGCCTCTCTGATGAAAGTCAAGACTAGAACACCTTTTGTTGCTACCCAACCATCAAAAACTAAGAGATTCGTATTGGATGAAGCTTTGGACTCAGAGGGAGCAGAAAGATCAAACAGATTGAAGCATTTTTTTATTTATGACAAAAAGAAGACAGTTGTGACTTCTAAGAAGAAGGTGGCTAGAAGTTTTGAAGAGCGATGTTGATCTAAATCTGTTGAAGATGAGCGCTTGATTTTTCTGCTATGTGTTGATGATATGTTTCTGACAAGTACCTCTTTGTCCAGGTTAAGAGGGAGTTGATTGAAGGACCTCGGACTAATGCATCAGTAATTGAAATTGAAAGTGTGGCATAAGCCTGTTGAAATCTTTGTTGAGATCCTTCAAATTTACTTTTGGCATGATGGACTATGAGTCTATGGACACCTCCATAATAACAAATTTGAAGAAGCTACGAGACTCTGTTGTTGACTTGTTTGATCCTACTGATTGGCTCGTTGAACTATTTGTTGCAAGGATTTGCAGACTCTGATTGGGCTAGATGTTCTAAAGACGAGAAGAGCACTTTTGGATGTTATCCTATTCTAGATATCATGGATGAGTATTGTGCAGACCTTTGTTGCATTTAGCACGGCTGAAGCTGAGTATATAGATGATTGTCCAGCCTATTGTTAAGTAGTTTTCCTTCCAAATGGTTTGTTGGTTTGTTTGATCAGGTACTGGAATCGACCATGACATATCCAAAGGTGTGTGAACCTTTATGAGAATTTGCCTTTTCATGACAGGTCGAAGAACATTGAGATCAAGTATCTAGGATGTTGTCCAAAGAAAAGATATGAGGCTCGAATGCATTTCTATTAACGAGCATGTTGTTGATTATTTCACTAAGCCACTATCCCGGATGAAGTTTGTTTGCTTTTGAGAGAAGCTTAGAATCTCGCTCTTGGAGAGGGGAGCATTGATTATATAGAGCTTCATTAATTTTCCTTGTGCTTCGCTGAGAAACCATAGTTTATGGTTGGGAAGATTGTTTTGGTTACTCCCTTGGGTCATTGAGTTTGATCGAGAAACCTTAAGGTTGGGGAATTTGGTTCTAAGGCTTGGAGTGAACCCTTGTGTCATTGTATTTGACCGAGAGACCAGTAGGGTTGGTCAAGGACATTGATTTTGAGTACTCTCCCTTGGGTCATTGCATTTGACTTAGAAACCATATGATCGGGGAGATTGACCTTTTTTGACATCAAGGTTAGGATTCCTCCCTTAGGTCATTGAGCTTGACTGAGAGACCCTTGTTTATGGTCAAGGAGATGGACCTTGTGTACTCTCTTAGGTCATTGGGTTTTACCCAGAGACCATTGGTATGGTTGGAGAGTTTGAACCTGATTTGAGTCATGGTGTTTAACTAAGAGACTAGTGAGATGGTCATAGAGATTGACTTGGATTACTCTCTTGGGTCATTGTGCTTGACTGAGAACCCATTGCTTATGGTTGGAGAGTTTGGCCTCATGAATGATATTGATTGATCCCATGGTCAGTTGGGTGTTGAACTTGATGCCATTGGGTTTTGGCTTATGGGATGAGCTTGATGTTATGTATCTTTCCTTATGATGAGACTTGTACATTTGATCTCTCCCTTGGGTTATTACAGAGAAACCAATGGATTGGTTGAGGAGATTGATCTTGAGAGAGAATGAAAAGTAAGTGTGGGAAATTTAGTAGCCATGGTCGATATTTTCATTTATTTAAGAAAAGGAATAATTTGAATTTAATTTGTGACTCCCACAAGTGTTCAAGTCGGCCCCTAGATCAAGTCGGCCTGGCCCCTTGGATGCACCTACTCGGCCCCCCCTTTGGAGACTATTTATATTTAATTACTCCTCATTTGTGCATTGAATCATCTCTTGTTTATCTCTGTTCCAGCGAAGATAGAAGGAGGAAGAGGCCGAAAATCTAAAGGAAGAAGAAAGGAGAGGCTTGGCACTTGTGGGAAGTCTTGTTACTGGTTAGATTTTGTTTTCCTGATTTGATGAACATTGAACATTCTCTCATAAGGAAAGACTTACTGGGGTTTCCCCCTTGTGGGGTTTTGTCCCATGAAAATTTTGTGTCTTGTTCCATTGTCTTATTGTGATTTCTACTGCTCTTTCATGTTTAATGGTTGAAACTTTCTTACGTATAACTACTTGATGATATCAAATGTTGTATGGAATTATTTGTGAAATTTTCTAAATCTTACAAACAGAAATCCTACTGAAGATAACTGATTTGCATTACCTACTTGTATTTTCCATTTAACAAGTTATTTTTTGAATACTTCAGTAAAATATTAATGTAAATACTAAGCAGCCTACACCAATATACAAATCAAGTAATGAAAAATAAATGAGACAATCACACAAAGGACACACTTCTTTTGGACTAACGTCCCTGGAAAAACCCAATGTGGGAAAACCGGTGTAGCAGATATGAGGGTTTTATTATTAAACAGATTTCTAAATACAATATAGGGTGCCAAATCCGGCTCACCCAATAGAGAAAATCCCAGCAGAAGTACCTCTATCCGGAGATAAATACATTGGCTGATCCAGCAGCTGAATGAAGAAACCCCATAGGTGACTGCGTTGTCCCCAATGCTGCGTAGTGATGGTTGCAGCAAGCTCTGCGCTGAGACTGCGTTACCTTCTCCAGGAGTTGTGTCACCCTCCTCATGAGCCTTCCCAGCTCAGAAATTGCTCTGTTGAAATTCTGCCCGATCTGCCCCACAGAAACCCAGCGCAGCCTCTTCAATCACTGTGTCACCCTTATAGCTCTGCGTCACCCTTCTGGGCCTGCGTCACCCTCTCTGGTGCTGCATTGTCTCTCCTAGTACTGCTCTGCCTCTCTACAATTGTATTCTCGGCCTTGGACTGAAGTCCTGCTGCCGAACTGCCCCTCTCTGAACTGCAAGCTCACTCCGAAATTCTCAGCAAACCACGCCCCAAAATTTCGACTTTGCTCAAGTGCTGCTCTCCGTGTGTGTGTTCTCCAACTAACCCTCAAGCCTTCCAAGTTCCTGTATACTTTACCTGTTGAGAAATCAACAATCATGATCTAATCCTTAATCAATGGCTAAGATTAAATTAGACTTGACCCTCATCACTTAGAAGCTTCTCACCCACATGTTAAATTAATTCACTTTAATTATTTTAATTCCCTAAGTTTTAACTTAGGATCCATTAAAAATAATTAATTATTTGAATAACTTTCACTCCGAATGGAATTTCTCCAAACAATCTATGGGTCTTGGAGATCTCATGTGTTCTAGCCCCTCCAAAAAATTTCGGAGCTAGAGCACATCTGATGCTACCCAAAAATCAACACTCCCTCTTAGAGAGGAATGTACTCTAGCAATACTTCTCACCAGAAGCATCACCCTGATCCATGGCATCAGTCCTCTATGCTGCTAATGCTCGGCCTGCTTCCCTTCATCCACTGCGCTGCTGCAATCTATATTGTTGCCCATGATTCTGCCACTGTCACTGCCGCATTTGTAGTGCAACTCCCTCTCAAAATGTTGCATCATGTTGCCCATAGTACTGCCACTGCTAATTGTTGCACTGCAACTCAGTTGTTGAGAGTTAAGCAATTGAAACACATCCCAAATACTGACATATTGGTCAGTCTAGATGCACCTTGATGTTGAAGCTTCCTCTGCTGCTAATTTGCGCTGACCCTCTAATGCTACTGCATTGTTGCTTCTCTGCACTGCGTTGCACCTCTGTGCATTGCGCTACTACTGCCGCATCTACTCTGCGTTGCTTCAGTCTTTGGCGCTCTAGCTCTGCCACTGTTGCTCCATCATCCCTCGCACCAACTGTCTCCCATCATTCTGCTACTGTCATTAAGGGCTCCCGTAACTGTATGTTATCCAAGAGTTTGGGCACCTCAAGGATCCTGCCCCTCTTTGTAGCTTCACTCTACAGCTCCATGTTGCCCCACTTCTTAGGTGCATGAGCACTCAAGGCACATCCATCATCATCATCCTCATTAGCCTGAGTTGGAGCAGCGTTTGAGTCAGAATCCTCCTTGCCCTTCTTCTTCAGGGGGCACTACATGACGAAATGTCCTAGTTCCCCACATCTGAAGCATCTGACCTTCAAGAGGTCATTCTTCTTCCCTCTCTGTTGCCCTTGTTGTCCCTTAGATGCGAGAGTCGCATCTTCCTCTTCCTCCTTGACTTTGATCACTTTGTTTTTTCTTCCTGCCTTGGTCTACCATCTGATCTCTTCTTGTCAAAGAGCTACCCACATCTCTTCCCATCTTGGAAGAGTGGCCCTTCCCAAAATACCATGGACAAAAGTCTCTTAGTCTTCAGTGATTGCATTCTGGGCAGTCCTAACAATAAGTCCACCATCTGGTGTAGCTCCTACGTAAGCTAGTTGATCTCGGGTCCCTTGCAATCTAATGAGTAAGGGATCAATCTCTTCTCCCTTCTGCGTTTGAAACAATCTCAGTTGGTTCTCAAGCAACATCTTCCGCTGGACGGAAGATCCCTGGTACATAGTGGTCAAGGCCTCCCACATTTCCCTTGTTGTGTTCTTCTCAGCAATATGTGGGATCACATGATCCTTGACTCTGTCCATGATCATGTGTTTTTCTTTTGCTTGAGCCTCCTCGTACTTCTTGAGAGGATCAGCATCAACCGGAACAACAATTGTGTTCAAGGCATGATCCTTGATGCGATGTTCATCCAAAAATACCAGGATCATGGCCTTCCAGATGACAAAGTTGGATGCTCCATCCACCTGTCCTGATCCCTCAGTCCATTCACGGCAATCTTTTCTCGGCTAAGTGTTGAACAGGTTCCTTTCTCCCTATTTCGTTGTTGCCTCAACAAAACTTGGATCTAGATTTCTTTGGCGCTAGCAATCCTCTAAGGAATAAACTCCCTCTAAAATTCAATTTCCTTCACGGAAATCCTTCTGCCAACAAATGTTGAATCACTCCTCTCTGATCTCTCTTTGTTGTTGCTCAGCATTGGATCTAAACTTCTCGACAAGAAATCTTCTGAGGAACTGATTCCCTCTACTTTGCTTCTACCCCACTAGACACTATTCTGCACCAACAGAATTAGCGCCCCACCAGCAACTCCAGAAAGAAATTGTACTGCACCTCCAGCCACGGCAATCCGAAAATTTGAGACTCAACAGCTTATGCACCGACCCAACAAGCATTGTGTTGCCTTCTACAAATACAGCGTCACCCTAGCAGGTTGACGCAGGCTCTGCGTGAGCCTTCACAGGTGACTGCGTCACCCTTCCTCTGCCTCTCCGACCTAAGACTAAGTGTCTCTCAGAACAGTTTTCCCAATGCAGACTTTCTTTTCTCCTTTTGTTGATGGCTTCAGTCCTCCTTGATTTGCAATCGCTCTGATACCATGTGAAAATTTCTTAATCTTACAAACAAAATCCCTACTGCAGATAACTAATTTGCATTACCTACTTGTATTTTCCATTTAACAAGTTATTTTCTGGAATCTGAATACTTCAGTAAAATATTAATGCAAATACTAAGTAGCCTACACCAATATACAGATCAAGTACTGAAAAATAAATGAGACAGCCACACAAAGGACACACTTATTTTTGGACTAACGTCCCCAAAAAAACCCAATGTGGGAAAACCGGTGCAGTAGATATGAGGGTTTTATTATTAAGCAGATTTTTTAATACAATCTAAGGTGCCAAATCCGACTCACCCAACAAAGAAAATCCCGGCAGAAGTACCTCTATCCGGAAAAAGATATATTGGCTGATCCAGCAGCTGAATGAAGAAACCCCACAGGTGACTACGTTGTCCCTAGTGTTGTGCAGCGATGGATGCAACAAGCTCTGCGTTGAGACTGCGTCACCTCCTCCAGGAGCTGCGTCACCCTCCTCCTGAGCCTTCCCGTCTCAGAAATCAATTTGCTGAATTTCTGCCCAATCTGCCCCACAGAAACCCCAGTGCAGCCTCTTCAATGACTGTGTCACCCTTCTAGCTCTGCGTCACCCTCTCTAGTGTTGCATTGTCTCTCTTGGTGTTGCTCTGCCTCTCTGCAATTGTATTCTCGGCCTTAGACTGAAGTCCTGTTTTCCGAACTGCCCCTCTCTGCACCACAAGCTCACTTCGAAATTCTCAGCAAACCAAGCCCTAGAATTTCGACTTTGCTCAAGTGCTTCTCTCCGTGTGTGTGTTCTCCAACTGACCCTCAAGCCTTCCTTTATACTTTTCTTGTTGAGAAATCAATGGTCGTGATATAAACCTTAATCAACGACTAAGATTAAATTAGACTTGGTCCTCATCACTTTGAAGCTTCTCACCCACATGTTAAATTTATTCACTTTAATTATTTTAATTCCCTAAGTTTTAACTTAGGCTCCATTAAAAATAATTAATTATTTGAATAACTTTCACTGTGGGTGGAATTTCTCCAAACGATTTCTGGGTCTTGGAGATTTCATGTGTTCTAGCCCCTCCACAAAATTTCGGAGCTAGAGCACATCTGATGCTACCCAAAAATCAACATTAATACCAATGAATCATTTGAAGTAGTTATCTCTGAGAAAATTGCTCTAGTTTATGTTATTCTAGAAAAATCAATAGGCCTTTACTCCCAAAGGCGAGTTTTTGTGACCTTCAACAGCTGATAGTCAACCTGTGTAAAACCAATATTTTGACCTTCAATGCTTCGAAGAGCTCTCTTATAAACTTGCATTTTTATTATTAAGGGATAGAGACTAAGATAACCACAACTTACATTTACCTAGGAGTACAGTTCACAGGGCCTCATTTTGGTTTGTTGTAGGCCCTCCATCCTTGACTCAATAAAGGGTATGATTCTCTAGCCCTCGTCAAGAGACAGTGCTTCCAGAGGTAGTTTTAGGACACCTCAACCAAACTCTATCTCAATGAGGTGATTATCGAACCCACAGTTCTCTATGGCTCTGTGATCTGAGGATTCAACGTGTTGCAAATAGATTGGACTAGGTTGGAGAGAGTATAGACCTTGCTCCTTCGGAGCATCATTCGATGTAAGCGGATGATTTCACAACCCATGATTCATGTGGAGTTTGGCATCCACCCTTTCTTCCTCAAGGCCATTTTTCGCTTCGTTTCTTTCCTTAATAGAGTTTGTTCCCTCTGAAACTCTGCCACTAAGCGAGAGCAGTATCCTTACCTTGCACTTTACTCATTGAAGGCTCTCGCTTTAGATCCTTTCCGTGGTCAGGTGCAAGATTGGTTCTTGAAGGCATCTCATCATCTTCAATCAATTACTATCACTCCAGAGTGCCTTCCCCCAATCAAATTCTCCTTTGAGGCACCACACCATCTCTTGTCAACTAGATGGGTACTAAACCAGGAAATCTATAGATTGCACATTCAGGTCAATTGGACCTCACCTCCAACGAGCCTCAGCTCAATGATGTCTTTCTACCTAGATCACTTTTTGGAGTTGTGCGATGTCATCATCCTTTAGCTCCTTTATACACCTAGACATTAGATGCACTCACTCAGGATCCCTTTGGGATAGCTCCAACTTATTAATTTTTCAACAATTGTTCTATGTTGCAACTATTACTTTAACAATTTCTAATAGCATCCAAGTTTAACAATTTCCACTTCTTCAATTTAACCAATGATAATAGAGCAATAGTATATAGAACAATTATTCAAATGCACAATGATAGATAGCCAAGAGACGAGACACAATATTTGGTCAATGACCAAGGAAGAACCCCACAAGGAGGAAAACCCTTTGCAAATCTTCATATAGTAGATTGTCTTCAAATGTTCAGCAGAGAGAGTACAACATCCAAGAGTCAAAGTCAAACTTTGACTAGCCAATATCCAAAAGCAATATCCAATATCCAGTCAAGTCAAAATGCTATGCTATTTGTCAAATTAGAGACAAGAGAGTGTCAACAAAAGTCAAATGTAACTCTGTCCAAGTCAACAACAGTCAACAGCAACCCTAATTAGTCCACAAAGTCAACAGTAACCTTCCAAAAGAGCTCGGACAAGGCAACATTAAATGCAGCCTAGAATGTTGGTCAAAGTCTGCACTTTTCTCTGTGGTCAAACCTGCAATTAGCCCTGAAGTCAATGCAAGTCAAACTACTCAGATTGCCTTGGTTTGTGTGCCCAAAAACTTGGCTTGCCCAAATATAAATTCTCCAAGAGAAATCACAGTCAAAGATGGTCAAAACACCCTTGGTCAACGCCCTGACACAATCCTAAAACTTGACCAACCTAAAAGTGACACTTGCACTTCGCACGTGTGAAAAAAATCCTGCAATTTTGAGTTTTACAAACCAATAGAATGAGGAGAGAGAAGGTACGTTGTGAGTTGATGAGGTGCCAAATGAGGAGGACTCAACTTGCATCTATATGCAACTTGAGGGGTGCCATCTTATCCTTGAGATGTGTCATTTGACCCAAGGCTGACCTTGACAATTTTGTATTTGTTGATCTCAAAATCCACTTTTCCTTATCTGAATTGAGTGCTTCAAAAGTCAATTTTGGTCCTCTCGAAAAGAGGAATTCATTGCAATGGTTGGAATTTGTCACTGAGCTGCTAAATTAACACTCCCACTCAGCGTGGGAGAAATTCCAACCAAATCATGTGATCATCGTATGTATCTCGCCATCATGTCATGTACATCCCTACTCATCTCTGCTTGTCTCTACTTAACTCATGTTGAATATTCTCAAATCTAAAGAAGAAGAATTGCTACAGGGGATCTCCAGCTACCACCCTAGATCACCATTGGGGAGATTTTGCTACCACACGGAATCATCATCATCATCATCATCGGGGAGCCATGGCTACCACTTGAAACCAAACACAATGGGTGAGACCAACCTACCCCAATGCATAGGGATCACATTCTATCCCAAGTCCCTGACAATAGGTGAGACCAACCTACCCCAATGCATAGGGATCACATTCTATCCCAAGTCCCTGACAATAGGTGAGACCAACTTATCGAAGGTAAGGATCACACTCTACCCTATTGTCCCTAATCATCCATCTTAACTCTAAAGAGTCAAATGGTTGAACATTTGCATCCACCAACCTGGGCGAGATCCACCTACTACAAGGGGTAGGGATCACATTGTTATTTTTTGTAACATCGAATGTGTTCTAGCCACGAAAATTTGTGGAGAGGCTAGAATACACGAGATCTCCAAAACCCAGAAATCGTTTCTAGAAATTCCGCCTAGAAGTGGCTTAATTAGATTATTAGCCAGTTTTTTAATATTTTCTAAGTCTAAACTTAGGGAATATGGTTAATTAACCAAAATTAATTAAGTCGAGGTGTGAATGATCTAGAAACTCACACGGATCGACTTCAAGTTAATCCTAGCCACTGATTAAGATTTAATCTTGGTCGTTGGAGTCCCAACAGAGGATTATAAGAAGAAGTTGATGGACACTTGGAGAAGACACTTGAGAGGTTCGATTTCATGAGCAGATCGATTTCCAGAGTAGCAACAGTCAGTTGCCGGAGAGAGAGCTAGTGAGACCGAAGCAGTGAGGAAGAGGGGAAAAGACAGTGAATTCAGAAGAAGGATTCCAAATCCGGTGAGAGCATTTGCAGAGAGGCAAAATAGCCATAGAGAGGCTGACACAAAGGCAGTGTAATAGCCTCTAGAGGCAGTGCTGATTCTGCTAGGGAACGACAAGTTTCAGTGCCAGAAGTTGGACAGTGGTTCTGGAGGCCAGGAGATACATTTTCCCATACAGCAGCAGACCAGACGGCTTGAGGAGAAGTTGGTTCGAACTGAGTGCAAAAGGGACTGCGCTAGTGTGACGGAGTAGTTGCGCAAAGCCAATTTGGACAGCTCACCTGGAGTTGAAGTCAAAGCCCAGATTTTCCTGTGTAGTGAGGAAATCTCCTCACTAGAATTTTCTTGCCAGTATTTCTCTGTAGGATTGCCAGTTTCAGCATTCAGTTGTACTCAAATTATTTTCACTGCTACTTAATATTAAAACCCTCGTCTGTTGCACCGGTTTCCCAAGTTGGGTTTTTCTGGGGACTCTTGTCCAAAAATAACTGTGTTAATTTATGTGTGCGCTAGCATTTATTCCAGCGTTTATTCTTCCACAATTTTTATTTGTGACGGTTGCAGTGTATTTATTTCAGTATTTGTTGAAGAAAACTGCAGATAAATTGTTAAATTTAACAATTAGGAGAAATAATATCAATTGCTGCAATAGGATTCTGGTTTTCGGAATTTTCAAATGGTATCAAAGTGTAGATGATCAGCCGAAGAGCTCAGTAGCGAAAATAGGAGTTTCATTGTTCAGTGTGGACAACAGGTCAAAACCCCAGAGGCAGTGCAATCACTTTTCCAAGAGGCAGAGTCACTTGAGGAGAATTAGATTTTTCTGAGAGAGGGGCAGAAAAATTCGATCTCTCCAGATCGGAGGATTCCAGAGCTAGAGGGAGCAGCCCAGAATTTTCGCAGAGTAGATCTCTAGTTGGATGCAGTGGTTTTGCAGCAGTTTGCTAAAGCAAAGCTAGCGCAGATTGGAAGGAAGAAGAGCACACACTGAGGGAAAATTTTCCTCAGGGAACTTCTAGTCTCATGAAGTTCGATTTCCCTTGCAGAGCAGTAGTCGTTGTGAGCGGAGTCTCCCACTCCATAATGAAGTGTGAATAGCTGAGCAGCAGCTGAGCAAAAGGGAAGAGGAGATTTTCGACAGTTCGTTGAGATGGCCACAACTGGGCTTCGTGATCAGGACAGGTTGGATGGGGCTTCCAACTAGGTCATTTGGAAGGCAAGGATGTCCTTCCTTCGAGACGAGTTTGTCCTGAAAACATATATTGATGCAGTGGTAGCAGTTCCCACGAATCTGGATCAGCTGAAGGAATACAAAAAGGAGATGGCGCGAGCAAAGAGATTGATCCTAGATGGTGTAAGGGATCATGTGGTCTCGCATATTGCTGGCAAAGATATTGCCAAGCAGATGTGGGATACTCTTACCACGTTATATCAGGGTACTTCCAAGCAGTGGAAGATGTACCTCAAGGGGAAGTTGAGATGCTTTAGCATGCAGAAAGGGGAAGACATAGACCCTTTCCTCACCAGGATTCAGGAAATTCTGGATTAGTTGTCGGCTGTTGGGGCAGCGCCTCAAGCTTCAGAGCTAGTACGGTTGGCGCTCAATAGCGTCTCAGAGGATTGGCAGGTCTTCATCCAAAGTATATTAGGTAGACACGCTACCTGGATGGGACAGGATGTGGGTTGACTTGCGGTAGGAGGAGATGAGGCGAGCCCTTTTAAAGAGCTCCATCAGTGGCAGAAGTAGTGGATCGATGCAGGTGAAGGAGGAGAATGTGGCCCTTACATCTGAAGGTCCCAGTCAAGGACAGGGAGAACAAAGGAAGAAGAAGAAGGAGCTTTCGAAGGTCATGTGCTTCAGATGTGGTGAACTAGGCAACTACAATACCCAGTGTCCTCTCAAGAAGAAGGGCAAGGAGGAGAGGCAAGACCAGCAGGAAGCTTCAGCATAGATCGATAGGCTTTCCTTTGGAGGAAGACTTCGCGATGTTCACCGACATGCTTCTAGGAGTGAGGTGAAGTGACTTGGTTTTGTATCCCAAGAGCGCTACAGATGGGCAGGATCCTTGAGGAGTCCACCTCTTTGATCAGTACCTAGCTAAGTGGGCCCACAGTATTCAATAGCAGAATGGATCGGTGGCATTTGGTACAGTCAGATGCCAGAGTGAGAGTTGCTGAGACTAGTAGCAGTCAAATATTGGGGAGTGCAATGCAGAGTTGGCAGCAGTGCAATTAGCACAATGCAAAGTCAGCAGCAGCACAGAGTCTTCAGTAGACAGTGCAGAGGCTAGTAGCAGTCAGGACTAGGGTGACAGATGCATCATACTGAATATAGTTGGTTTAGTATTTCAGATGTTTCTCAGTTGCAGCAACAGCATATGAGAGGGAGTTGCAGTGCAGATGCAATGTTGGCAGCAGTTCAGCAGGGTTAGTAGTAGCATAGATGCAACTCATATCAGAGTTGCGCAGTGGTTGGTGGGCAGTATGGCCAGACATCAGCAACATGACAGGAGATGATGCAGAGATAGGGTGTTGTGGCAACAAGTGCAACACTAGAATACATTCCTCGCT
The DNA here is from genome assembly GCA_034641835.2 of Pinus albicaulis. Taxonomy (NCBI): domain Eukaryota; kingdom Viridiplantae; phylum Streptophyta; class Pinopsida; order Pinales; family Pinaceae; genus Pinus; species Pinus albicaulis. The sequence continues at coordinate 354,363,500 of CM076571.1, read as the reverse complement.
AAGAGGGAGTGTTTTTTTTTTTGTAGCATCGGATGTGTTCTAGCCACGAAAATTTGTGGAAAGGCTAGAATACAGGAGATCTCCAAAACCCAAAAATCGTTTCTAGAAATTCCGCCTAGAATTGGCTTAATTAGATTATTAGCCAGTTTTTAAATATTTCCTAAGTCTAAACTTAGGGAATATGGTTAATTAATCAGAATTAATTAAGTCAAGGTATGAATCGACTTCAAGTTAATCCTAGCCATCGATTAAGATTTAATCTTGGTCGTTGGAGTCCCAACAGAGGATTATAAGAAGAAGTCGATGGACACTTGGATAAGACACTTGAGAGGTTCGATTTCATGAGCAGATCGATTTTCAGAGTAGCAGCAGTCAGTTACCGAAGAGAGAGCTAATGAGAGCGAAGCAGTGAGGAAGAGGGTAGAGACAGTGAAGTCGGAGGAAGGATTCCAGATCCGATGAGTGCATTGCAGAGAGGCAAAAGAGACATAGAAAGGCTGACACAAAGGTAGCACAGTAGCCTCTAGAGGCAATTTCGATTCTGCTGGGAAACGACAAGTTCAAGTGCCAGATGTTGGACAGTGGTTTCGGAGGCCAGGAAAGACATTTTCCTAAACAGCAGGAGACCAAACAGCTTGAGGAGAAGTTGGTTCAAACTAAGTGCAGAAGGGACTGTGCTAGTGTGATGCAGTAGTTGCGCAGTGCTAGTTTGGACGCCTCACCTAGAGCTTAATCAGAACCCAGATTTGCTTATGGAGTCGGGAAATTTCCTCACTAGATTTTTCTTGCTAGTATTTCTCTGTAGGATTGCCAGTTACAGGATCCAGTTGCACTTAGATTATTTTCGCTACTGCTTAATATTAAAACCCTACTGCACCAGTTTTCCCAAGTTGGGTTTTCCCGGGGACTTTTGTCCAAAAACAATTGTGTTAATTTATTTGTGTGCTAACATTTCTTCCAGCGTTTATTGTTCCACAGTTTTTATTTGTGAAGGTTGTAGTGTACTTATTTTAGTATTTATCATAGAAAACTACAGATAAATTGTTGAATGTAATTAACAATTAGGAGAAAAAATATCGGTTGCTGCAATAGGATTCCAGTTTTCGAAATTTTCATAAACACTTTATCCCAAGTCCCTCAACCCATTGGCCAAATGTGAGAGGTTATCCCACAGAGTGGGCAGGACGCTAACTGGGGCATACTTTGACTAGGGGAGATCCCAGGTCTCAACATCCTATCGGTCAGAGGTCTCTCATCCCCATGAGCCCTATAGCTCCATTTCTCACCCTGGGAGCTCAACCAGGGGAAGAGCACTGCTCAGTGTTCTTGATCAACTTGGACCCTTATTCGAAAGGGTCATCTTAACCAGTCCAATTTGTTCTCTGAAGACCAAGAACTTCCCTTTCTGCAAAGCCTTAGTTAAGATATCAGTTATCTGCTTATCTGTCGAAATGTGGAGGAGTCTCACGGCTCCTCTCTGCAACATGTCTCGGATGTAATGATATCTAATTTCTATATGCTCGGACTTGTTGTGGAACACAGGATTCTCTAACAAACGAATCCCACTCTTATTTTCGCAATAGATGATTGTTGTGTGTAGGACCTGCTCAAATAGCTCTCCAAAGAACTTCCTCAAGCAAACTGCTTCACAACTCACCAGGCTGGCTATAATATACTCGGCCTCAGTAGTGCTAAGGGCTACAGACTTTTGTTTCCTGCTCATCCACGATATCATGGCGGATCCCAAACTAAAACTGCATATGGAAGTACTCTTCCTGTCGACAACACTACTAGCCCAATCTGCATTTGTATATCCATGTAGTCTAACGTCTCCAGCAACATATCTCAGTCCAAGGTTAATAGTCCCATGTAGATATCTCAATACATGCTTGGCAAGGACCCAATGTACATGGTGAGACTCGGTCATAAACTGGCCCAAAGTGTTAACTGCAAACCATATTTCGGGGCGACTGTTCACGAGGAGTTATTTATACTCAAAAGGGTTTGTTAGGTTCAGTCCAGCAACCTCTCCTCACAACTTGAAATTCATTTCCATGGGTGTAGGCAAGGACTTGCACTCAACCATGCCAAATATCTCTCACAGTTTCACAACATATTTTCCTTGTGAAAGGAAAATCTCTCCTAGATTTTTCCATTACTTTTAGTCCCAAGAAATAGTGCATCAAACCAAGGTCTTTCATCTCAAATTCGGAAGCCAACTCCCTCTTACATTCTAGAATGAGAGGATCTACACCTGTCAAGAATAAGTCATCAACATATAATACCAACATGAGAGGCATACCTTGGATCGTTTTGAAGTACAAGTTTGGATCAACACTGCTCCTTGTAAATCCCAACTTCATCAAGTGACTATCACTGCGAGCATAGTAGCATAACAAGCACAAGGGGCTCGCTTCAATCCATAGAGAGCTTTCTTTAATTGGCATACATAGGTCTTCCTGTCATGAACTTCAAATCCTGGAGGTTGTTCAACATACACTTCTTCTTAAAGCAAACCATGTAAGAAAGTAGTCTTCCCATCCATTTGATGAAGAGTGCATCCCAGACTTGCAGCAAGGGCTATTATTGAACGAATGGTTGTATATCGAGCCACAGGAGAAAATATATCATCGTAATCTTCTCCCTCTTTTTGGGAGAATCCACAGGCTACAAACCTTTCCTTGTACTTTTCGATACTTCCATCAACCCCATGCATGATTTCAAAGAGCCATTTTGAAGTTACCACTGATTTCCCCTTTGGTCTCGGCACAACATCCCATACTACTAGGCAGCGAAATATACGGAGATGACTAATGTCGGGCTTGACACCTGTGAATACTTCCTCAGGGGTCTTGTTTTCCAAAGCTTGATGAGGCACCTTGTTTTGAACATATACCGTTGCATTTGTTGCTTCACCCCAAAGGAACTTAGGCAGCTTTTGATCATTGAGCATGGCTCGGGTAGATTCTACAATAGACCGGGTCTTTCTCTCAGCTACTCCATTTTGTTCGAGATTGTAGGGCACAATAGTATCCTTCTTGATTTCTTCTTCCTTGCAAAAGCATATAAATTCATTTGAGATGTATTCCCCATCGTTGTCGGACCTGAAGATCTTTATTTTCTTCCCTGTATGATTTTCAATCAAAGCCCTGAACTCCATGAACATTTCAAAGGCCTCATCTTTGTGCTTCAAATAATATATCCATGTATTCCTTGAGAAATCGTCGATGAAGGTGATGTAATAGAGATGGCCACCAAGTGAATGCATGAGCATTGATCTACATATATTAGAATGAATGAGATGAAGGATATCTTTTGTCTTATTCTCACTAGAGGGGAATGGTCCCCTTCTCTTCTTTCCACTGGCACACCCTGGACATATACCATCATGATGGTCTTGAACATCGAAGATCCCGGAGACCAACTTCTTCAATTTTGGAAGAGCATCATAATGTAGATGGGCTAGTCTTCGATGCCATAGCTCGCTTTGATGAATTGTATTATGGACCATAGCTAGAAGAGGTCTACCAGTGACTTTATAGAGTCCTTCAATTCTAGATCCCAATGTGAAGGCATTCCGCATATAGGATCCAACAGGCCAATTAAGTACTTTTATTTTGATGAATTCAACCCCCGTTCCTTTATCTTCCAAAGCAGATATCAATACCAAATTCTTCTTCAATCTTGGCACATACATCACATTATGAAGAAAAATAGATTCCCCAAAGTCCAAATAAAATTTGACAGAACCAAAGCCTTTAAAAGTTGTCTCCAAGAATAATCTTCAAATTGGACTCGGTTTCTACCAAATTAGAGAGAACCTTCTTATATCCAGAGAAGTGATGAGAGGCCCCACTATCAACCAACCAACTATCCCAAGTATCCAAGGAGATGAACTAGATAATGTGGAAACAAGAATATATTCAGACTGATTAATAGCATTACTTTCATATCTGGAATTTCTTGACCTCTTTGGTGGACAATAGTTATCTTCACGATCATCGGGAGAGTCTCTTCTTCTTCTATCATTCCTTCTTCCATCTCTTCTATCATCTCTCCTTTCATGTGACCTGTTGTGGTTGAAGCCACAATTATTGTTGTAGGACCTTGAAGAGTTTCTTCTTGGAGCATCTATCTTTTCGAGACAATCTCGAGCGTAGTGAACCTTTCGATGACAATTTTAGCATTCAACATCTCTATCTCGCCTTCTTGAATCCTTGGAATCTCGATTGGATTGAGGAGGTCTTCTTGATTTAGATGGCTTTCCCTTTCCTTTCTTCACATTCTTCTTCTTTCCTTGAGCAACAAAGGCAATGGGCTCTCGTTCATTCGGCCTTTGAATTCTTCCTTTAGATATCATCAATCTTTCTTCTTGGTTGCATAGAGCAAGTAGCTCATCAAAAGAAGGGATCCTTTCCCAATTGTTGATAGAAGTAATGAAAATGTCCCATGAAGAAGTAATGAAAATGTCCCATGAGTCTCCCTTATGAAATTTAGACTCCTTGAGTTGATTTTTCAATTCCATTATGTGACTCAAATTGTTCACTTCATATATGCCATCAATCTTATCGTACATTTCTTTGGAAGTCCTCAAGGATGAAATATAAACAAGTAGATGATCTCTTAAAGAATCAATAATAATCTTCTAGCTTTAATCTCACCTTTCTGTTAGGATATTCCGACACATAGGGAATAGTTAAGAATAACTTAGTCTAGTGTGGAGTTAGGTAAAGTGTGTTTCTTTACTATGTACATTTGTAACTTATAATCCGACCGTCACGATTTGTAGTGATCCGACGGTTATCTCTCTCCTCGGTATTAACAACACTTGATCTGTGGCTTAACACCCGATTGGTCCATGATCTCTATTTAAAGAGCATAGAGGGTCATTTGTTCTATAACCGTTTATGAGATAAACATATGTAATTTTTCTTTTATATTAATAAATTGCCTAAAGTGGCCGCGTTGGCTCAGGCCGTGGATTGTTTCCCTCTTCGAGGGTTTTAACCACATGATAATATTGGTGTACTGATTTGTGATCTATTTGTGAGTGATGACCTTTGGTTTTTTATCTAATGAACTTACCCTGTAAATTCCTACATGGTATCAGAGCTATTTTGAGGGTCGCATCCGTTGTTGATCAAAATCCGAAGTCGGTTTGACTGCATGCAACTGTTGTTTTCTAGATCTACTATTTCTGAACATTTTCGGGCTTGGAGAACTGCTCTGTTGTGTCTGAAGCATCTGTTACAGTGAGGAACGCCTTTCGTTTCATGCGAAAAGGTTTCCAGTTGTCCAAGTTATGTCAGTTTAGATCTGGAGGTATAAAGTATCTGTTTTGCAGTTATATTTGTTAATAGTTTTGCGTATTTTGGTTCCCTCTGTTTATTTCGGTTTTAGGTTTTATTTATTTGTCAGATCTACACCCTCTTCTTTGTGTATGATCTTTGCTCTGCGCTGTGTGCGATCTCAGCGAATCAAAAACAGGAGGAAGGGATTTTTTTTGCTACGTATGCTCTTTCCCCGCGTCTTTGTGCGATCTCGAGAAATCAGAAATAGTGAAAAATAGATAGTTGACGGTATGGCTAACCGAAAATCTAACATTCTGCCGTAAGGCTTGCATTTTGTTTTTTTTTCTCGGTTTTTTGTGTTTTTGTGAAAAAAAAAACAAACAAACCCTCAATTACAGAATCCTTTTATTATCTCACTTGGTGAGAAGTTAGTTTATGATAATAAAGGTCTTGGGTTCAAGTCTCTTTCTCAAGCTTCTTTTGTAAAAAGTTTTTTGTTAAAGGGGCGGGAATTTTTTTAAAAGTCGAACTTCATCATCAAATTTCAAACCGTTCCCGTAACTATTCGACTTCTTCAACTCGTTTTTTTCAAAATGGCATAACTTCTTCATCCGGAAGTCGTTTTTCGAGCCCTTTTTTTTTTAATCAGCGTAATTTTTCAAGATCTTTCCATTGGAGAAGTTAGTTTCAGCTTTTCTCAGCTTCAGTTTTTTTTTTTAAAATGGAATGTGCATGCTCGATTATTCTTAACAGCACCAATTATTTCCAATGGCTACCTCACATGTTAGATATACTTAGAAGTAAAGGGCTTTATAGAATAGCCACAGGACAAGAAACTAAACCTTCTGATGATGATAAAGTCGCTAAATGGGAAAATAAACAAGATCAAGCACGACGGTTGATAGGAATGTCCATTGCTCAAGATCTTCGATTTCATATCCTTATCATTGACACCCCTCATGAAGCCCTGGATAAGCTAAATACTGTCTTTGGCATTCAAAATCAAATCAGGGCCCACCAGCTTGAAAATGAGTTGATTGCTTTGGACCCCAACAATTTCTCCTCTATTGAAGATTTTTTGTCCAAATTCAAGACCCTTAGACTTCTTTTAGAAGGTTGTAAGGTCAAAAAGGAAGATGGTAGTCTCATCTATTGCATTCTTGCTAAGCTTGGCCCTGCATACTCTATATTTGTTTCCACCTTCCATTCCACTGGAGAAGCCATCATTTCTTCAGGAACCACCTACAAGAACCCCTCTTTTGATGCCTTTTGCGATTCTTTGATAAGAGAACAAGAAAAACTTACACCTTGGTCTTATCACTTCTGAAAATGCTTCTAAGAAAGCCTTAGCAGTCCAACAGCTATCATACCAAAAGAATCCCAAGAAGCAGTATCCTAAAAAGTATGGTCCGAAACCAAACAAGGGTCCTAAGCAATTTCAGCCGCAAACTGAAAAAGCAACTCACCCAAATGATAAGGCAAATAAAAACAAAGGGAAGAAGACAGATCGACATTGTAACTTTTGCAATCGTGATGGCCATATAGAGTCCAAATGTTTTAAGAAGATGGAAGCCTTAGAAGCAGCAATGAAGAAGCACAACATCAATTTGGAGCACTCTTCACCTTCATCTTCAGGAATGGCACTTTCTGCTTGCGGTTGTCAAGCATCAAGATCTGGTTGTGCATTAAATGTATCCTCTTCTTCTCATTCTCATGAGTGGCCACATTGGCTCAAGCCGTGGACTGTTTCCCTCTTCGAGGGTTTTAACCACGTGATAATACTGGTGTACTGATTTGTGATCTGTTAGTGAGTGGTGACCTTTGGTTTTTTATCTAAGGAACTTACCCTGTACATTCCTACATGGTATCATGAGTGGCTCATTGATTCTGGAGCTTCTTACCACATGGCCAAAAATAAAGCCATGTTTTCTTCTTTAAATGATTATAACACCAAACATATTTATGTTGGTGATGATAGATCTCTTACTGTTGTAGGATCTGGAACCATTCATCTAGATAATGGTCAGCTTAATGATGTACTATGTGTTCCTACCTTGTCATGCAACCTTCTCTCTCGTTTATCGTATAACTCATTCAGGTGAAGGTAAAATAGTAGAATTCTCACCTCATGATGTTGTAATCAAGGACCTCAAAGATCCTAGACATATTTTAGCTACTGGCATTGCTGATGATTCCACAAGGTTGTATAAGTTTGACAACTTTGGGTCACCTGTCTTCCCTCCGTTTTTGTTGCTCATAATGATGATGTGAGCAAACTTTGGCATGAGCGATTTGGTCACTTAAACTATCGCTCTCTTCAAACTCTATGTAAAGAAAATATGGTGACGGGTCTTCCTATGGTATCTTGCCAGGATGGTGTTTGCTCCGGATGTGTACTCAAAAAACATCATCGGGATAGTTTTCACAAACGTGCCTCTTGGCACGCTTCAGCCCCTTTGCAGCTTGTGCACAGTGATTTATGTGGTCCACTTCCTGTTGTTTCTTTCTCTGGTTGCAAGTACTTCTTGCCTTTCATTGATGATTTTTCCAGATGCACTTGGGTATACTTCTTAAAACTCAAGAGTGAAGTTTTTAACATGTTCTTGGCCTTTAAGGCCTTTGTTGAGAAACAATCTGGACATCCTATTCTTAAGTTAAGATCAGACAATGGAGGAGAATATTTTAACAACAAATTTATCAACTTTTGCACTGAGCATGGCATTCAATTGCAACATATCATTCCATATACTCCACAACAAAATGGTGTAGCTAAAAGGAAGAATCGCACCTTAAAAGAAATGGCTAATTGTATGCTTCAATCTAAAGGACTTAGTCTCAATTTTTGGGCAGAAGCAATTAACTGTGCAAATTACATAGTAAATCGCACTCCTACTAAGGTTTTAAAGGATATAACTCCAGAAGAAGCTTGGAGCTCAATCAAACCAGATGTTTCGTGTTTTTGGAAGTGATGCTTGGGCCCATATTCCAAATGCGAAACATAAGCCTTAGAACCTAATAGTGAAAAATGCATTTTTGTTGGATATTCTAAAGATGTCAAAGGATATAGACTTCTTCAACCAAAATCCAAAAATATAATCATTAGACAAGATGTAAAATTTGATGAAAATATATCGCCCTGCAAGCCTAGTTCGGCGGGTGTGCCACCTTTGGCCTGCGAGCCTGATTCGGCATATGTGCCACCTCTCTCTCTCTCTTCTATTTTTAATAGCATTCTTCTAGTTCAGATGATGACAGCGAGGATGACAATCCTCCTCCACCTCTTGAAATGATTCCTTTTACTCCATAGCTTCCAAGATGGGTCCGCTCTACTCGGGATGCAGCAGGTTCTCTTGTAGGTGACCCTACCGATCGACGACGTATACGTTCTCAATTCGAAAGAGCCTCTTCCTTATTGGCTCAACTGTAATTATGTCCAAGTCAACAGCAATTAATAGCGGCCCTAACTAGTCCACAAACTCAACAGTCAACCTTCTAAAAGAGCTCGATCAAGGCAACATTAAATGTGGCCTAGAATGTCGGTCAAAGTCAGCCCAAAACAGCCAAACAATCTCAGTCAAAGTCTGCACTTTTCTCTGTGGTCAAACCTGTGGTCAGCCCTAAAGTCAACAAAACTACTCAGATTGCCTTGGTTTGTGTGCCCAAAAACTCGACCTTCCCAAACAGAAATTCTCCAAGAGAAATCACAGTCAAATTTGGTCAAAACAGCCTTGGTCAACGGTAGTCAACACCCTAAAACAGTCTGAAATTTGGCCAACCTAAATTGACACTTTCCCTTTGCACGTGTGAAAGATTCCCTGCAATTTTGAATTGTACGAACCAATAGAATAAGGAGAGAGAAGATATGTTGTGAGTTGATGAGGTGCCAAATGAGGAGGACTCAACTTGTATTTATATGCAACTTGAGGGGTGCCATCTTATCCTTGAGATGTGTCATTTGACCCAAGGCTGACCTTGACAATTTTGTATTTATGGGCTTGATCTCAAAAATCCACTTTTCCTTGTCTGAATTGAGTGCTTCAAAAGTTAATTTTGGTCCTCTCGAAAAGAGGAATTCAATGCAATGGTTGGAATTTGTCACTCAGTTGCTAAATTAACACAACTTGGTTCCCATCAACTCCGAATAGAGACAAATCACCATATACCACAATCTGATAGGATACGCCAAGTGTGCCACCTTCAATAGTTGAAGATGGAGATGCACCTCATTTCTTAGTGTCCACTATTATGAGATCAAAGGTTGCTATCACTGCCTCTATAGGGACTCAGGAGGTTCCCTCTCTACTTGCTTTTGACACTAAGACCATAAATGTTTATCCCTCTTCACCAACGAGGTTTTCAGCCACAAATCTCAGTTCCTGCATGCCATGCCCCGCCCTAGGATGACCAAGCCAATTATCTCAAACTTCTCTATTGTTTTGTCAAATCGAAGAAAAAAATAGCAAGTAGAGCTACAAAGAGCGCAAGACAGCAAGATGTTGAGGCCTCGTGTCTCCTCAGCCACCCCCCCTTTGAGAGTCCACCTGATATTACTAAGACCGAGTCGGAAGGATCAATCCGTACATTAAGGCACATATTTTGAGAGCATTACAGAGATCAGCTCTAGACAGATCCAGCATAGAGCACATCTCGCCATCAAACTACCTCCCAAATCCAAAGGAGCAACCACAGATCCATCTGAAGTTTCCTTCTTTTGACCTTGGATGCTAGGAGTATCCCCCATTCATACATTGTTAAGTTTCTGAACATGTTCTATGCCATTTCAGATTAGGGCACAATACTAAAGAAGATAGAACATACTAATAGATCGATAGAAGACAAGCCAAAACAGAGATAATAAATGGTGGCATTACGGCGATCAGCAGGATGCTTCTACCAGCAAAGTCTCCAATAGGTCATTCAGCCAAGCGTGTCACACATCACCCCAGAACAACCCAAACAAAGAACAATCCATATATATATTATAGCTCCAATGCTACCCAAAGAGAGAGAATTCCTCCACAACAATGTGTGTCAAATGAACTCTAAGTCTCTCCAATATATAGGAATCTTTGGGGTGTGTGACACGTCTTTTAAGACATTTAAGTCTATATTTTATTCTAGGCCGACCTAGCACATAAGTGGAATAAATTCAAAGTATATGTTCTGCTCATCCGATCAAGGTGATCTTTAGATCAATCTTACACCTCTCCGAAAGAAAAGTCCAATAAAAATATTGGGATCGTCATCTGAGCAGTACAACCCGGAGTTTGGACCTAGTTGTCCAATTTTAACACTCCCTCTCAACTAGGGAGAACTCCGTCCACTAGTGCAATCCAAACATCGTGCGTCATCCCGCCATAACTTGCTTTGTTGGCCTCTTTATTTCAGAATGTATGGGTCACTACAAAGACATCATCTCTACCGACAGATTCCACTCGCAGGTCAAACCTCTTACCTGACTCACAAAGAGTCTCCAACCAACCCGAAGTTGGTTCATCTGACCCGAAGTCAGGCAGAGGTCCCAGACCTCACTAAACTTGATCCCACATCAAGTGGTTGGACCGTGCCATCCTAGATAGAGAGTACGGCAATCTCTGATGCGTCCATCAGTCTTTGCTAATAGTCTCTAGCTTTTCCCACCTCATTGGCCAAATGAGAGGTACTTCCCATGAGCCCCGAACTCAATGGGTAGGATGCATACGGGGCACAGATAAATGAGTGGTGAACCAACTCAATAATCACAACGGTGGGGTCCAAGCACACCAACAAGGTTTGGCAAGCCTAGCCTTGTGGTTGCTCATAGCTCCGAGTAGCTGTCCCCAAAGCCCCCCAGAGCTCCTCGAGCTCATCGTCCAACAGGACCCACATCATAGGGTCATTCCACGATACCAAGTCTCTCACCGAAGGTTAGGAACTTTACCTTCCCCAGGGGCTTAGTGAGAATATCCGCGACTTGCTCATCAATTCCTATATGATCGAGCCTTACGTCGCCTCGCTGTACCATATCCCAGATGAAATGGTACCTAATATCAATGTGCTTGGATTGGTCGTGGAACACAGGATTCTCAGTCAAGCGAATCCCACTCTGATTATCACATAGTATCACCGTGGTATCTAGCACATGCTCGAACAGCTCACTAAAGAGCTTTCACAACCAGACTGCTTCACAACAGGCCATATTTGTTGCAATGTATTCGGCCTCAGCGGTGCTCAAAGCCACCGACTTCTGCTTCCTGCTCATCCATGAGATCGAAGCAGAACCAAGATTGAAACAGCATCCCGATGTGCTCTTACGATCCACCACACTGCTAGCCCAATCGGCATCAGTATATCCAAGGAGTGTCACGCTCTCGGCAGTGTATCTCAGCCCATGGTTTATCGTGCCACAGAGATATCTCAAGAGTTACGTGGCACCAACCCGGTGAATGTTATGATCAACCATGTGTTGACTCAAAGTGTTCACTGGCAACTACACAACATACGTTCGGACGGGTGTTCACTAAGAACATCCGGGACCCTACGAGTTTACGATACTCAGTAGGATTTGCTAACACGGGCCCAGCAACGCTGCCACTCAACTTCTTAAAGTTGAGATCCATTGGTGTCAACACGAACTTGCAGTCCACCACACTAAATCTTTCCAGAAGCTTCACAATGTATTTTCCTTGAGAAAGGAAAATCTTGCCAGGTCTCTACCAGACCTCCAGGCCTAGACATCAGTCCTAGGTCTTTCATCTCGAACTCAGCAGCGAGCTCCCTCTTACGCTGATGAATGAGAGGGTCAACTCCCTCTATCAACCTTGAAGTAAAGGTTCGGATCAACATTATGAAGCCCAGCTTCATCAAGTAGCTCTCTATCCTCTCATACCAAGCTCAAGGTGCTTGCTTCAGCCCATAGAGGGCTTTCTTCAACCTGCAGACATGGGTGTCCCTAACTTGGACTTCGAGCCCCAGAGGTTGTTCAACATACACCTTCTTCCTTGCGTAGCAGCAAGGGTTACGATTGATCGAATGGTGGTATATCGGGCCACAGGTACAAGTGTGTCATCATAGTCTATGCCTTCCTCACAGGCAATGGATCTTTCCTAGATCTTTTCAGCACTTCCATTAGGTCCATGCTTGATTTTGTATCGAGGTGACAACAGCTTTGATTTATGGTCTAGGAACCATATCCTAGACATCACCCTCGCATCCTTGCAGACTTTGATGTTTTATAGTTTCTTCAAATGATCCAGGCTCATATTGTATCCATGGCAACTAGATACCCCTAGTATTTATATGGCTTCTTGGTTGTCCTCCAGAATTTCCCCCTCTGAAGCCATATGTCCGGGGCCATGAGGATCTTCTTCCATTCGGCAACGGTATCTGCGCAGGAGCATATACATCTTAATGCCAGCTTCTCTCGAGAGAGAAGATATTTATTTTAAATGAGGGCATCCCAGACACCAGCTTGGAAAGGAGATTTATTCTCCATAGACAAAACCACCCAAGACTACTGTCTTTTGCTAAAGATTCCAACAATGTGTCTGAGGGCTGCAGAAACACATTTTACCATTAAGCTCCAATGTGCAACTGTTATTGTCACATGCTTACTGCTACATAGGTGTCTATCTATGACACTGTTCAACAGGGAGAATATATCAAACAAGCCTTAGCGTGTGTTGTTATTCTGAGGAGGTCTACAGTAGCTTCCTCAACCAGCCTTCATTACTGTTACCCAGCAAACTGTGAATCCAAACATGATTCCTTCTTTCATAATTTTGCATTTGAGAGCTTCATCTACTACATCTGGCATCTCATCCAGCACTGCTTCTCAATTTCAAATTTTACAGTTAAAAGTTGACTGATCTAGGGCTTCAAGTCTGCAGATCTCAGATCTGCAATTTGTTTCCTAAATTTCACAGATCTGGGAACTGATGTTCCAGTCACAGAATTTTACCCTTCGTCATGTCAGTCCATACTTTAAGTGATACGTTTCCGTTATGCAGACCTGTCATGGTCATAAGTGCACATCAATCATTACCGATGAGCATGCCTCATCTTGATTTTTAACCATAGTGCACAACATATAAACTGTGCCCGGAATCTTTACATTCAACGTTTTTTGAATGAAAAACTTATTTATTTTCTGTTCCTACTTCACTGAAACTGTTGTACACTGTTGTAGTTTATTTTGTAGACTGTACCGTCCACTTAACCAGTCATTGGACAGCCTTCTGAAACTATAGCCAAGGCAAGGCAAGGTGCCTTAAGACAGTCTCTAAAGAATGATCATGGGCACGACCCAACCTTCTTTCCCTCTTGTAGCCCCGGTGACCTTGTAATATGCCACCTACAGGCCTGCGGCCTAGTCAAGATGGTTTTCTTGCCCAGAAAACAGTCTTCCAACAATCTTCCACAGACTATCGTAGCTTCAGCTACCTTTGTATCCCAAACAGAACAGAACATGAAATAGGCATTAAAACGACATAGAGCAAATCCAAACTTACCTTTTTGGCTGGCGTTAACTGCTGATGGTAGCCTTTAATCCGCATTTTAATGTTGTTTTGTTCAACACCTTAACACTATTGTACACAACCCTTATCCGCACTTCTTTCAAACTTCTTCACGCTATTGTTCACAGAGGCATCCACACATCTAAAATCAGCTCTATCCACAGAGCTTCTACAACAAATCATTGTTGATATGATTTGTTCCAAGCTATTATACACTGAACAGTGAGGTCATTTTTTATCCTTATATCAAGATCCCGTCTTAATTTCTCTACCCGTTCCAGCAATCGATTTTGCCACTCAATCAACTAGAGTTGATCATGATGAAGCTCTAGTGATCTGAGCCTCCACGGAGGTGCTTACCTAACTCAGTTTGATACAAACGCTGAGACTGTTGCAACTGAGTCCTCCATTGGTGATTGTTATGTCTGCATCCATTTTTTTTCTTTTTCTTTTCTCGTATCTGCGATGTATGAAGTCAATACACATGCTGAACAATTTTCGACACCTCAGCCACCAGCGTCTATCAAGCTGAGTGTTTTAAACAGAAACATGCCCCCTATACGGCTGTTCACATCAGAGAAGCTGTAAAAAAAAAAAAAAAATCATCGTGAGGTGCAATTCAGTGCTCTCATCGATGGGGCTTTTGCAAAAAAAAAAGATTCTATCAAGGCAAAATTCGTTCCTTCACAACAGTCTACGTAGAAAATTCTGAGAGGAAAAAAAAACGTCTTCAATTCGACCATGTTTCTTCCATATGCGGGTAGTTAGTGAAGATTTTCCGCACGTCAAAGATTGGTTCCACATCCTTCTCCGGCTGAATCATGGTACGAATCACGCCGGAAAGCGCTCAGATGTAAACACATATCGAACCACGTTCTCTTTGGCAAAGATAAAATCCAGATGGTAAGAGAAGATTATCATTCGCGGAATGCTCGGAGGTGTGTGCGATTCATCCGCCACTGCCAGACGACAGAGGATTATCAATCGATTTACGATCGCATTCGCGGAATGCTCGGAGGTCTGTGCGATCCATCCGCTACTGCCGGACGACAGAAAAGACCTCGAAGCCGAAGATCTTACGGAGCAAAGCATGCTATAAAAATAAGAAAAAAAAAAGACTGGTCTTGATCCCAGCTGTGCTGCATAGCAGGGATTTGGGGCGGATGAGAGAAAGATGCAGATCTTTCTTCAGGAGCATGAGATTGCTCAGAATCCTCCAATTTCTCAGGAAGAATATCCATGGCATTGGTGTCCATTGCTTGTTTCTTCTCGTCTAAATTCGATCTAAAAACAGTTTCGCGTTTGAATTAGATGGTCGATGTGCGTATGGTTGCTTTTTTCGTCCGCTAAGTGAGATTTTGCTCCCTCCGAAACCGACGACTATTCTATGTTTCTGCGGCGGCTGACGTGGTGTGTATTTTCCAAAAAAAAAACAACGTTTTAACAAACCTGTGATGGGCCCTCGCTATCTTAAACCTTACTGCTCCTTGCAATCACAGGAATATATTCGCTGCTTCAAGATAATAATACGTTGTTTCAGGAATTGAAGCTCCTATGAACAACTACAAAGAGTGCGGCCCTTCACGCTGAAGGTTAGGGCACAGAACAGCTCCAAAAACTGCCTACGCTATCATTTGCTGTGGTGGTATGGCCTGCGGCCTACCACACAGCCTAGCTGTAGCTTATGGCTCCTTTCAAACATAGTTTTCAGCCTATACACTAAGCAGTCCTTCATTTTGGACGACATACCCTACAGAAATTCGGTCTTTATTTAGACCTCTCCATGTTGTCTTGAGGTGGACTCTCTTTTATGCTATCTTGAGCCTTCCCAAACAAACCTAACCAAATTTGTCTTTGCCCATAAACATATCTCAACAATACGCTGTCACCTACAGCTTTTTCCACGCTAATTAGGACAGACTTGCTCACGCTGATTCAAGCCTTCTTCCACGCTAACTAGGGCATTGTCTTCAACCCATGCTCTGATACCATGTTAAGTTTCTGAACATGTTCTATGCCATTTCAGATTAGGGCACAATACTAAAGAAGATAGAACATACTAATAGATCAATAGAAGACAAGCCAAAACAAAGATAATAAATGGTTGCATTACGGCAATCAGCAGGATGCTTCTACCAGCAAAGTCTCCAATAGGTCATTCAGCCAAGCGTGTCACACATCACCCCAGAACAACCCAAACAAAGAACAGTCCATATATATATTATAGCTCCAATGCTATCCAGAGAGAGAGAATTCCTCCACAACAATGTGTGTCAAATGAACTCTAAGTCTCTCCAATATATAGGAATCTTTGGGGTGTGTGACACATCTTTTAAGACATTTAAGTCTATATTTTATTCTAGGCCGACCTAGCACATAAGTGGAATAAATTCAAAGTATATGTTCTGCTCATCCGATCAAGGTGATCTTTAGATCAATCTTACACCTATCCGAAAGAGGAGTCCAATAAAAATATTGGGATCGTCATCTGAGCAGTACAACCCGGAGTTTGGACCTAGTTGTCCAATTTTAACATACATCCCTCCCCAAATTCAGAATTCTGCAGTCAATCTCCTTGATGGTCCCAGAAGACTCTAATAGCAAGCGAATTACCAATTTTCCACCCTCGCCTTCAAGCATCAAACTCAAGAGACCTTAACATCATCAGCCTCATCATCCAATCTCTCTCCCTCTCTCTATTGACAAGTTCTTGATTTGGGTTATCCACCTTTCTAGTCTTGGACAAACTCACTTAGTATTTTGTATCATTGTACCTCTTTCACATGTTTATACATATGTTCTGATGTTATAGTTGTGTAGGTTTCTTTCTTCGTATTATTTTCAGCATTTTCTAAGAGTTGCATTGGCACTCCTTTATTGTATTCATACTGGTTGTACTCTTGAGTCCCAATGACCTACTTTTGTCGTCATTTGTTCGACATTGATAAAACTATCTTATCTTATTCCAGTAAGAAACAGTCATCTCTTTTAGCACTAATGCCCAAGGAAAGAAGAGAAAGCATGATTGGCCACCAGATATGGTGACAGGTGTGACCAAGTACTGGAAGACCAATCAAAGCATGTCACCCTAAGGGAAGGGATGTCAAGTAAAAGAAAAGGGAGGTAGAAAGTGAACAGCTTCATGAAAGACTTACAGACTGAAAGACAACTGAGAGTAGATCGAACCCTACAACAATGACCTTGCCAAGAAGCAAACATATCATTCCAGAACATGGGAGGTTGCAGCATTCATGGAGAAGTTGGGTTGATGACCTTTATTGGGTGGAGATCAAGAGATGGATCCAAATTTTTTGTGCATTTGTTATAGCAGCATCACAATTATTTTGTTGGCTTTCTGGTTTGAAGCCTGTTTGGTCATCTTATCTGGCTGTCTGGTGTGCCTGGTCAGACTTAGACCGGGAAAGGTGAGAAACTTCCCCGGCATCATTAGCTTCACTGGTTTAAGTCTCTGAATATCTCTTTTGTCTTTCAGTTCTGCCAAATTGGCTTTGCTTGTTTTACATATTGTGAGTCTGTGTTTTTTGCAGAGAAAACGCAGGGCTCTTTGCTTCATCTTCATTTGTAGCTTGGAGAGTCGTTTTCTCATTCTTCAATTCTGCACTGACACCTACGTGTTGTTTTTGGTAAAGTGTTTTCTAGGTTAACGTTTAGCTTTGCCTCCCTTTTTGGGATCCTTTCTGTGATCAGAAGAAAGAGAAGCCTCGGCCCTCCAACCTTTCTCCAGCTGATAAAGGCAAGGTGAAAGGGGCAAGGAAGGAGGTACCAAGGAAGAAGGTTGCCAATACATACAGAAATGGACAAAAGCAATGGAAACCCCTGGAGGGTTGGCAGCAGCTTGGCAAGAAAGTCTGGACAGAAGGGATCCCTTGGAGGAAGGTGGAGATCTGGCCAACTTCGCACTCAAGCTACTACATGGAGATGTATATTGTACTAGTCCACCATGGAGATCAAATTCTTCCTGCAATACATTATGCCTGAGCATTGGAAGTGATCGTTGAAATAAATTCAATCTTCTGTGTCTGTGGCTCAGGACTGCCTCTGTCAACGGATGCTGGAAGCTGTGCATGGTGGTATTGGAACATTTATACAGAATGACCCCTTCAAATCTGAAGCTGAAGAAAATAAAATGGGATGCAAGGAGATGGTGCAGAAGCAAGCTTCAGACATCAAAATGAAATAAATGGGCAGATTCATAAGTTGATGAGCGAGTCAAGAGTCAAGACCATAGCTTAGGAAAGATCCAAATGCTCAGCCTGTGCTTGCTAATGGTAATAAAGACTCTATCCTTCTTCCTATCTCCGATGAGGACTAAGTCTGTAGTTTCAGAGGTGTGTCCTTCCTTTTTTTGCTCCAAGTTAAGGTATTGATATTATAAATATGATGATTACATATAAAACTTTACATAAATAATGATATATCCCCAAGCAATGAAGGTCAAAAGTGGTGACGAAGACTGTGGATGGTTTTTTTACCCAATGCAACCATTCTGTTCTATCCAAACCACAATTGTCAGCTATTAGTCTATGACCACTATGCTGCACACAATGAAGTCGATGGGAAGCTGCCTCAAAATGAAGAGAGAATGTATGGATGTCAGTTTGCTTATTCTGATTATCATCGACAAACAAAAAATATGACTAGTTGGGACTGATAAAGAAACCATGCTTTTAACGCTGTTTATTGCAGAAAAGGTCTAAAAAATCATGTTGTGTTCATTATTGACCATGTCCAAACATCTTTGGGGGCACATCAAAGACTGCCCATTTTTGTACAAATTTGTATCACTATTAATAGAAATTAGACTTTCTAATTATCAGGAAAAACAGAAACTGTTCATCCTCTGCAATACTTAGCAACGTGAAACATTTCTTATTAGCCTATCTTCTAGTTCAATTTCATGTCCATTTGGTCTAAAACCAGACTAGACTCACTAAGTTGCACAGATATATGATAGGGCTAGGATAAGTAAAACACACATATATATTTTTTTTGAATTTTCCAATGAAAACTTCATACGAAAACCCCAGGCACTTCCATGCATTCACTGATGGCACCCATATAAAGCCATTGAAGCCAAGTAAAGCTCCTAACCTGGTAAAGATATTGATTGAGGCATGCAACAGAGGCAACCAGACCAAAGAATCAATCTCAAGACCTCTTGCATAAAACTCAAAGCACTTAAATACTCATACAAATAGAATACCATTAATGAATTTCTAATATGGAAATAAAGCCAAAATGAAAGTTTTCGTTAAGTGGGCCCCAAGCCCTCTATTTATCAGTTGATTTGTCAGAAATTAGTATTAGCAAACTTCTTTTTTTCATTTTAACAATCTAAATATCGATTGAAAAGGTAATAAGCGTATGAACGGCTATAACCAGTGAAAATAATGTCAGTATGATGTTTCAGCCGTGTTTCAGAGGACTAGAAAACATTTCCAAAACGCGTTTCCAACAACATAGAGGACGAAAGGCTAATGTAACCTAATTTAGGACTTAGATTAGCGTAAATTAGGACTATCAACTTTTGCTTTCACACAGGATTCTGTTTAGGACTTTTTTTCAATGAAAGTGCACCTTCTATTTATTCCATTGATTCACTTTGATTAAGATCAAAATAAGCGTTACATGTCTGAATCTTAAAGTAATCACTGATCTAAACTGAGAATTTTCATTGAAATTTAACATCCTGCAAAGCTTATTTCACGTTGACTTACTAAAACTTTAACGGAAATCGCAGAGCCGCCTGAATTTTGACTCGATCGCACACGCCGTGAGAGTGCCCGATCAAATTTTTATTTGACCAGCGCGGATTCATTTAAATAGCAAATAATTTTTTACATTACTCTTAAGATTACAAAACTAGCATTAAAAAAATTTCGCAATACAAAATTGCCCCCGATTTTTGCGAAGCAGACAATGCACTTACTAGAAGATGAAAAGAATCCGGTAGCCTTTTCACGCCACTGAGAAGCTACCGTGGACGACATGTCCCAGCTCTAGGAATCCCTCTGAAACCTTTTGGAAGCTTCTGAAACTTCTGTAACCTTAGTAAAAAATTTAAAATCTTCTACCTTGATCCTTTAAATAAATTCCCAAACTATTTCTTTAAAGCGCTTCCAATTCGGCCTTCCGTTTTCTTATAATATCAACCTAAGCTGCAACGTTGCAAATCAGGAGTATCTTAGACAGGGAGCAGAATTCTAGAAAAAAATTGCTTTGGGCTCTGAAATGTTTCGTATTTTCCGTGATAATCCATGACCTACAGATATACAAAACATTAAAGATAAAAGAATGACCGTGATTCGCATGCACTGTCAAAAACCGTTAAGAAGAGCCCGAAAATGCTTCAAATTTAACAAATTTTAAGACAGCATACAGAATACGAAACTTAAGCCAAAATAATACCCGCGCTGCGCATAAACCGTCGAAGATCGTGGAGAAGAGTCCGAAAATGTTTCAAAATGAAGACTTTAAACAAAAGCATATGACAAGTGCTGCGAATTTGAAAGGGTCCGCGGCCGGAGGAACTCTAGACGAAACAGCCTTACCTGACTCTTTCCTCTCTACGCTTTCGTCTTTAGCCAGCGCCTGTCGTATGAAAGAACGCGCATCTTCTGCTTACTATGCTTATTGAATTCTGGTTACAGTAAAAGTGTCATGATAACTGCCATTGGATTGACCTTGGAATTCGAGGTGCCTGTGGGGTCTAGGAATTCTTTTGGCCGGCTAAACCCAAACCCAAACCTGCGCGCGTTAAATCCAACTGCTGTGATTTGGATTTCACATTGATCAATCAAAGCCGGATGGAATTTGAGAACAATAATTTTGACTTGACTCTCTTCCTAAGATTGGGCCGCAGTTACTGGTTTAGTACTAGTGCAGTCAAAGCGTGTAGGATCCTGCTGGCAAATTCGTTGAAGACTTTAAATAACTAATTAATGATACATTCCCTATTTTGAGTGATTAGGCTGGACTGTTCTCATTTATCCGTATTGTGGCCACATCCGTCCATGTCTTATTGTCCAGTTGGCATCAACGGAAGGTATGATAGTTAAAAGTTCGAAAATTGAGTTCAGTTTATCCGAGTCATGGAATTTATTTGCGCGTACCTCAATGTGGTCATTTTTTTTTCCAATTGGAATGATGGAATATAATGCTTTACTTGTGGTTTAAATAGTATTTTTAAATAAAAAAATAGATTTTATGTTTTTAGAAAGTGTTTATGTTTTGAGATTGTGTAATTGGATTTAGATTTTATTAGGTAACTAGTTCAAATCTCATAAAAATAAGGGTTGAGAGTAAAAGTCATTTATGGTGAATTAAAAATGTGCCATGAACTATCATTCATGTATCAAGATCACTCATTTAAGTTTAATGTAATTATTAAAAATAAAAATAAAATCAAATTTCTAGTTAAATTTCAGAAAAAATTAACTAGAAAATTCATTTTGAAAAAAACAAAAAATGTCACTTCTTTAAACTACTTTGTTTTATTTGCCATAAAAAAAATATTTAAAAAATAAATATTAGATTTGTATTTAATTTCCTTCATTAATGGGTATACGTATTACTCTCTTCACTTAATTCAAAATTTATTTTACATTAGTTTTGTTTTTAATGAATTGATTGTTGAATTTATATATTATATTATTACCAGTTGTGACCTCCCCTTGTACTTTGAAAAATCAAGAGATAATCATAATTTTATCATCTAAATGAGAAGTGCCACTTAATACAACTTATATGTCAAGTGTTTGAATAAACTTATACATGTAAAGAGTTGGACATGATGTTTATCTACATGTTGAATGCATGGTAAGTGTTTGATAGAATGATTACATGCCAACTATTTAAAGAAAGTTTTGTTCAACTACTTTTTGATGTGGACCAAATAAAAAGAAATATTATATTATGATCAAGATTCTCCTTAAGAAAACTTTAGGCATTTGGGTGAATCTTGCCAATTATATGGTGGATTTAAAGAAGATATTGGAGCATTGCAGAGAAAAACGCATGCTACCATATAGTGTCTTCTTTACAAGGGTAAATAATTGGAAAATTGTCATAGCATTTTTATTGTCATTTTTGCACAAGTTTCAACTCTTATCACTTACATTGTGATTGAATGGAGGAGTGATGGGAAATGACGATTCATCATTCTAAAACTTCTTTCTTTTAAAGATACAATTTGGAATAATTGACTAATTCAACAACTTTAAACCCTCCTATGTCTATATCTATATTGTGGAGAAACATAAATAGGTGCCCAAATTGGAGGTCTCATAGCCCAATGTACAAGGTTGCTTTCTTTTTATCAATCTTCAAGAGTAATTTGTAGATTCAATGGCTTATGGTCTTCTATTTTAGATTGTACCAAGGGATTTTCTTTTATGTGAAGAAAGCATTGTTAAGTTTATCACTACTCTTAGGGTTTCTTTATTGTCAACTTTGAAAATATCATTAATTATCAAAGTGTTCTAGAGGAGGGTCATTGTTTTTCAAGTAGAGTGGGCCTTTTTATTGCCCATTGATTCCCTAATTTACTATTATAGGAGGGTTTATAACAAATTTACTATTTCAAGTTCGATGTTGTTACCAAGATTAATCCCTCTTGTGGACAAGAGCGATCTCCCTAGTACTCCAACGAGTAATTAGAAACAAAGATCCATTGAATATCTCTTTCTCTAGATTATTTGTATTTTAGATTATTACAACCATGAAATAAAGAGGACATGCTCCTACCTTTCAATCAAGATGTTCGATGTAGTATTTTTCCTTTCACTCCAAAGTAGTTCTTCAATGATGAGAATAACCTGCAATCACATACAAGATTAACTATCAAAGCACCTGTAGTATATAATAATCACTAATAATAATCCAACTTAGTGATCAAGGAATCTAATTATTGACATTATTTCCACGAATTCATAAACAAGACAATGAGAAAAAGAGATCCATATGTATTATCATAAATTAGAAAGATCAATTTTACAACCAGATGCCTTGATGTTGTACAGATTTCTCCCGTGTGTCTGAGCAATCATTTTCCTTCAGTCTGATAAGCCTTCCTCTCTAGAATGACCAACATGAAGTCATGGGCACAAAGGTGTGATCTTCAATGTGTCAACAACAACTTACTAGCACAGAAACTATGAACTCTATGAACTCTCTCCAGCTTAAAATCTATACAAATCAATATCTATTCACATTGGTGTCTACCCTTCAACCTGAAACTTCAACTCAATTTATAGAGTGATTAAGGTAGTTTCAGATCCGTTAAGAGAGGGATGGAATCCTCCCATGAAGGGATTTGAGTTCCTTGGACCAAGGGATAAGCTCCATGAGTAGAGGGATAAATATTGAACTGGCGTGACTCTAGAGGATTCCAGTTGAGAGAATATTCGACCAACTAGGCTTCTAGAAGTTACTTTTTATTTTTACTTGCTTTTCACGTGAGTGCGCAGGTTTTAGTGGCGAACAGAGCGGCGATCATCGCGGCTAATGGAAGAAGAATCAGCACATGCGCAAGAAAAGGCTATAAAAACCGCACAGGTAATATTTTATGGGTTTTACATAGCTTTTCTCCAATTTCCAAGACTTGATTCAGGAACATGAGTGTTTTTGACCTCTAAGGGAACATGATATGGATGATGATAGACCTATACTGATAGTCAAATGTCATGGTGACAAAATGACGTGTAACATATTGCCCCCTAAAGTGCGAAGTCTAAGAAATTTTTTTCTGAAGAGTGAAGCGCTTTATCATTCTAAGGATTGGATTGGAGACATCTGTCGAAAACCTGTAAAAACATCCAATGCAAATATATATCATCACTGAGGTAGGCATTCCCATACTCAGAGAAAAACTAAATATGTGTCATAGTACAGATATGATTTCAATATTACACCAAAAAGTAGACACAGTATGGAAGAATTCTATTGTATTATCAATACATAACTCCTCGCAGCCTGGATGGTGGAAACTAGATCCAAGATCTTGATTTCCGCTTCTCTAACTAGTATGAATCTATCCATGCGGTTGATTATGTCGAAGTTGAACATGGTAGAAACCACTTGATTGCCAGTAAATGATGAGAACCATTAACAAGCGTGAGAGAAACCACCAATAATGACAATGGCTCTCAAAGTACTTCAGCACAATCTATGAAGTGTGAATGAATGATTTGCAGTCGAACACTCATAGAATCATTCGATCAAAGGTCAATGATGATATCCTATCATCAAAGGCGAGAAACCTGCCATTAGGGCATGCAGGTTCCAAGGTACTTATAGGATTCTAAATCAACTTTCTGGATAATGGGTTGATGTTGATAGAAAGTGATTCGTCACAGGAAAGCCTACGACATGAAACCATTAGATCAAGTTTTCAATAAATGCTTTGCAAGGACTGACTCAGGGATGGTCAACGTGAATGGAGACAAATGTTTGCAATGAATGGTAAATTGAACTTTCTCTTGAACACATAACGACTGATCCATATTTATGCAGGAACGCAATAAAATACAGAAATAGACATAAACATAGAGATGCAGTGGAAATAATGCTTTATTTCATTAATATAAAATAACATAAATCTGCTTACAGACATAATGGAAATCAAATAGCTAGGGCGTTGGTAGCTTATCTCTGAGAAGAGATGTGGCAGCTACCTGCCTCTGAACTGTGTTACAATAAGGTTCTAGGGCCTATTTATTATTGAGAAACAATGGAAAACTCTAAACATCCAAAAACCTAACCCTAGGAGATGAAACACCAACTACAGGACCTATTTTGGTAAATTGGTGTTCAACTTCTTGGGGTCGTAACTTTGGCATACTATCTCTATTTGGCACACATGATACATCGTTAGAAATATATATCTAAGGACTATAAATGCTGACCGCGAATATCAATTCTGAAACAAAATCATCTTTGTCGTAGGCGTGATGCCCAAAAAACATTGTTTAGGGCCTCAAAACGGCTCCAGAAGTTCAGGACCCGAAAAACTGCTAAAAATAGTAAGTTGTGCTGAAACTAAAAAAAAAAAAAAAACTGAAAGAACTGATGGTGGCGTTTCAAATGGAATAGGTGGGCGGCCACCAATATCCATCTAGATCATTAGGGCCTCCAAATGGCTTCGAAAGTTTAGGAACCGAAAACCTGCTAAAAATTGTAAGTTGCGTTGAAAGTGGAAAACTCAAAGAATTGATGGTGTAGGTCCAAATGGAATAGGTGGGTGGCCACCGATATCCACTTGGATCAATGACACTGTAAATGGCTTGGAAATATTTGACTCAAAGATAATACCCAGAAACCGGATGAAGAATTTCAATGTGGTTTGATTAACTGTAAGACAAAGGATTTCCCAACTCAAGTACAAGTGTGACAAAGTGTCATGTTCAAGAGCGACATGCTCATTTCTAAAACAAGGACAATGAATGGATTATTTTTCTCACTTTTTCCCCCACCATTACTAGCAAGTACCTATTTATTTTGTCAAGCTTGAGGAGGATAAAATTTGCTTGTTGTGTAAGCTCATCCTTTGGATGAGACCATCTTAGTATTAAAAACGAACCCTAAGAAGGAGTGGTTTGGTCCTGTTATAATCGATAGGTCCTGTATTGTTTAATTTTAACGAGTCCAGTATAGGATTAACTCGGTGTTTTTCAGTTTTAAGGAGTTAGAATAAAAACATAAGTAAACTCCATAGTGTTCCTTTTCGTAAATTTAGTCCCTCAAGCCCGAAAAGGATAAAATAATGCAAGAGAGAACTCTATTGACCATGCTTAGTCAATGTATACCTTTTTCATAAATATTCTAATTTAGTCTGGAAAAGGGGTAAACTTTATTGAATGGACGACTGTTCATTTACTTTAACGAGTTAGAATTGTCAAGTACTCAACGATATTTTCATGTTTAGAGAGTCTGAAAAGAGCTTAAAAGAGGACTCGAGGGTTTCGCTTTTTCGTATTTTTATAAAGTCCGAAAAAGTGATAAAAGTCTGCTCAATGTCAAAATGATTATTTCCAAACTAACCTGTTACCTACACAAAAACTCAAAAAATTACGAACATCTGCTCTCAAAATAAGAAAAACATTTTGATTTGACTTCTAAAGTAAAAATAAATAAAATAATATTATTGCATTCATTTAAAACTACAAAAAGAAGTTTAAACAAGTCATTTTCACCTTTTAGTTTTCAGAGTAGAGGAAAAAGAGTTTTTGCCCTAAATCTTTCGGAGCTGATATCAGGAGAACCGACCAACCATTTCGAGAACCGTCTACGCCAGGTATTCCACATCATCACTATCTTTGTTTTCATCCATTTAGTTGTGTGTGAGTATGTGTGTGTGTGTGTGTGTTTTTTTTTTTTTTTTTTTTTTTTTTTTTTTTTTTTTTGGGGGAACAATGTTTTAAAATCCGCCCTCGGTGGTGCGCATTTTTTCGTGGAGAAAACCGCGCAACCCTATGCTTTTTTAATAGAAAAATCATCGGATCGCCGTGGGTTTTATGTGTAACTCATGCGCAAAAACACACTATGTACACACAGAACCTGCACAAGCGTTGTGGTTTTTCGAAAAATATGTTTCTATCCATAAAAATGGTTCAAAGTTCTCCCAACTGATTTCTAATGATTAAATTGATGATTTGTAGGTTGTCAATCATGTTGGAATGGCGAGAAAGAGAGCATGAACTGGAAAAAAATGCAGCCATGGATGATCCAGCAACAATTCGCACATTGAAGAATTGTGGCTTATATAAGTTTTGGGTGATTCAAGGTATGAAAGCATTGGTTGAGCTGATGACCTGGCTAGTGAATGCTTGGGACATTCGAGATTAATGTTTCATCATTGGAGACCATAGACTTGTGATCGAGTCAGAGGATATATATTTCCTCATTGGATTACCTTGTAGAGGGAGGGACATTTCCTTGTTTGGGACAAGACCAGATGGTCTTCCCACTACTTCTTACATGGCTCAATATTGTAGCCAAGATTCAAAGTTGAAGGATGGTTGTATTGATATCAAAACTATTGTGCGACTAGGCCTCAAGATTGTTGCATTAATTATTACCAGGCTGTGTGGGAGTGCAGCTTTGCATGTGGCTACCAAAGCACAAATTCAGACTGCAGTTGAATGTTCTAGGGGAACAATTTTCAATTGGAGTGAAGGAGTGTTGGCTAACACGAAGGGATAACTTACGAGAGCTAAGAATGGGGACATTCTTGTGTCTTTTTCTTTGGAAGGATCCCCCTCCTTGCACCTCAATATTCTCTGGTGGATCCCACAGGACCTAGGGAACAACGTATGTTGTGTTGGGTAGCATTGATGGCTCGCCATGGTGGCAATGGTGGTGTAGTGGTTCACTTTACTCCTTGGCTATTTATATGGCTTAGGAACCAGATATTCATGATTGAATATTTTCCTTATGCAGGGATGGATTTTAGAGGTGACCCTGACACATCACTTCCACCAAGGGCACAGTGCGATGCATGAGGTAAGAAAATCATTTTGAAGTTTTTTATTTTATTTAATTTTTATTTGGTTTTCTATCGTCCAATACTGATAAAAATTTTAAATTTAGATGTCGGTCCAACATGACCAGCAATGCTTCGTCGCTTTGATAGGCGAGAGGCATAACCTATAGCAGGCCCACCACAGAAAGATGTGGCAGAGATCCTTGCAAAGCTGGAGAACAACCTAGAAAGGTTGATTATTGATGTTTGAGAGACAAGGACAGATGATATACCTCTCAAGCGTCAGAGACATGTGACTGGTGTCCCAGGCCCGTTCAGGAGATTTCTGCGCAGGGTGGCACGTGCCATATTTTGCTATCATGATCATCATCATGGACAGCTGATGATCGATCTAGATTTCCATTTTTGCTTTTTTTATTAGTATCTTTTAGATCATAAGGTGTTTGAAACCTATGATCACAGATGATGTAATATTTTTTGACACACAAATATTTAACCTAGTGATATTACTACTTCCGATCTTTGAGTATCTTGTTAAATATGCATTAAATATTGTTTTGTTTTACTTTTAATGTTGCAAATGTCTATTTAAAACACGATTAGATAATGCATCAGCCAATGTGTTTAAATTTCTTGAAATGTGTTGATATTCGATATAATCAAATTGTCTTTCCAAGAGACGAACCCTTAAAAACATTCTTAACAAAGTTGGATTTCTGATAGCGTAAACACCATTTAAATGTAATACAATGAGTTATGAATCTAACCTAACAATCAAAAGTCGAATACCAAATGCGATGGCATTAGATAACAGCTCAATGACTACGCTATATTCTACAATATTGTTCATTGTTTGACCAAGGCATATCCCATGAAAAGAGACTAACTCATCGGTGGGTGAATAAATAACCCAAGCCGCATAAGAGATGTTATGTGCACTACGACAGGCGTCATCAACAAAACCAATGTAAGTTTGAAGGAATGTCGACATCTGCAATATCAAGAGTAAACAATATAAGCAGCGAAAGTAGCAAAAGTTGTTAAGCAAAAATAACTAATCCTATGGCGCACTTCTCTAATCTAAGGCACATTGTTCTAAATTTGTAACTAATTTACAAGGAGGATCTTCACACAAAGAGTCATGCATAATATATCTCGAGATAAAGACCATTTTTGGGTTTATATAAAGAGGCGTCGTCATAATCAATCAATTCAAAGGCTCCTTTTGCAAGCACACGCTTAACAAAATAGGGATCATGCCACATTGGTTCGAATTTACCAGTGCCTAGTTTATCGTGAGCTTGATCATATACTAGGACTAGGTCACCTTCTGAATATATGTGAGGGTTAACACTTTGATCATACCAAGCTTTAATACATTTTTTATGAGCCTCGGCAGCAGTGCGATGAGTCTCATCTAAGTGTGCTAGGTATAGAAACTGTTTCTCCTCTTCATAGGTAGCTGGTAATAATTCAATGGCTAATTTGGGTGACGGTATTTCACATTCAATGGGTAGCACAACTTATAAACCATAAACAAGCTAAAAATAAGTGAATCTTGTAGTTGTTTTTGCAGAGGTACGATATGCCCATAATGTCGAAAAAAGCATGGTACACCAATTAGATTTATGAGTTATGACAATTCGTTTAATCATATTGGTTAAAACCTTGTTGACGGCTTCAACTTGACCATTAGCTTGTGGGTAATATGGTGTATAATTATTGTGGCATAGGCAAAGTTGATCAGAAAGTTCAGTCATCATAATGTTTCAAAAATGGCTTCCATGGTTCGTAACAATAGCTTGAGGGACACCGAACCGAGTAATCACGTGATTGAATATGAAAAACGCTGCAGTTTTTCCATCAGCCGCAAATGTAGGCATCGCCTCGGCCCATTTGGTAAAGTAATCCACAACGATAATAATATACCCATGCCCCCCGGTTGAGTGAGGGTTACATGTGATGAAATCGATGCCCCATTTGGCGAAAGGATCAACAGCAATGATTGGGTGAAGAGGAGTTGGAGGTGCACACATCTTTCGAATAAAAGTCTGGAAATTGTGGCATTTTCTAACCACGAGAATACAATCTTTAAATAAAGACGACCAAAAATATCCAGCGTGCAATATCTTTTGGCCTGTGGAAAACCCAGACATATGACAACCACATGCTCCAGAATGGAGGTCATTTAAAATCCTTTTGGCTTCATCAGGATTTATACAACGTTAAAAAACATAATCGACACCATGACGATAAAGAGTGTCACAAAAAATATTGTATTGTTGAGATTGGTATTGAATTCTCCATCGATCTGATCGTGAAAGCTCTGGTCGAAAGGTTTGGGTCTGGAGATATATAATGATATCCCCAAACCAAGGATCTAAAGTATTGATTAGAAACAAAGATTCATCAACGAAATTATTTTCTGCCATCGTTTCAGATTCAGTATTGGGAAAATCACACATAAGTTCAGCGAATACTAATGATTTCTTAGACTTGGATTTCTTGAACTCCAAATAAAAATCTTGAAGGATAACAATCCATTTAGAGTATTTTCCCCCAATAAATTGCTTCGTTAGAATATACATCATCGTGTTGCAATTAGATATCATTGTTGTTTTGCGTAACAATATGTAATGACAAAAACGTTGGGAAGCTTGAACAGCTGCCAAGGCCAATTTCTCCATGTGTGAATACTTGATTTCCATCGGGCTAAGATTCCGACTTAGGTAATAAATCACATGTTCGTTTTTAGAATCATCCTCTTGAACTAGAACCATTCCAATCATGGAATCAAATGCAACTAAATACAAAAATTAATCCCGGTGGTAATTGGGTGGATGCAATAATGATGCATGGGTCAACACGTGTTTAAGTGCATCAAAATATTTATCGTCAATCTCGTCCCAAATGAATGGAACATATTGTTTCAACAACCGAGTAAAACCTTTCGTTAACTCTGCATAGTTTGGGATAAAATGACGCAAAAAGTTTTCTTTCCCCTAAAAACTTTGGATTTTACGAAGAGTGGAAGGAGGAGGGAGATTAACAATAGCCTAAACTTTCGATGGATCGACACGAATGCCTTATTTTGAAACAATGAACCCAATTAAATGTCCTGATTGTACACAAAATACACATCTGTGTGGATTCAAACAAATTTTGTAATGCATACATCTCATAAAAATAACACGTAAGTGTGTGGGATGATCTTGTATGCGTAAGGAATGAGCAGGTAGGGTTGTACAATATGTTTGATATCATGAAATTCATAAGACATAGCTCTTTGAAAAGTTGCGTCGGTATTTTTTAGTCCAAAAGGTAATTTACAGTATGAAAATGTGCCCCAAGGACATATAAATGATGTTTTAGGCTGATCAACAGGGAGTATGTTGATTTGATTGTAACTAGAAAAACCATCCATAAATGAGAATATTTCGTTTCTGGCACAATCATCAACAATTTGATCGATATATGGGGTAGGATAATTGTCTTTGGGACAAACCTTGTTAATATTCCGATAATCAACACATACTCTGATAATCCCTTGTTTGTTCGTTAAAGGAACTATATTAGATATCCAATCTGTCAAAGAAATAGGATAAATAAATCTTGAACGTAGTAATTTTTCAACTTTAGCTTTGATTGCAACAGCTTTCCACGAATGTATTGGATGTAATCTCTGTTTAATAGCCTTAGCATCTAGGTATGTCTTAATTTCATGAATAACAATACTAGGATCAATACCTGGCATTTATTCATAAGACCAGGAAAAAATGTCTCGGAATTCTTGAAATAGGGCTTTGTAGGTTTTGATCTCTTCAATCGAGTAAGAAGAACCTATTTGAATGTCTCAATTATTCAAAGTTTAATTGATGTGTCAATAGGAATTGTGGTAGAAATATTTCCCAAATTTTTCTCAGAATCTGAATGTATAATTGATGTAGGATTTTGAGGTTCCTTGACATAACCAATTGTAAAGATGGATGAAAAATCATTTTCAAGTTGATCAAGGTCAGGTAAAAAATAAGATCGATGATGGATATCATCCCATGCCAATTCGTTCGATGACAATATTTATCGGATATTTTCATCAGTTGCAAATACTTGTTGAAAAGGATCTGGAAATGATGTCAAATTTGAGCTTGATAAAGAAGACGACTCTTCACTGACCACATTCATTTGATCAGTAAAAGTTGATGTAGTGTTAGAACACGATTGTACTACTACATATGCCGATTCAAAAGGACTTGAAGGCATCTCACCACCATAGGAGTCAAATTCTGATTATAAAGGCACATTCCATGTGTCATCAAATGGAATTGTGCTTGATGTGATCATATTGATATTGGAAATAGTTCGCGGTACGTTGGGAGAAGGTATAGCGAAAGTTCCCATGAGAGTGGAATCCCTAACTAGTCCTACCCCAACATCTTCGTAAGGGATAACCGTTTTTCTGATATGCTAGATACTATCTGTAGAAGTAGGGTTTGAAGCGAAGTAAGACAACTAATCGATTTTTACAATCTTTCCTTTATGAGGAAACATTATCATTCGAAAGAATGATGAAACAACAACAATCATCGCATAAGACCAATTGCGACCTAGAAGAAGGTTGTAATCAAGAGGGGCATCAAAAACTTCCACCTCTAGCATTACAATTTTTCCTTCTACTTCTATAGGTAGATCTTGGATTATTCTGAATGGGCAAAAACCTCTTCCATCAAAGGCTTTAAGGATGGTCGATGACTGGTTGATTGTTGGAGAACCAAGATTTTTCCAACAAGCTAAGGAAATAATACACATAGATGCTCCCTTATTAATTACTGTGCGAAAAAACTCGCCTTAATTTGACTAATACTGGAATTTGAAAAGCCATTTGATGTGGGAGTCTAGGTACAAAATTTTTCGAGATCAAAGACAATTAGATTTGAGTCTTGAGGATCAATCGCTCCTGTAGCTGATAATAGTAATTTCCTCTTAGTTGGACAAGATTACAACACTTCGAGGGCCGACATAGCTGAAGGGGATATGGCCAAATCTTCAATAATATTGTAATTCTGGACGGCTCTTGCATGTGGTTTGAAAGCCAATTTTCGAAGTACACCTTTGGCAGGTAGTTTAATAACTAAATCAGGGTTAGGTTTCTCGATTGGTTGTGGTTCAGAAACCGAAGGAGTTGATGTTGGTGGTTGACTGGATGATTCAATTTCTTTACCAGTTACAGGACTCTTAGATCCATAGCCTTGGGATCGTGTCACAACCATGACCTGGGACATCATCAAAATATTTGTCGATGAATTGGAAGAAGATCCGATCATTTTGCTATCTTGAGATGGAAAAGGATCTTTTAAGACAACATGTGTGGATAAACCTTTGACAAATTTGGATACCTCGGCCGAATGTGGACACACTTTCGTGTATTGATCCTTATCACAGATGAGACAAGGATAATGAGGTTTCCATTTTTCGTTTAACGGCTCGGTTTTTTCAACTTTCTCTTTGGGAGAAGTGTTTTGTTTATTTTTACCCTTCCCCTTCTTCTTATTGTCACGTTTAGTTTTACTTGTAGATGAGTCTACGATGTGAATTTCGACATAAGTTTCTAGGGAAGTGTCTCCTTTAGGTGAATCTGGTAGAGTCATGATTGGAGAAGTAGATTTGGATGATTTATTCTTACTCTTTGTAGTATTAACTGTACCAATTACACCATCTGCTGAATGAGAACCAGAAGGAGTTGTAGTAAGTTGACCTGGGCATGGTAAATCAAGAATTCTTTCATATAAAGTATTGGACTATGTGTAAATGATGTCCAAGTAATGTGCTTGGGCTATGACCTGTTCTTCTGTTACAACACCTCCCTTGGCTACATCCTCAATAATCTTAGGAAGTAATGATTTAATGAACCATTCTGCCAAAATTTGATCCAGAATGAAAACTTTCACTAACGTCGTCTACGTCGCCATTCGTGTATGTGATCTGAAATGTATGTAGACATACTCTGTTTTAATGAAGTTAAAAGTTCTGTGCCATTGTCATAACGGACTGGCAATTGAAAATGAGTTAGGAAGGTTTTTGCTAAAGCGTTGAAATTATTGAAAGAGCCACGTGGTAACTCAATGTACCACTTTGCAGCTAAGTCAATCAATGTTTTCTAAAAAAGTCTCAAATGAATGGAACCATCGATTAAGGAGTTGGATGTGCACCACAGATGATAATTCATTACACGATTTGAGGGGTCTTCTCCTTATTTTCCTTCAAACTTTGGAATATCACTGGGCAACTTAGTTGGCATTTCCGACCAAAATGGAAGATAATAAATTAGATCATTCGTTAGCCGAGACAAGTCTGGTAAGTCTAAATTTGCAATGAATGGTAACCCGTGGTTAGGGTCTTGCTGTGCAAACTGATAACCTTGAGGAACAATGCCAGTACCCGGAGGAGGATATCCAGGATAACTCAGGATAGCCTGAGAAGATTAGATGGGAATACCTCCAGGGTATCCAGGGTTATCCATATCGAACTTAGGCTGAGCTGGTATTTGATATGTATAACCAGGGTATGGTTGACTCTGGTAAATTGGATTTTGTCCCATTTGTCCATATTGAAATTTCCCTCGAAATGGTTGACTCTGAACAAACTGAACTTGAAAGGTTTGACCTATAAAAGGTTGGCTTGTTTGAACTGTAGTTGCACCAAGTTGTCCTACAAAGGTTTGAGTGGTAGACTGAATTGTAGGTCCAGTTTGATGAGCAGTAATATGAGGGATTGCATGTGTAACAGTTGATACAGTTGTTTGAAGGGTTGTAACAATAGGGGTTTGAGAAAATCCAGGGATAGGTGTACTCAGTTGTTGAATGGAAATTTGCACTGCAAGTTGGATATGAGTACTTGGAGTACTCGGACCAGCTTGCTGACTACTAGGCACAAATACTTGAGGGGTAATTTGAAGTGCACTCTGAACAAGTTGTTGGACTTGGGTAAAACCAAATTGTCCAGCTAGCTGAGCAGGTTGATTATAAGGTACTTGTAAAGTAGGTTACAAAGATTGTTGATTCAACAAAGGATTCCACACAGTATTAACGCCTAGATAAGGAGCTCCCATCAAAGGTTGCGATGCATAAGGTTGACCATAACTAGTTTGAGGCATTGGAACATAGTTTTTATTATTAGCCGGAAAGTTTAATCCTAAAATCGAAGGATAAGTTCTAGTAAAAGGTTGTCCTCCTTGAAAGGATAGTTGCTCTTGATAAAACTGCTGCCCTTGAATAGGTTGCTGCCCTTGGAGAAATTGCTGCCCTTGAGGAGGTTGCTACCCCCCAAGCGCTATATAGCCACCTTGAGAGCTAGCTTGAGGAATATTTCCATAAAACATAAAGACATGTTCCATTCTCAAAGATTCGGTGGTAGATTCATAAATACCAATTGATTGTGTAAAATTTTCGGAAGATGGAGATGCTCTTGAGAAAGTGCCATAGAGCGACTAGTACCTAGCAGGAACTGATAGACCCCATACAAAAAAATTTCTGGTGATGAAGAAAACATAGATGACTCAGTAGGCATGCTTGATGAAGGCATGTAACTACCTCTAGGTATAGAGTAAAAAGGGATGCGACATGGCAAATAATTGTAACCAGAGTTATGCAGAAAGTCGGTAATTTGATGATACCAAGGATCCAGTCTAAAAGGAACGTAAGGGTAAATCTGTTCACTAAACCTTATATCTAAAGATTATTAATGCAAAGTAATTGTGATCTCTTCTTCCATGTCAGAAATATCTTCAATACAAATTAGGCCAGGAGGAAGATTTTCAGTAATAAGAAGTTTCACTCGAGGTGAATGAGGATGACCCGGAGTCCGAACTATGAAATCCAAAGGTGAATCAGACGAAGTAGATTCAGATTCAGGTTCATATATTTCAAGCTCAGTGAATTGAGTATCTGATGATTCACTAGTAACAGATTCAACTATAATTACTTCGGAAATTTCTAGTTGTTCTTGATCTTTTTCAATTACCTAAGGTTGATTAACTTCGAGATTGGGATGTATTACAATGGATGTTTCTCCTTGTTCAGCAGACTTGGTTCTGATTGTTGAACTCTTTCAGATTTATTTTTTTCCAATTGACTGCGTTTATATTCAGGGGGTTTC
Source organism: Pinus albicaulis (assembly GCA_034641835.2). Classification (NCBI taxonomy): domain Eukaryota; kingdom Viridiplantae; phylum Streptophyta; class Pinopsida; order Pinales; family Pinaceae; genus Pinus; species Pinus albicaulis. Next base: position 354,328,062 of record CM076571.1, on the reverse strand, counting down.
CCCTACATTCTATGTGAATGTCTCGGTAATTCAGCCACGGTTAATTTTTTAACACACGAAATCAACACAATTTTTCAAAAGAATACACCTAAGGTCACTAAAAATCAAGAAAATGAACACGTGCATACAAAATATAAGAAAAAAACCACACTCAAATAGCATGTTTCCACAATAATAGCAATAGTTGGTGATGAAATCCAACATCGCATAAATTAATGTGGAAAATTGGCGATTGGAACAGTTACCCTGACAACCTGCTTAAAGAAACAGTTTAGTGCAAGCACCTCCACTACGCCATCTCGAAGTGAAGATTACCCTTTGGAAATTCCAAGTGAGTCTAGCCAAATTCTGTTCCAGGTACAGTGGGACCTTCCCTCCACTGTCACCTTGGGAAAAATCCTAAAGATTATTGCCACTAAGGTCACCAACTGAGACAAATGCACCTAGGGGAATAGTCTACGATATGATATACACGCAAGGGCAGAGTATCAAGCTCAATCCCCTTGAAATCTCCTCGACATGGTGAATCCGAGGTTTGCTAACAAGTGACCCTAGGTTCCTCGACAATGGTTAATCTGAGGTTTACCGTTTGTCTTACATGCAATTCTTCTATCTTCACCAATGAAGTAGGTACAATCACCTCACTGGGTCTGACATGAACTCGTGCTTGAATCTTTTAAGAAGAGATTCCCAGAGTACAAATGCAACACTTGGATTTCCCTACCACAAGATGCTACTTGTTTGTTTTATCTACTTTGGAATGTTTATTAAAACCTATTCCAAAACACTAGCCGAAGCTAAATTGGTGGAATGATCCCTAGAAAATGTAAAAATGTCTAGATTGATATTATTAAGCATTGTATTAATTTGGATTTTTTTAATGCAAAGGGGTGTGGAGATGAAAATTTGATGATATTGTGACCTGACTGAAAATACTCTAAATGCATCAATATGAAAAATGAAACTCTTTTGTTTCGATGAATTCTATTTAAGAGAAAGTTGAGAGATTTTTGAATTCAAAAGCACAAGCTTCCTAAAACTAGAATTCCTTTTCAAAGAGAAAACAATTTCATTCATGATCAATTTCTCTTTTGCAAATAAAATTCCATTGATTATGAAGTCCAAAACCACAATTTTGATAAATAAACAAATCTCAAAAGAAGGCAATTTCTAAAAAACCCTAAAAAGTATAAAAACTTCAAATCAAATCAAATTTCTAATTATCAATGCTAACTAGGGTACCTATGAATGTTTTTTAAATGATTTCCCTTAGTTGTAATCAGAATAAGAATGTTTCCACTTATCCCAATAGATATGAAATCATGAAAGACTCTCTTGTGACAAATTAGGCTTCAGTGATCTAGAAGCTTTTCCGTTTTGCAATTGAATAAGGAAAAAATATCCAAACAAGGTAAGGTGGGCAACAATCATGGTGGCTCAAGGAGACAAAAATATAAAACCAGTGATCTGAGGCAAATGAATGTATCTTCCAAAAGAGCAACAACACACCAAGGCAAACCCTAACTATATAACGCAAAAAGGATGATTAATCAAACAAGACTCTAAGTTATTGAAGAGGAGTTCTCACACAGGTTCTGACAACTGGAATAAATCAGGTTAAACCTTAAGACTTTGGTTATCTAACTCTGAAAGAGAGATTTTTTTCTTTTCAAAATTTCCCAGGGTGTGAGAGCCTCTCAGTTAACAACAGTGCAAGTGCACACTGAACTAAACTGACAAGTCGCGGAGGTTGCCGCTTTGTTTTCCACAAAAAACAACGTAGGCAAATTAAAAGTTGGAAAAAATATTTTTAGGTTTTCTTTCTCAAAGATTCTAAAAGGTCATGTACCCAAGCACACTCAGAGAAGTCAAAATAAGAAAGCTAAAATGTCAAACTAAACACAACCAAATAAAACTAAACTTGTCTTCCCCAGTATGGTCACCAATTTGTTACCAGGATTAATCCCTCTTGCGGATAAGAGCGATCTCCCTAATACTCCAACGAGTAACTAGAAACAAAGATCCACTGAATATATCTTTCTCTATATTATTTGTATTTTAGATTATTACAACCATGAAATAAAGAGGACATGCTCCTACCTTTCAATCGAGATGTCTGATGTAGTCTTTTGCCTTTCGCTCCAAAGTAGTTCTTCAATGATGAGAAGAACCCACAATCACGGACAAGACAAACATTCAAAGCACCTGCAGTATATAATAATCATAAATACTAATCCAAATTAGTGATTAAGGAATCTAAGTATTGACATTATTGTTGGAAATACTGAGAGGGGGGTGAATCAATATTTCTTTTCAATTGTTATTTTTACCAGTTATATCACTTATATTTAAAACACAAAATGAACAGTAAGAATAAATGTTTTTATTATTTTCTTCTTTACAATAAATCAAGTACAATATATGTAGGGCTCCAACCCTAGATGAAGACACCAATCTTCAATTTCCCAGGCTCCAACCTGTATTTGACAAGCACCAACTTGGACTTCCAAGGGTCCAACCTTTTCAATTATGAGGCACCAACCTCAAGGGCTCTAACCCTAGATGAAGACACCAATCTTCAATCTCCCAGGCTCCAACCTGTATTTTCCAAGCACCGACTTGGACTTCCAAGGCTCCAACCTTGTCAATTCTGAGACACCAACCTCAAGGGATCCAACCCTATATCTGGTACAGGCTCCAACCTGGTCTCTTGAGGAATCCTATCATCGAGGGCTCCAACCCTATCTTCCAAGGCACCAACCTTGTCTCTATGAGGCTCCAACCTCCTGCTTCAATTCGTCTAGTTATATTTAGTTATACTTCACGGCTCCCAATGTCTTCTTCAACGAGCCCTGTCAATATTCACTTAGTCTTCATTGTAGTCTCCACATTACGTCATCAATGACAACCTTTTCTTCTTAGCAGGTGTCACCACTTCTCTTCATCGTACCCAAACAATTTATCCAAGTTACCTCATGATGACATCAATGCATCAATAATATCTCCAACACCTTCAAGGTGTCTTCAATAGGCAGCACAAGTTCTGCACCTATCAACAAGTCAAATCTACACACCGGACTTCAAGAGACCTCAAACAATACTATATATTCTCCAAGAATCAATTCTCCTTCAATAGCTACTTCAAGATGTCTTCAATAGGTCTCCATAAGTCTTCTAAAGGTGACTCCAAAATCTGTCACAATTCTGCCTCGGAACTGCTCCATATATGATGCCCAAAACCACCGTCAAGCCTTGACCAATGACTAGTATTAATGCTGGAACAAGCCACACCAGAAACTTCACACTTTCCTTAGACTGCTCCACAAATTCAAGCTATAATGGTGACTGTCCAAGCTTCTCCACGCAGTCACAGGGTTGTGTCTCTTATGTGACTAGTCCGAAGTCTTTACTTTGTTTTAGGACTATTCTTGCTGCAATATAAGTCTGGTCTTGGTTAGGGCTTGTAACTAACTGATGCAACCCCTTCTCCTACCTTCTAGACCTCATCCAAGGCTGCGGTCTTGCTGTCCCTTGCTTCTTGTGTTTAGGGCTACCTTCTAGGATGAATTTAGGCTTAGATTAGGCCTGTCAACCTTTTCCAAACTGCCCAGAACTCCTCTAGATTTCTGCGGTCTGCTACAACAATCCTTAACACCCTTTTTGTATACCACAGATCCAAGTTTTTGAGTTTGATAGTGTTTTTGCTCCTAGAGACAACCTAGAGTTGTGATAGACCAGTGCCTAGGACATCTTAACATAACAAGGAGCGTATAATATAATGTATGAAGTTTTCAAATTTAGCTCACATGCTATCTCCTGTAAACAGGGAAATAAAATAGAATGGGACCAAACTCTCAGAAACTGACACAGGAAAAGAGATATTGCAGAGGCAAGATATAGAACTCTAATACAAAAGGAACAAACAATTCAGAGACAGTTTACTGCAAAGCGGGCCAGTTCAAGTAATAATTCACAGACATAAATTATCAGAAGGTGTATGTAGTGAAAGAAATATTGAGAAGATACTAGTTAACTTTGAGCTGATACCCAGATATACAATACCACCATGCATGGGCTTACCAATCTAAGAATCCATACATGATAATAGCATTTTAAAAGCACCCTCCCAAAGAAACTAATATAGCAGAAATACGGTTCAGATGAATAGTGAAACAGAATATCATGCATGAGCCATATTTAAAGCGCTTGACTGGTCCGAGCATGGGCATCAACTAGGATGAATCCATACCAAAAATCAGTGAGCCACTCGCATTCCAAAACATGATACAAGAAATATGGGTGAAATGAAATGATCTATTAAAATAACATATAAGAGAAAGTTACAGACTGTGAAATACCAAAGACCAGAATCCTCTTTAATAGATGGAAATCCTCCTCACTGAAACCCTATGGGCTCTGAGCCTTCATACAAGAGTTTTACAAACTGTATACAAAAAAGCCTTTCACTGCATAATTTTCTGATAAAATCTGGAACCCTTACAATGCGTTTCTTCATAGTTTTTATAGGAGAAACCAAAACCTAGTAAAAGAGGTAGGTGATGAACATTTAATTTGCATAATTAAGGCAAAATGGCGGAAACATTCGCACCCATACTGCTGAATGACTATGTTGTGCTGTTTGTACTCTGTGGCCTGCTTTATGAAATAAATGTTCTGAGTGAAGATCTCTTCAGGAACACGGCATAGAGTAGAATTTCATAAACATTCTGTCCTTTCCTGAAAGAAAATTCGGCTAAAATAAAACCTGGAGGGTATTGTTTTTTGTGCATCGTACCCTCTGCCTTCTAAACCTTGAATTATGATTTAAAATCTTCAATGCCGAACACTAAATTCCTCGACCTTCCACTGATACTCCTTTGCTATTTCATTAATGATCTCATTTGTAAAATTAGCACCTTGAATGTCCCTGCAGGGTTTGACAAATTTGAACCTTGCTTCTTTAATTGAAGTATTGTCGATTTGGCTTCCGAGGAATTTCTTCATAATTCTGCTCTGAAAAATGGTCCTTTGACGTGTGCTCTATCACAGTAATTGAGATTGTGAATGATAATAGTTCTCCGCCGCTGTAAACCTACAAAATCCGAGAACATGTTAAGAAATCCAATCTATGAGGATGGGGGATGTAGCGGGGTTAATGAAAACGGTCGTGTAGACTGGCGGAATGGTGAAACAATGCAGGGTGGTGGTGAAAAACATAGTGAAACGATGGTGGGTAGACTGGTGATAGTTTTCAATGTAAACATTAGAATTTGACTCATGAACGAAACATATAAAGGGCGGAGGGAAATACGACGAACACGTGGAACATTGCGGGTGGACGTACGACAGATTATGTGGAAAGGATGACGTGGTGGTATGAGGTCAATGATGAAAATGTGATCAGATCTTGACCGTCCGATCTCAGGAGGAGATCGACGGTTGGAAGGGCGTTGGAGGCGATGGAAAGTGGGCCAGGGACGTGATTTGCTTATGGTTAAACCTCATGCAGCTTCGGAACGCAACGATCGTCGGATGAAGGCCTTTAGATCGGACGGCTGTGATGAATATCGTTGCGTGACTTTGACCGAACAATAATGTGCGATGGAGAGTGATTTTGGATCCGTACATGGGGACACGCGTCGGGCGATGAGTGGAATCACTGGTCCAACGGGAAATACTTCCCTTCGCCGAAAGGCGGTGCGATACATACCACCCGGTTTTCGAGTAGTGCACGAAGGGGACCACCGGGGGCAGGTGAGATACGAATCGTTGATTTATGGTTTGATCGGACGGTAGACAGGTGGGCTACGGGCGCGATGTAGATGGACAATCGCCGTCCAATCTATATAAATCGACGGCTCAGAATGTGCCCGATATATATATTTGATAAGCGCCTGTCGGTTTGGTGCGTGGTATAGCGCCTGGGCTATGTGGAGAGATGACAGAGGGGCTAGGGCCGTAGGAGCTAAGCCTTGAATATTTTCGAATGTGAATTTTCAACCCTTTAAAATATGATTTTGTGGGTAGAGAATGGCATGATAAGCAGAAAAAGGATTTCTTAGGGCAAACCAAGGGAGTTTAAAAGGTTTTAAGCGGGATTGCTTGCTAAAAACTTAATGGGAGGTTGACATTATCAACATTGGATCCATCTGGGGATGGCACGTTCATCCCTGAACGTGTTGAGAACTTGCAAATCCTCGGATCATCATGTATGCAGACTCTGCTCTCCAACTCCTCCATTTTTCACTTTATAATTCATCACAACACCCACATTACTCGAACAAAGATAAAACAAAAACTAAAATACAGTATAGTACATCAGGCTGTCCCTACATGGATTAGAACTGGAAATAGGGTTTAAGAAATTGACCATTTACAAGGGCGTCGAGCAAGTCTCCCTGTAAATTCTCCAACCTGAAAGTATTATTTCCCCCCTGTTCCACAATTTTGAAAGGACCAAACCAGAGGGGGTCGAATTCCCTTCTCAGCTCTCCGGATGTCCCATTTGAGTACCAGATCACCAACTTGCAGATTCCTGTCTTTAGCATGCTGATCAAAGAGGTGTTTCATCTTCTCTTGATATTCTATTAACCTCTGATTCACCTGGCCCTGTGTTTCTTCTAATTCCACCAATTGATTGATTCTCCTGATCATATCATCAGGTTCCTCTTGGCTTTCTTGCATGAAGCGGGCCACTGGTAAAGCCAACTGTACAGGAAAAACTGTTGCTCGTCCATATACCAATTCATAGGGATATTTCCCAGTTGCTTTCTTGTTGGTGATTCTATTAGCCCATAGAGAAAATTTCAATTGGTAATCCCAATTCTTCTGATTTTCATTAATAGTCTTCTTCAAGGCCCTCACCAGAGTTTTATTTGAAGACTCTACCAAGCCATTTCCTTGTGGATATTAAGCTGTAGAGTGACTCAGTATGATATTGTATTGCTGGCAGAAATTCATAAATTTTGTAGACTTGAAGGCCTGTGCACTATCAATCACTATCCTAGCAGGACAGCCAAACCTGGATATGATGTTTTCCTCCATGAACTTTATGATCACAGTATCTGTAGCATTCCTTGTAGGTATGGCTTCCACCCATTTAATGAAATAATCTGTGGCTATCAATATCCATTTATGTTGTCCACTCGATGGAGGGTGTATTTCACCTATAAAATCAATACCCCATTGACGAAATGGTTCGTCCACATGCACTGGAATCAGGGGCAATGGTGCTGATTTCTGCCTTTCAGCAAATTTCTGACATTTTTCACATGCTCTCACCTGGGAAAAAACATCTCCAAATAGCTTGGGCCAATAGAAGACAGCTTTTAGAATTTTATGAGCTGTGGCTCTCCAGCGGTAATGACCTCCACAGATCCCTTCATGAAATTCTGCTGTAATACTCTCGACTTCATTCTCTGTGAGACACAGGAGTAAAATGCCTGAGGGATCTCGCCAGTATAGCCGGCCATTGGCGACTATGTACTTCTGTGATTTCAATCTCAGCGCTCTATATTTAGTTTTATCACAGCTCGGTGGGCAGCTGAGTGTGAGGAGATATTATACTATCTCTTTGTACCACGGACTGGTGAGGTACTTTAGATATGTTTCTGGAGTAGCTACTCCAATTCCCTATCGTTCTTCTTTCTCCTCAGATTCCTCGCCTGCTATAATGGACAAATTTATGCCCAGAGCTTGATAGTTTGATTCAGATAGCATTTTGGAAAGTCCCTGTCCTTTGATCAGCTTAGTAGGGCGTATGTCTAAGTCATACTCCTGTATTTTGGCAATCCATTTACCCCTTTTTCCTTCGCTATCCCCCTGAATAAGAATATCTTTTACAACAACTACGGGCACAAATGCAGTGATGTGGGACTGTAGGATATATACACAGAATGCTTTGAGGGATTTCACTAGGGTGTATGCTTGCTTTTCTAATATGTTGTATTTTAATTCTGCATCACGGAGCACCTGACTGAAAAAGGCAATAGGCTGCTCATACCCTTCCTCATTTTTCTGCAGTAAAACTCTTTCTATTGTATGAGGTGATGCAAAAGAAAAAATCATGAAAGGTTTATCATAATCTGGTCTAGCTAGCACAGGGGCTTCTGCAAAAGTGTTTTTTTATCCTGGTAAATGCCTCTCGTGATTCCCGTGACCACTTTATCTCATTATTCTTCTTCAACATATCTGTTATATGCCTAACTATCTCAGCATAGTTAGGGATAAACCTTCTCAAGAAATTAATGCGCCCTAGGAATACTTGTACCTCTTTTTTATTTCTAGGAAACACAATACCGTTTATAACCTATACCCTCTTAGGATCTATCTTCACCCCATCTTTTGTTACAATATGACCCAACAGCTTTCCCTCTTCTAATGCAAATAAAGACTTTTGAGGATTCAAAGAGAGACCATACCTTCTGCATTTCTCAAAAGTTCTCCGCAGATGTTCAACATGCTTAGCATCATTTTTGGAAAATACAGTGATATCATCGAGGTAGACTACCAAGAATTTGTCTTGCTCCCCAAAAAAAGCAATGTCCATCGCCCTCTGAAAAGTGGCCCCTGCATTAATCAATCCAAAAGGCATCCTGGCATACATAAATGTACCCCATGGTGTGGTGAAAGCAGTCTTCTTTTGATCCTCTGGAAGCACAGCCACCTGGTTATAACCAGAGAATCCATCCATCAGTGACATCCTAGAAGCTCCAACCACTTTCTGCAGGATGTGATCCATTTTAAGTAGGGGGTAATTATCCTTTAAGGATGCTCTGTTTAAATTTCTGAAGTCCACACACAACCTTATTTCTCCATTCTTCTTTCGTATAGGGACAAGGTTTTCCACCCATTCAGAGTACCTCAGTGGTACAATTATTTTGGCTTTTAGCAGCTTCTTGATTTCCTTCTCAATGGAAGGCAACAACAGGGGATTGATTTGTCTGAGCTTCTGCTTATGGGGTTTTGCATCTGCCTTCAATGGAATTTTGTGCTGCATAATACTGATATCAAAAGTGTTCAAGTCCTGATAGGACCATGCAACCACATATTTGTAAGACTGAAACAATTTCTGATATAGCTTTTTATATTCTCCCGGGATCTTTCTGGACAGTTTTACAATTTTGGGGTCAACCTCAGTACCCAAATTCAGGTCTTCTACTCGATTCTCTTCTACCACTTTGCTTGGCTGCAGTGGGACATCATTCTTACCAAATAATATTTCTAGAGCAACCAACCCTCTAGGTATAATGTTTCCCTTCAACTGCAACACTTTATTTCCTGCCATTTTCTCCTCCCAATTTCTTTTTGAAATGTCCTCGGTCTCTTCCTCTTCTTCATCAACATCAATCTCCATATTGGAGAATTCTCCTACTGTTTCCAGGAATCTCTTCATCTGTTCTTCATCCTCAAATACCTGCCAGTGCTTGATGTTATCTGGGATTGATGGTCGGTAACGCACCTCAATTTCATATCTTAAGAGTGGGTTATGAGGTGGGTGAAATGTGCTAGCAGCTACAGCAAGGGAATCAGCCATCCTGTTTTGTTCTCGAGGTATGAACTGGATATTGAATGCCAAGAAGAAGTTTTATACCATGTCCCAAACTTCATTCCTATAAGCCCTTAGCCTAGGATGTTTAGTCTGACACTGATTCCTGACTTGCCTGACCACCAGTTCTGAGTCTCCCAGAACTTGTTCATATTCTTGGCTGTCTACAATCCTAACAGAAGTGCTTCATATTCAACCACATTTTTGGTGGCTTCATATTCTAGTTTGAAAGACAGTGGGATCCATTTTCCTACAGGAGAAATCAATAGCACTCCAGCCCCATTACCTTCTCTTGAATTTGCTCCAACAAAATGAAGTGTCCAAATTCCTGCTTCATGGCTCTCTGCGAGTTGTTCAGTCTTGATCTGACAGAAGGATGGTTCATGAGCATAATCTTGATCTTCTTCCAGCATCAAGCATGAAAAATCTCCTTCCTTACTGTAGACTGGTGAATTTACAGAATTGTCAGCCTTAGTCACCATCTTGAAAAATCTAGTTTCCATGTACAATCTCCTCTCTTGGCCACCAAAAACCGGGATTGTGGCATATGTTAAATCCATCTTGAGTGATCCGCTGATTTTTGTTCCCCAGGACCTTGACAGCAACATACCAAAACGAGCTAGGATGTCAGCCACCACGATGTCCATTACCACACTTTATGCTGGGATTTGAGCCAAATTGACCACCAAATACTTGATCATCCCCAAGCATTTAACTCTTTTGGAGTCAAATGAATAGAGGTCCTTATATGGACGTGTGATTTGTAATCCTAGTTGTTCCATGACTGATAGAGGCATAAGATTGTGGGAAGCTCCAGAATCTAGCATACAGTTATGTAGTATCAGGTCATGAATCACTAGAGACACATAGAAGGGAGGAGTAGAAGGATCTAACTCCTCAACATGTGGGCCAAAAACTACCATGGGTCTTTCTTCTTGAAGGTTGAGACTATCTGAGATGATTGGTGCTTCTGGAGGGAGCATGAAAGAGGTGACTTGATATTGATATGCTGTATTTTTCAACAGTTCAGTCAAGGGGACTGGGATTTTGACTTTCTCAAGTTCCTTTTATAGACTGAAAACATGAGAAGACTTTTCTATTACAACTTCTTTTGACTCTTTATTTTCAGCTGGGGGTTTAACTTCTTTAGACATAGACTTGACATTAGGGGGAATCACTGCTTTGGAAGAGGAAGGAGTTTGATCATTAGACTGCAAAGGTTTGTTTAGAGGTCCCTTACCTTTGTCTGTGGCTTTCTGCATTGTAGACTCCTTTTGAGCAGGTGCTTCCGTCTGGGGAGGCTCTTCTTCTTGATCTTGAGTACGAGTCCTCTTCCTAGAAGATCTGAGATCATATCTTCTATTGAAATGTGCTTGCATGAAATCATCAAATTGTTTACAACAATGATCAAATTCTGCTTCTTCTGTGTCTTTGGTGTTTTCTTCTTCCTGCAATGAGCATTCCTCTTCTTCCCTATCTGAGAAAGAAAGATTTGCATCCTCCAGTCTATAGGCAACATCTTCAGTGGAGTCATCTACTGGACCTTCCAAGTACAATGGGTGTGGTACTTGATCTTGTTGTTATTTTGTTTCCCTTGGCAATATTTGCAGGGGTGGTCTTCTGTACTGAGGATTGTAACCTCTGTTTGGAGCATTCTGGAAATTCTTGAAGGCTATGTTCTTGGCTTCTAATTCAAGCTTGACCCTTTTCTTAATCAATTTTCTCATTTCTTCCATTTTGTCATTGGCTGAGTCTCTGTCTTGGTTAAAGGTATATGTCTCTTATTTGCCCCTTCTTTTAATATCTTGTTCAGTTTTTCCTTTTGATTTGCCAGTGGAGGCAAAGTTTGCTTCCAACTCTAGTGCATCTTCCTGAGCATCATCCAGAGTAGCAGGCTTTCTTTCTCTGAGAGAGAAACCAAATTCTGAATCAAAGGCTGCTACAAAAACAACTTTAGCAGCAGTTTGATGGGGTTTCATATCAGCAGGGAGACTTAGATACAATTTATTAAATCTCTTGATAAATTCTGACACTCCTTCATTGTGTTTCTTCTTTAGTGTATTGAACTCAATAAGACAATTTCCATGATCCTTCTTCTCTCCCCATTTCCTGAGAAAAGTGTCTTCCATGTTATCCCAAGTGGTAATAGAACGGCCAACCAATGTCTTAAACCATTTTCAAGCTTCACCATCAAGAGATTACACAAACAGTCTTAAGACCACATCTAAATGTTCAACATTAAAGTTCTCTGCAAAGGAGCAGAAAGTCTCAAGATGTTTTTGAGCATCAATCTCGTTTTCCCCATTAAATCTGGGCAAGATCTTCAGATAATCCTGGGGCATATCATTCAACACTTGGGGTAACGTCAGGGGAGCATATTTATTCATCAAGAAGGCTGGAACATTAGCCATTGGAGGAGGTGGAGGTAGTGCAATAGTTTGATGAGTAAGAGGAGGAGGAGGAGGTGGAAGTGGAGTATGAATAATAATAGGGATATACTCAACTGCAGCTTGAGGAGTTGAGGGGAACAATGGTCTATTAACAGCGGATACTCCAGTTACTTCCTTGCCCTCTTCAACCTCAAGAGTAGGATGAAGACATTTTTTATTTTTGATACCCTCCCAGGGTGGACTATCTGAGTAATATTCAGGATTTTCCTCAGTGTAGTAGGGATTTTCTACTTGGATTTCTTGAGAGGAAGAGGATGGATAGTCTTCCTGAGAGAATTCAGGAATCTCAGACTGGACTGATTTTATTTCCCTCCAATTTCTTCTATGTATGATCTTTTCAGGGTGAGACACTGAAGGTGTCTTTGGTTTAAACGTATCTAACCTCAGGTGTGGCTTACGATGAGCCAGGACTGCAAATGGATTTATCAAATAACGAATATGGAGTCGCCAAGGTGAGGAATCTACAACTCTCAACTCTCTGTGCTCACCTACTTAGAGAGTGAATATGATTTGTCGAGGCCCAAGGATTCTGATTTTCTTGACTTTGTTCCCCGGAAACGGCGCCAGAAATATGTTGTTGCTCCTAGAGATAGCCTAGAGTTGTGATAGACCAGTGCCTAGGACATCTTAACATAGCAAGGAGAGTATAATATAATGTATGAAGTTGTCAACTTCAGCTCACATGCTATATCCTGTAAATAGGGAAATAAAATAGAATGGGACCAAACTCTCAGAAACTGACACAGGAAAAGAGATACTGCAGATGCAAGATATAGAACTCTAATACAAAAGGAACAGACAATTCAGAGACAATTTACTGCAAAGTGGGCTAGTTCAAGTAATACTTCATAGACATAAATTATCAGAAGGTGTATGTAGTGAAAGAAATATTGAGAAGATACTAGTTAAATTTGAGCTGATACCCAAATATAAAATACCACCATGCATGGGCTTACCAATCTAAGAATCCATACATGATAATAGAATTTTAAAAGCACCCTCCCAAAGAAACTAATATAGCAGAAATACGGTTCAGATGAATAGTGAAACAGAATATCATGCATGAGCCATATTTAAAGCGCTTGAATGATCCGAGCATGGGCATCAACTAGGATGAATCCATACCAAAAATCAGTGAGCCACTCGCATTCCAAAACATGATACAAGAAAGATGGGTGAAATGAAATGATCTATTAAAATAACATATAAGAGAAAGTTACAGACTGTGAAATACCAAAGACCAAAATCCTCTTTAACAGATGGAACTCCTCCTCACTGAAACCCTATGGGCTCTGAGCCTTCATACAAGAGTTTTACAAACTGTATACAAAAAATCCTTTCACTGCATAATTTTCTAATAAAATCTAGAACCCTTAAAATGCATTTCTTCATAGTTTTTATAGGAGAAACCAAAACCTAGTAAAAGAGGTAGGTGATGAACATTTAATTTGCATAATTAAGGCAAAATGGCGGAAACATTCGCACCCATACTGCTGAATGACTATGCTGTGTTGTTTGTACTCTGTGGCCTGCTTTCTGAAATAAATGTTCTGAGTGAAGATCTCTTCAGGAACACGACATAGAGTAGAATTCCATAAACATTCTGTCCTTTCCTGAAAGAAAATTCGGCTAAAATAAAACTTGGAGGGTATTGTTTTTTGTGCATCGTACCCTCTGCCTTCTAAACCCTGAATTATGATTTAAAATCTTCAATGCTGAACACTGAATTCCTCGAACTTCCACTGATACTCCTCTGCTATTTCATTAATGATCTCATCTGTAAAATTGGCGCCTTGAATGTCCCTGCAGGGTTTGACAAATTTGAACCCTGCTTCTTTAATTGAAGTCTTGTCGATTTGGCTTCCGAGGACTTTCTTCATAATTCTGCTCTGAAAAATGGTCCTTTGATGTGTGATCTATCACATTAATTGAGATTGTGAATTATAATAGTTCTCCGCCGCTGTAAACCTGCAAAATCCGAGAACATGTTAAGAAATCCAATCTATGAGGATGGGGGATGTAGCAGGGTTAATGGAAACGGTCGTGTAGACTGGCGGAATGGTGAAACGATGCAGGGTGGCGGTGAAAACACAGTGAAACGATGGTGGGTAGACTGGTGATAGTTTTCAACGTAAACATTAGAATCTGACTCATGAACGAAACATATAAAGGGCGAAGGGAAATACGACGAACACGTGGAACATTGACGGGTGGACGTACGACAGATTATGTGGAAAGGATGACGTGGTGGTATGAGGTGAATGACGAACATGTGATCAGATCTTGACCATCCGATCTCAGGAGGAGATCGACGGTTGGAAGAGCATTGGAGGCAATGGAAAGTGGGCTAGGGATGTGATTTGCTTATGGTTAAACCTCATGCAGCTTCGGAACACGACGATTGTCGGATGAAGGCCTTCAGATCGGACGGCTGTGATGAATATCGTTGTGTGAATTTGACTGAACAATAATGCGCAATGGAGAGCGGTTTTGGAGCTGTACGTGGCGACACGCGTCGGGCGATGAGTGGAATCGCTGGCCCAACGAGAAATACCGCCCTTCGCCGAAAGGCAGTGCGATACATACCACCCGGTTTTCGAGTAGTGAACGGAGGGGACCACCGGGGGTAGGTGAGATACAGATCGTTGGTTTATGGTTTGATCGGACGGTAGACAGGTGGGCTACGAGCGCGATGTAGATGGACAATCGTCGTCCAATCTATACAGATCGACAGCTCAGAATGTGCCCGATATATATATTTGATAAGCGCCTATCGGTTTGGTGCGTGGTCTAGCGCCTGGGCTACGTGGAGAGATGACAGAGAGGCTAGGGCCGTAGGAGCTAAGCCTTGAATATTTTTGAATGTGAATTTTCAGCCCTTTAAAATATGATTTTGCGGGGAGAGAATGGCATGATAAGCAGAAAAAGGATTTCTCAGGGAAAACCAAGGGAGTTTAAAAGGTTTTAATCAGGATTGCTTGCTAAAAAATTAATGGGAGGTTGAAATTATCAAAAGATAGTGTAGTAGCAACTGGTCTTAATACAACAATTGCCCAAAACAGTCTATGTCTTTTATCTTCCTCAGCCCCCTTCACACTTCTGCGTTTTCCTGATTTTCTGTGTTTTTTTCACTGAAATTCTTGACCCAAAGGAGGGAGTACGAACCTATATATACAAATTTACGATTGGAATGAGGGGACGTGACTTTTTGGAGGGAGACTGACTTGAGAGAGAAAGTGTAGGTCGGCTCACTGCTAAATATAATTTCCTTAACTTAAAAAAAACCAATATCTTTCAAACCGCTTGGAGTTTCGGGCTGAGTAATAGCTCGTTGGAAAGGAAAAATTATGCTCTTCAAGATGGTGTAGGTCCCATGTTGAAAGATTGCCTCTAAGGTTGGAACAAATATTTTTCTTTGTGACTGTCCTTAAATTATTTAGTGCAAAAAATGATCAAGACAGTATGGCTTCTCCATTGTTTGTCTTCTACATTAATTGGCTTCTTCATCATCATAGGAACATGTAACACATCCTTGTCATCATGATAGTGTCTAGAAATGTGTATCATCCATGTCATCACATAATTGTGCAGTGATATGTTATAGTGCAGCATCATTAGGAGAACTTCAAAATAGTCTTCCAACCTTCAAATGATATCTTCCACGTTATCATCTATTCTTTCAACCTTCATCAAGTTCCATCATCAATGATATTTTCATGAATGCCAATTAAGTGGATCTCTGAGTCACTTCATGTCATGTCACCAATCATTGTCCATGTCATCAAATGGTCCTCCATGTCAACATATAGACTCCAACCATGTCATCAAGACCTTCATCAAGTGTCATCACGTATAATATCATTAAGTGTAGTCTTCTAGGTTACCAAGTTACATGACTGACACTTGGCACCTTAAGAATATTCGCCATATTGACATCATGCTGGTTCTAGGCTTCTTCATCAAGATTCAAGAGTAAGCACATCATCCGGAACCAGTCATCTCAAGAATATTGACACATCGGTCAATGCCACATTGACATCAATGACAACCTTGATTAACAATTATTTCCACGAATTCAGAAACAAGACAATGAGAAAAAGAGATCCATATGTATTATCATAAATTAGAAAGATCAATCTTACAACCAGATGCCTTAATGTTGTACATATTTCTCTTGTGTGTCTGAGCAATCATTTTCCTTCAGTATGATAAGCCTTCCTCTCTAGAATGACCAACATGAAGTCATGGGCACAAAGGTGTGATCTTCAATGTGTCAACAAAAACTTACTAGCACAGAAACTATGAACTCTACGAACTCTCTCCATATTAGAATCTATACAAATCAGAATCTATTCACATTGGTATATTTCCTTCAACCTAAAACTTTAGCTCAATTTATAGAGTGATTGAGGTAGTTTCAGATCCATTAAGAGAGGGAAGGGTTCCTCCCATGGAGGGATTTGAGTTCCTTGGACCAAGGGATAAGATCCATGAGTAGAGGGATAAAGATCGAACTGGCGTGACTCTAGAGGCTTCCAGTTGGGAGAATATTCAACCAACTAGGCTTCTAGAAGTTACTTCTTATTTTTACTTGCTTTTCACGGGGATGTGCATGTTTTAGTGGTGAACAGAGTGGCGATCATCGCTGCTAATGAAAGAAGCATCAACGCATGCGTAGGAAAAGGCTATTAAAACTGCGCAACTAATATTTTAAGGGTTTTACAGAGCTTTTCTCCAATTTCCAAGACTTGATTAAGGAATGTGATTGTTTTTGACCTCTAAGGGAACATGATATGGATGGTGATAGACCCATACTAACAGTCAAATTTCATGGTGATAAAATGACGTGTAATAGATTACCCCCTAAAGTGCGAAGTTTGAGAAAGTTCTTCTGAAGAGTGAGCGTTTTATCATTCCAAGGATTGGATTGGAGACATTGGTCGGAAACCTGTAAAAACATTCAATGAAAATATATATCATCAGCGAGGTAGGAATTCCCATACTCAGAGCAAAACTAACTAAATGTCCTAGTACAGATATGATTTCAGTATTACACCAAAAAGTAGACACAGTATGGAAGAAGTATACTATATTATCAATACATAACTCCATGCAGCCTGGATGGTGGAAACTAGATCCAGGGTCTTGATTTCCACTTCTTGAACTAGTCTGAATCTATCCACGTGATTGATTATGTCGAACTCGAACATGGTAGAAACCACTTGATTACCGGTCAATGATGAGAACCGTTAACAAGCGTGAGAGAAACCACCAATAATGATAGTGGATCTCAAAGTAATTTAGCACAACCTATGAAGTGTGAATGAATGATTTGCAGTCAAACAATCATAGAATTATTCGATCGAAGGTCAATGATGAGAACCTATCGTCGAAGGCGAGAAACCTGCCATTAGGGCATGCAGATTCCAAGGTACTGATAGGATTCTAAATCAACTTTCTAGATAATGAGTTGATTTCGATAGAAAGTGATTCGTCGTAGGAAAGCCTACGACATGAAATCATTAGATCAAGTTGTTTACTTTACTTTATCTTCTGTCGCAGAGGGCCTTCGTCATCTCTTGGAGGAAGAAAAATTGAAAGGGGAGTTTCAGGGGTGTTTGGTAACTCGTTCTCTGAAAGTATCACGTCTTCTGTTTGTGGATGATATTATGATATTTTGTAATGGAGATCCTCGGGAAGTTTCGGTTCTAAAAAATATCCTCTCTTTATTTGGGAAATCTACATGCATCTTAATAAATTTTCAAAAATCCTCTCTTCTTGTTTAAAATATGGATGAGGCAGACATCCAACTAATTATAGATATTTTCTTATGGAAATTTCACATATTGATGATGGGCTTAAATATCTTGGTTTTCTTCTGAAACCTAATACTTATAGGTTGTCAGACTAGAGACGGTTGATCTCCAAAGTTGAGAAGAGAATCAATTCATGGTGTCATAGGTGGCTCTCTTGAGCGAGTCGGTTGGTGTTAAATAGATTTGTTCTTAAAGTAATCCTTTTTCATTGGTCATCTCCCGCTTGGATTCCTAATGGAGTTTTAGAGCGTATAAGGAAGGTTTCTATAAATTTCTATAGTTTGGTTTCAATTCTAAGACCACTCTTCCCTGGGTGGGGCGAGACAAAATCACAAAGCCAAAGGCTTTAAGTGGTTGGGGACTAAAGAACATTTTTCACTTTTTACATGCTTTAGTAGCAAAATGTGGTTGGTGATTTCTTACAACTCAGTGTCTATGGACCATGGTTGTTATTAACAAATATAAGTCGCCTATATTGTTGGAGGACTAGATACACAGGTTGGATTAACCTCGTCGTAATATGTATGTAATCTTGAGAGCTTTATTGAACACTTTTTTAAACTATTCACAGTATGTATGGTTTGGCGGGTTGGTTCGTATCATCAAATTTGTTTGGGTCTTGACACATGGTCAGGATCTCATCATGATCACATCCTCCTGACACCACTAATTAAATTCCTTCGTGATCATGGGATTTCAAAGCCCGCTCAGGTCGCGGACCTAACCTCTTCTTCCATTTGAGATAAAGTGTGGAAATCGACAACCGATCTGGGTATTCCTTCTCATTTCACTGATCAGTGGAATTTCTATATCAAATCCTTAAATTTTAGTCATGTTCGTATCACAAACAAGGATGAAGAACTTATTTAGGTCGGTGCAAAAAGTGGGATATATACCCTAAAATTTGGTTATAATTTTATTTCCTCTTATCATCCTCCCAACGTCATACAATGGTGGTGGAAGCTTGCGTGGAAATTAAAATGCTCCCCAAAGTCTAAGATTCTTATGTGGTGTATCATGAATATAAAATTCCCAACGTGGGAGGTTATTCGAAGGTGTTTCTCTATAGGTATGCGCTGATGTGCTCTCTATTAGGAAGACAGAGAATATATTTATCACCTATTTTTTATTTTCTCTTTAATTAAGAAAATTTGGGATCATTTTAGATATGTGAAAGTATAAATTGACCCATGGCAGGGTCCTTCTATTGATTTTTCCTAGCTTCGCTTGCTATCACTTGCATCCTCTCAAACATTCAGAGCTCTCCCTCTTATCATATTTTGGGGTGTTTGGATTTCCTGAAACCATGCCATTTTCAAGATCATGTTTCCTCCCTAAGGTCTATAGTAGTCAAAGAAATGACCATTCTTAGCCATTTTCCTCAAGAGAAAAATTCTTGGCAGGTTTGTGTGATTTTTGATGTGCATCCAAATAGGTCAATACCATGGGTATTTTTTGATGGTGCCTTGGTTCAATTGGGTGATAGAAGTGGGGGTGGTTTTAATATCTCCTCTAAAATTCTTTATACTTTCAAGTTTCTATGGGATTGGGTGTTGGCCTTAACATATATGTAGAACTTCTTGTTTCTCGAAATATCCTTGCATTTGCTTTAGAAAAAGGTTTTTCTCATCTACAAGTATATGGTGATTCAAAACCAATGGTAAATTGGTTAAATGATTCACAATCTTGCAGGAACTATCAGTTACCTCCTATTTTGGAGGACGTGTTGAGATTGAAAATCAAGTTCTCAGTTTTCTCTTGTCATCACATCTACAGGGAACTAAATGAGCATGCAAAATGCCTCTCCAAAGACACAGTCTTTCTGGAGCAAGATTGTTGGTGTATTTCAAAATTTCACAAGGGCATGGTGCCCATATCTACATATAATCACTTCTCTTATCCAACTTGTTGGTAGCTTTTATAATGTGATAACAAGAGATGGAAATCCTATTTCTTGCATAATTTTTGTTTGTTTGTTATGCTACTATCTGGTTATATATGGAATATAATGACTCTTTATAGATTTTTTATGCACTCTCATGGTGGTGTACTATAGATGTTTTGTTTTTTGTTTTTCATTTTCATTTTTTTTTTTTGTGTTTTTGTTTTTGTTTTTTTTAAAAAGGGATTAATGTTTTCATATGATCCTAGATTTTATTTATTATTTCTCTATATGCTCAATGGTCGATTATGATGCATACACACTCCTATGTGTTTACAAAATGTAATTTTTATTTGTATAAATAAAAAAAACGGTTTTTTTTTTCTACAAAAAATAATGTTGTGATTGACCTTAATTCAGGCCTACCAAATAAGATTTTATTACAATAGAGTAATTTTCTATGGGTTCAAACTTGAGATTCTAAGAATACAACATTTTGGTATCGACATTGCCAACAAGTAGGGCATCTCTAGGTATTTTTTCCTCATACATGTTACTCTTAGAAAAAGGAACAAAAAACAAACCTACATCAAATACATGGCAAGAATGTCAGCAACCAAATGTGGAGGATTTGGAACATTCAAATGGTGTAAATCAAAACTATACAAATTCAACTATGGAGAACATTTTTTTATTAAAAAATGATGAATGACGACAAAGAGGACAACACAGTTCCATTCTATATGACAGTTACAGCAGCAACTTCATCCTAGGGGATGAAGAGAATAAATGAATCTAATAATACTAATTCTGATAAATAATTGCCACAATATTTGAGTACTAAACATTATTTTTCTCATCTAAATATTGACCTTTTAATATTTGATTTACCTTTAGTCACTATGGAACCTTTTTAAGGGTTGTGAAAAGAGATTAAAAAAAAGAAAGGAAAAGAAGGTAGCATTGAGGACTATATTCGTCACTACAACAATGAAATGCACATTAATTTGTACTATTATTACATATTTGTTTGAAGTAAGGATGATCATCTTCCTCATATTTATAAAAATATCATGTAGTATCTTCATAAAAAATATTCTCTTATTTACAAATAATAAATTTCTCTTTGCATGGTCCTAGAAATATTTGTTTGGTTTTGACCCAAGTGTTATCCAAAATGCAATACCTATTAAGGAAGATGTGAGGCTAGTAAGACAAAAACACAGTATAGTTAATCTTACACCTGAAACAACCATTAGGAAGGAATTTAATAAGTTGTTGGTTGCTCATATATAATATTTTATGTTATATATTCGAAATGGGTAACAAACTTGCTTCTGATATGAAAAAGAAGAAGAAAGGAGATATAAGATTATGAGTCGATTTCCATGCTTTGAATAAGGAAAATGTGAAACGAGGAGGCACGAGTAGGAGGAGTTATCTTTCACCCTGATGAAGAAAGGGAGATTCAATTTTCCTAAGGATTAGGAATCTAAACAAATAACTAGAACAAATATCTAGCTTTGCAAGAAGGATTGGAACTAGCTTACTTTAAGGGAATTCATAAATTATTGGTATTTGGAAACTCAATGATTGTGATCCAGCATGTGAATAAGGTTAAAGAGAATGAAGAGCATATCTCGGCTTCTATTATACAACGAATTAAGCTATTAATGGATAAATTTTTAATGATTGAACTCATCCATGTTAAGATAATCCTTAACATGGTGGCAGATCCTTTGGCCAATCAAGGAGCTCTATTGGAACAAGGTGTGATAAATATTGATGAAGGGGATTTGCATATCAAAGCAATTCCATGAAGAATAGAATATGAATTTTAATACCCTAAACATTCCACGGTATTAAATATGGAATAAGGAGTTGGGTCTCATCAAATCCTTTGGGTAGGCATTGTTACATAACAAATTGTCACTGTCGCTGTACTCCCTGTTCTAGAATCCTGGAGGATCTTTGATAGTAACCCTTGTGCCTATTTTCCATCATGAAATGTGCCATTACATCCCTTACAGTATATTGAACAAACTCTCTATTGACCATTCCTAAAGCAGCCCCTTAAAAACATGATAATCTGGAGCGGCACACCCTCTGCTTGTCTTACTCATGTAGATTCCTCTTTTTATCTCTGGAGTAGCGCCGATCAGTGCTGGAATGGAGATCATACCTGCGCTGATCCACTTCTGGAAGGTTTTTTAAAATGGAAACGAATCTTCGAGATCTGGCATTTTTGTGGGCGGAGAGATGGTAGTTTTTTCATGGGGATAAGGCCTAGCTTCTCCCTTTGGGCTTCTTGTTCCTACAAAAGAGGAAGCACCCAAGGAGATAAACCATTTCCCCACCTTAAGTGGATCCATGTTCCCTCTCCCTTCACTATAAAATGGACATCCTCCCATACCTCTGCTAGTTAGAACATAGATAGAAAAATGACAGAGAGAGAATTGTTGCTATAGGCATTGAAGGAGAGTTGAGACCTTTGGCCTTTACGTATCAAGTTGAAATGAGCGCTTTGGAGACGTGCCTGGATCCAAACCTATTGAAGGAGAGCTGCGAAATCAAGGCGCAGGTTGCAACTCCCCCTCTCTATATTAATATGATACAACTGATTCTTACTTTCCAATCAAGTCTATAGTGTATGATTGGATTTCTAGTACTCCTTGATCAACTAGATAGATTTTTTATGTGAAATATATGTTGTTATTTCACGTTCACTATTGTTTGATCTCTTGTGCAGGTAACTAAGCACTGGCGACAATGAGGATATTACTACGAAGTACAAAGGATCAAAGGATTCGAGTGAAGAACAACATCAGATCGAGGTAGGTCATCGATATACGATCTGTGTCCATTTGCAATCTAGGAAAGTAGCCATTATATTGTTCCATGTTGTTACTAGACCCTTCCTAGGGCTAGAGGGATTGTCTCTGTCCGCAGAGAGGATTTTCCTACATAACAGATTTGCAACTCCACTGGGGAGTGCTTGCCTTTAAGTCTCCTGTTTTCACTCTTTGATTTTTTTTTTTGTCATCAATCTTTTGTCGAGTGTCCATATCCTTGCCTATGTAGCTTTTGTAACTGCTTACAGACATTCATCTCTCTGTTGAAGTGATAAGCCTTGTGTAAGTTCAATAAAACCTTTCATTTTTAAGTCTTCTCCTCGATCGGCGATGAATGCATTTACACAATAACGCTTTTCCTCTTCTAGCATGGGTTTCATCCTAACGCCCACGCCGATTTCTGTGTACATTTTTTTTAGGGTTTCTTCTTATTTATCAGCCAGTGTGTCTTATATTCCTGAATTTATTTACTGTTTGGCTAAATCCTGTTCTTCTCTGTTCAACGACATTTTTTATTCACGTTCTCCATCTTTAGTCTTCTCTTTGCAAAGCAAGTGCATCCTTATCGTCCTAGGGCTTTTAGGTGTTTTTGGGTCATTTGAATGGTTGTGTGATTTGTTGATTTCGAGACTTCTCATTGAGTCGAATCTTGTCGTACCTTTCAAGATTTTTGTTTGATTGAGTTTGTCTTTTGGTTGATTCTCAGAATAACACTTTCAAGTGTTAACCTTGGGTGCATTTGGGTCTCTTTTAGCCATCAATCATAGATCAAAATTGCTTTATTTTGAATTAAGTTTGTTTTTCTTTGAGAATTGATCAGTGTAGAAATGAAGACTGTCCTGTTTTGAGGAAATTGGTTTGGGTCTCTCTTTAATTTTCGGATCTTTGTCTCTTGTAGTGTTTTGAGAGATTTCATTAGTACTCAAAGCGAGTGATTGATTTTGATTTACATTCTACATTTTTCATTGTGCTTATAAGAAAAAATACAAAAATATTTTTGTTTCATTTTTAAAAAAAAAATGAAAAGTTTCATTTTGATTCGCTTCTAGTGCGTTTAGTGAAAGGAAAGAAATTGAAAATATTTTCGTTTCACTTTAGGATTGTGCACTTGAAGGAAAAATTGAATGTCATTGATCCAGGTGGATATTGGTGGTCACCCACCTATTCCACTTGGGGCCCCACCATTGTCTCTTTCAGTTTTTCAGTTTCGGCACAACTTACTATTTTTAGCAATTTTTCGGGTCCTGAACTTCCGGAGCCGTTTTGAGGCCCTAAATGACGTATTTTTGGGAAAAAAATGAACAACATAGGTCCACGGATCAATGTTGCTCACTCAAAATTTTTAGTCCTCGGATAGATATTTCTAATGAGGTATGGTTCGCGTCAAACGAAGATTGTATGCCAAAGTTACGTCCTCGAGAAGTTGAAACACCAATTTACCCAAACGGGGCCCATAGTTTTGGCGCTTCATCTCCTAGGGTTAGGGTTTTGGCTGTTTAGGATTTACCAATATTTCTAAATAATAAATAGGCCCTCGAGCCTCATTGTAACTCAATTCATAGGCCTGTAGCCACCACATCTCTTCTCAGAGATAGCTACCAGCGCCCTAGCTAGTTTTATTTCCATTCCGTCTGTAAGAAAATTTCAGTTCTTTGATATTAATGAAATGAAGTGTTATTTCCGCTGCATCTTTGTATTTATGGTTATATGTTTATTCTGTTGCGTTCGCATAACCAATCAAGGTATCGCAGCGTCCGCTTTTCTCGATCCTTCTTTGCATGTCCCCAACGAGGTCGGGGTATAAGGAGTTAGGGCTCGACTTGGTGGAACCTTTGCAAGATCAACCTCGCAAACCCCGACGGACGCCCATGGGGTACGAAAAGAAAGATGAGCGAGCAGGAGAACCTATCAAAATATTTCTAGAGGCGGCCCTTGAAAAACAATGGAACGCGATGATGGATAACTTTGCCGAGATCCTTCAACGGCTGCCCACCAGTGGCGCATCTGCATCCAGCAGCCACTCTAGAAGTGCGACTCCTTTTAAGGTACAAGTAAATTTTGACATCCCCATATTTGAGGGTAAAATAGATATAGATGTCCTAGATATATGGTTTAATCTATTAGAAGGATATTTCTCGTTTCATGACTTTTCTGACCGGGAGAAGATTATTTTTGCACTTTTCAAAGCTGACCCCCATGTCAAGGATTGGTGGGAAACCCACTGTGAGAAAAAGGACGAGACGAAACCCTCTCTGTTCTCGATTGTACCCACTTGGTATTATTTCTGAGACACCATCAAGGAACAATACTATCTCGTGGGTAGCTATGAGGACAAGTACATACAATGGACCACGCTGCGACAACAAAAGGATCGAGATGTGCATGAGCTGAAGGATCTATTCCATACCCTGTGAAAAAAGTTGGGTATCAAAGATTCAGAGAAATATCTGGTGCTAAAGTATCGCAGTTGTCTGCACAGATACATTCAGGAGGAAATGGAGTTCCTCGACATCTCCTCGCTTGGTACGACATACCGGTATGCTGCCAAGATTGAGCAGAAATTCAAACAGAAGAAGCGAGACTTTGGATTTGAAAATCAAAAGCAAGGGAAAGGTGCTCCCAAACCACAGAACAAATGACAGAGCCAAGGCATGGTGACTCAAGACAACCTGTTGAAGCCACAAGAAAATAACAACACCGCAAAGCCAAACAAGGACACAAGAAAGTGGTGTGAGTTTTATAAGAGCTCCACTTACAACACAAGTGAGTGTCGGGCCAAGTAGTCGTTGGTGGTCGAGATGAGGGCTTCTGAGTTAGATGCATGCTCCAAATCTGAATCAGAAAATTACAAGGGGAATGACAAAGGGAAACAAATTATTGATGCGGAGCCCAACGCCACTATTTCCACTACGAAGATCCAGAAGGAGGAACCGAAAGATCCAGAGGAGGAGGAATGTCTCTTCCACTCCCAGATGTGGGTAAAGGGCTCCTCGGTACAATTCATTGTCGAAAATGGGAGCCAAAAGAACCTCATTTCAGTAGATGTCGTGAAGTGGTTGGGCTTGCCGACCATAGCTCACCCACATCCATACACCATCGCGTGGCTTCACCAAGGACAATATCTCCGCATCAGAAAGCAGTGCCACCTTCCCTATAGCATCAAGCCCTTCACGGATGAGGTATTATGTGATGTTTCTCCTATTGATGTTTTTAATGTATTATTAGGACAACCATACTTGTGGAAGCATCATGCTATGTATGAGTCTCAACCTCGTGCTGTTATTGTTACTTTGGGAAATAAGTTGTACATGATACTAGAGGTACCACCTCCTGCCACTATCTCTTTGGTTAGTGTAAAACAATGTAGTAAGATCATTTCCAAAACCAGGAAATTTGTTTTCCTGATGATCCACCCCAGGGCAAGAAGAAGATTGTGGCCACGACCTCCAGACAGGGCTCCTATGCACAACAAAAACAAATGGATAAGGTTGTGGAGGAGTACGGGGACATCTCCACCTCACCCACAAGGGTTCCTCTACATTTTTAGGTCAACCACCTGATTGATCTGACCCCAGGTGAGCTGCTACCCAATGGAACAATCTATCGACGCTCTGTTATGGAGAATGATGAAATCAAGAGGCAGATTTAGGAGCTGTTGTATAAAGGTCACATCCGACCAAGTTCATCGCCCCGTGGGAGCCCGATTGTGTTGGTACAGAAGAAGGATGGGACGTGGAGACTCTGTATTGACTATCGGGCGCTGAACAAGATCATTGTCCGGAATAGGTACCCGATCCCACCTGACGATGACCTCCGTCATCTAAATCCAAAGTGGAAAAATATTTCAATAAGATCAACTTGAAGTCTAGGTATCACCAGGTACCAATCAAACCCTCCGATGTGTGGAAGACTGCCTTCAAAGCTAAGGAGGGCCTTTTCGAATGGTTGGTTATGCCTTTCTGGTTGATGAATGCTCCTACAACCTTCATGAGTGGGTCATGGACGACATCAGAACGGCCATTCACCAACTCATTTGTAGTGGTGTACTTGGATGACATTCTGATCTTCAGCCAGACTTGCGAAGAGCACCTCCACCACATCCGACAAGTCCTCCAAACACTGCGGCAACACAAGTTGTGTGTCAATTTGGAGAAGTGCAATTTTGGAATGACCCAGGTTCAATATCTGGGATGCATTATTGATTAAAGGGGGGTGCATGTGGATCCAAACAAGATCCAAGTCATTCGGTATTGGCTAGCTCTAACCACTATAACAGAGCTTCGCAGCTTTTTGGGTCTTACTAATTTCTACCGCAGGTTCGTGTTGGGGTTATCTCATATCACTTGGCCCTTGATTCAAGTCACCAAGGGAGGAGAGAGAGAAAAAATCTTTTGGTCGGAATCTCAACAAAAGGCGTTCATAGAATTGAACATCGCCTGGTTTCATTCTGCCCACACGTACTTGCAACAACCATTTGAGATCTTATTTGTGCTTCGATTATGCTATTAACATCGTTCTTACCAACAGAACATCGGTATATCATGCTGAGACATTGTCCGACACATTTCGAAATTATCCCACTTATGACAAAGAAATGTATTCCATTTGTGCAGGCTTGTCGACAATGGAAGCATTACATTTTGGGGAAGGAAAAAATCATCCACACATACCACTGATCCCTGTAGTTCATACAGACTCAAGGGAAGTTGCAGAATGATCGCCATCAAAAGTGGTCCACATATCTGCAACAATTTCATTTAAACATCAAGTACAAGAAGGGCAGCCTGGTCAATGTTGCAGCATCGCCTCAGTTGACCACCAATCGCGCAGACTCACCACCGTTTCTCAACTCTCCTAGCAGGCGAGACTGACAGGCCGTTTTCACGAGAGCGACCCGTGACCACAATAATTTTCTATACACTTTGGGGTACTTGTAAGTTCCAAATTTTACCTTCAAGATGCGCTTTTATGTCACTTGGGGGGCACCTTGAAGTTCCTTCCGGGCAAGCGTGCCAAGATGATGCGGGAAAGCACATACGCGCCGATTCGCCTGGTACTTTGTCGAGAAACAAGAAGCAGATCAGATAAGTATTTCTGCTGGTCGAACCTTCGAAAAGGATGCTTCCGGAAGCACATCGATCCTGAGACGTTGTGCCATTGCCAAACCGACCATCAAGAAGCAAGGCCTATATACTCCGCTACCTACCCCTAGTCGACCTTGGGAATCCATCTCCATGGATTAAATGTTAGGCCCACCTTCTACTAAGCATGGAAATGACTGTGTTTTTGTGGTTGTCGACAGATTCTCGAAGATGGCCATTATGGCGGCCTGCAAGAAGAATATCACAAAAGAAGCCACTGCTAAACTCTTCTTTGAACGAGTGTGGGTGCACTTTGGGATCCCATAGTCTATCATATTAGATCGAGATAGTAGGTTCCTCAGCACATTTTGGTCCAGCCTTTGGTCAATGTTGGACACCAAGCTCACCAAGTCCACAACCTTCCATCCCCAAACCGATGACCAGATAGAGGTCGTCAATAGAATGATTGTACACATTATGTGCATGTAAAATTCAAAGCATCTACTCACATGGGACGAGAGCCTCCCCTATGTACAACATATTTATAACCGGGCTCTCCACAGTTCAATCGGCCATAACCCCTTTCAGGTGGGCTTGGGATTCCAGCCACTATGTCCCATTGACGTAGCCATGCCATTTGCGGCTACTCAGGCCGATTTGGCTCATGTCCAGTCTGAAGCTGACAAAGCAAATAGCTTCATCGATCGCATTCAACACATCCACCAATAGGTTCAGGACATTTTGGACAGAGCCAATGCTAAGTACAAGCAACGCCATGATCAACATACAACTTCTAGGTGGGCGACAAAGTATGGCTACATTTGCAGAAGGAGTGCCTCAATGGACCCCACCGCAAGCTTCGCCCACTCCGATACGAGCTGTACACCATCACTAAGGCTATAGGGAACAATACCTTTGAGCTCAGTATTCCACCATTCCTTGGTCTGCACCCAGTATTCAATGTGGACCGCCTTCGTCCTTAATTCCCACCTCTACTGGACACCTTTGACATTGCAGAACAAATCACACTGACAGAGTTAAACCTAGACTGCATGGAACAGGCCACCACAGATTGTATCGTGGACATGCAAATCAAGAACACTCGCTAACAGAAGATCCAACTGTATCGGGTTGTCAAAGCTGGCCAACTCCTGCACCAAGAAAAGTGGTTCACCAGGGACCAAGTTCAGCAGAAATTTTCTCATCTCATGGAGGAACTTAACGCAATGGGGACCATTTCTTCCTAAGGGGAGAGGAATGATCCAGGTGGATATTTGCGGTCACCCTCCTATTCCACTTGGGCCCCACCATTGTCTCTTTTAGTTTTCCAGTTTCGGCACAACTTACTATTTTTAGTGGTTTTTTTGGGTCCTGAACTTCTGAAGCCGTTTGGAGGCCCTAAACGACGTTTTTTGGGAAAACCGGGAGCAACATTGGTCCATAGATTGATGTTTATCACTCAAATTTTTTAGTCCTCGGATAGATCTTTCTAACGAGGTATGGTTCGCGTCAAACAGAGATCGTATGCCAAAGTTACGTCCCCGGGATGTTTAGGATTTCCCATTGTTTCTAAATAATAAATAGGCCCTCGAGCCTCATTGTAACTCAGTTTAGAGGCCTATAGCCGCCACATCTCTTCTCAGAGATAGCTACCAACACCTTAGCTAGTTTTATTTCCATTCTGTCTGTAAGCAAATTTCAGTTCTTTGATATTAATGAAATGAAGTGTTATTTCCGCTGCATCCTTGTATTTATGGTTATATGTTTATTCTGTTGCGTTCCTACATAAATCCAGATCAGTCATTCCATGCATTTGTTTTTCTTTCTGCGTTGATTGTATGAATTCCTTCTCCCCAATTAACGTAGTTTTCATTGAAATGAATGATTGCTTCTCTCATTTAGCTACATCTTAGGGATTCACGTGACATCGGTAGGACTTTAAAACCAAGACATAATTCAAAGTCAACCTTAAAATTTATTCAATCAACCTAAGGAGAATTTGGAACCTAACGAATCACATTTAGAGGTCTAGGCTAGAGACGTGTTCCAGCGTCGTTAGGGGTAGGAGTTGTCGCTAACAGTCTGTGTTACAGCCCGGGGGTGATATCACGTCCCACGTATAGAAGTATATTGACATATGAAAATTATATTTTGGGATGCTCTCATCGAATGGTTATGCATTAGAAAACACTACTACGGACTTGGACTCTCACACACAGTGGCATATATTTTGGGAGTTACCACTAGGCTACAAACCTGCCATAGGTAACTGAGTTGGTGGAGCAAAAAAGCTATAGGCTTGTTGAATTAATCGTAAAATACACAAGAGGTATTTTAATAATAATATATTATATATAAAATGTATAAAATATGATGATAAAATGTTACAATGAGGCCCTGTTTATATACCTATGCAGGTGGCCTTTCATGAATGGCATGTCTCTTAGACATGCCCTTTCACTAACTTAATGACTATTTACATAATCCTTAATTGACTATTTAACAATTATATTTGTTATATTCGTTATGAATATATTAATAACGTTGCTCCTTTCTTCAAAAGCTTTGTCCTCAAAGCTTATAGTTGACACTTTTCTTCAGTTCAATCACGCACCGTTTTCTTCATTTGCTTCCGTCATTTGCTTTCGTCACAATTTAATATATCAAATTTTCTTCATTTATTTGTTATGAATTGGCCCTTCCTTCAGAACTTTTTCATCAAAGTTTTATGGATAATAATTTATTCATCTTGTATTTGTTATCTTGGCATGTGTAATTCGACATATGTACTTGACATCTCATCTTAACTTGTATAATTTGTTGTGATACTCCTTTGGAAACCCTTTTTTTTTAAATCTAATTCATTAAAACTACTTAATTAATTAAATTAATATATAATATAACTTTACTATATGTATCCTAACGAAACTTTAAATGTCTTGCCCAACCTTCAATAGGATACTTTATCTATTTATTTGTTATTAAGTAACTTTATAAAAAAATAATTATAAAGTAACTTTATTAATTTTATAAAGAACTTAATTATTAAACCTTCTTTGTTTTATTAAATTTATGACTAATAGTCATGAGAGATTCATAAGGTTGTGTCCTTCTCTAGAGACGCAGGCATCCGACAATATCCTCCTGCCAAAAGAAGAATTTGAGGAGTTGTTTAAGGAGTTTCCAAATAATAAACAAACGTGTCTCAAGGTTGTTTCCTTCATACTCTTGGATTTTGAAGAACGTTTCACCTTTGTCTGGGTGCTCTTCTTCTTTCGTGACTTCTACCCATTTTGAGTTATCTCCATTGTGTCCTTTGTTACTTTATGCTCTTTACTATCTGTTACAGATTTCGCTTTAACCCGATCATTGACAGCGACAATAACTGCATTCAAGGGTTCGAAGGGGTCGTCCAAATGACTCATTAGGATCTCAGAGATTTCTGCTGGTGTCATTTCGGCTCCATTTTCCCTCATGCTTTCCTCCACAGAGGAAAAAAGTGGATGGTATTCAATCTGTAAATAATTAAATACCAGAGATTTGAATTGAGAGAAATTGCAGAAAGGAAGTAGTATGTGCATGTCCATCCTTCCAGATCTTAACAATGCAGGGTCAAGCCTGTCCTTGTGGTTTGTTGTGAAGATGATAATTCGTTCCTCACCAGAGTAGGACCATAGTCCATCCGTGAAGTTAAAAACTCCCGAAATAGATACTTGGCTGCTTCCGCTTTGCTGTAGTTCATCACAAGGATTTGGAGGCTGGGAAAGCCTGTCCCTTAAGTTGAGCGAGTAGTCGATATCCTCAATAAAAATGATGGATGTGTTCTTGCTTTGCAGGAGCAGGATAAAAAGGTCGGAGTTATCGATCACCTTTGTGAGCTCCAGTTCTTACACATCGTACTTCATATAGTTACCTATGGCGGCAACGAGACTAGATTTCCCTGTTCCAGGGGGTCCGTACATAAGGTATCCCCGCTTCCACGCATGACCCACTCTGTTGTGAAACTCCTTCCCTTTCTTGAAACAGTCGAGATCCTTTATAATTTTGTCCTTTACCGTCGGATCAAGGGCCAGAGAATCGAAAGTGGATGGATGGATGAATGGAACTCCGGGCGCATTTCGGGACTCTCCATTGTTGGTATAGATGGTTAGTCCCTTGCTCTCTTTCTTGATTTCTGTTTCACGTTTAGTAATATGATCAAAGTAGGCCCTCAATAAGGACTTATTTGGCCTCTCTATTTTTAGGGAAAACCAACGCTCATCGATAGGATTTTCACTACCAACTTGTTGAACGTGGCGAGACCACCAAACTATTTCTCTGTTGAAGGATTCCTATATCGTCTCCCTGGTAGCAGGCCCAAACTCCGCACTGCCCGTTTCGTTGGAGCAAAATATAGTTAGTCTTGTGGTGTCCTCTGTTGTGTTAAGGGTGGGTAAGTAGAGTTCCAAATCCTGGTACACCTCATTTGGAGTGGATCCATATATCCCACGGTACTGTGGAATATCAGGTTCGTAATACTTATTAAGAGAATCCTCAAAACAAAAAACCCATCGTTTGAGCCATTGCAACAGCTGTGAAGGCAAGAAATTTTGGAGGAGAGAGAAGAGACCAATCACAAATTTAGCTATAATTTTCCTTTTGCCATGTAAAAACATCCTAGATTTAATTTTCTGCATATTTATTCCATAATTAGTCCCTAACATATGCTTCTCTTCTTGCCATATGGTTTGTATGGGTGAAGGATTTTTTAATGTTTTAATTCTGATTTGACAAACTTCCAACTATCAAGTTTTCTTGTGACCCAAGTGTCTGGCACTACTATTGGTGGAATAACCTCATCATCATTATGTTTTCCTCTATCTTCCTCCTCATCATATTTGTTGTTGGGATCATCTTCATCTTCATGTGGATATTCTTGTTTCTCAAGATAACCTTCTTCCATATTATCTTTATCTGAATCATCCTCATCAATTTCAGCTACTTCAACAGATTCCTGACTAGTAGGCTCATCTTTGTTTTTAAGATGACCTTCATTATAATTTGAAATTTTCATAACTTGATCTTCTGCAGAATGTAGTGATTCTTCATGATTATCTTTTGAATTTTCTGAATCGGCTGAATTGTTTTGTTTACTATGTTCAATATTCGGGAATACGGGTTTTTGCATTAGATTAATCTTGTACAAAATGGCGTTTATCTTCTGCATTGCTTTGTTATGATTGTCTGTGGCCTCACTATGATTTAGCCAAATTTGTCTTTCTATCCGATCTGTTGTGTCAAGAAGTTTTTTGATGTTGTCAGAATTTCCTGTAACCTTATCCTCAAGATTGATTAATCTTTTAGTGAGTTTATCGGAATTGTTATTGATCTTACTCTCAAGATCGATCAAATTTTTGTTGAAATCGTCCATCGTCATTGATGAAGACATCGAGTGGCAGTGATTTCGAGGCATCACATGTAACAGCTGAAGGCAGCCAGTAGTGGCATCGGTGCTTCCTTCCAGGCGAGAAGATCGCTCCTCTGATACCAAATGGAGCAACAAAGCTGTAGGCTTGTTGAATTAATCGTTAAATACAGAAGAGGTATTGTAATAATAATATATTATATATAAAATGTATAAAAGATGATGATAAAATGTTACAATGAGGCCCTGCTTATATACCTATGTAGGTGGCCTTTCATGAATGGGCATGTCTCTTAGACATGCCCTTTCACTAACTTAATAACTACTTACATAATCCTTAATTGACTGTTTAATAATTATATTTTTTATATTCGTTATGAATTATATTCATAACAGTTGGCTGCCTTGTAGACGTGATACACCAAACAGAACATTCGTGGAGATTGGCTATCGTACGTTAATTCCTTGGTCATTTCTCTTTCATTTGATCACCAAGGTGTATATTGCAGTTTACAGATACCTGGTAATCCTTTATGCCTAGTTCACCCCTTTTGATTTGTTTTGTTTTTAATTTCTAAAATTTATCGTTCACGATAACATTTTACCTGTGCTCATATCCTTAGCTGATCTTAGGTTGAGATCAATGGCAATGGTTCCTGAGTTTACCAAACAAGGAATCCCCTCAGATGGGAATCCTGGTACATTTCCTTCTTTCAGAAATGTTGGTGCCCTATATATGGCAACGTTGTCCCTCCCGAGTTTAACCATTGGTTTGCCGGTTTGGTTATTTTCGACCCCTGTGGTTTCGAATGTACAAACTGTTTCTCAACCAAGTTCTCCTCTGCTTGAACCATGTCAACCCCATGTTGATCTTAAGGTTGACCGCTCACCTTCTTCACCCATTTCTTCACCTCGTTCTTCCTCTTCACTTGGTGTAAGCTTGGATTCTAGTAACTAGGTGGTTAAGAAGAAGAAGAAGAAGTCGAAGAATAAGAAGGGAAATACGCAAGGGGGTAAACCAACAACCATTGCTACCCATGCAACTAATGTTGATGTTGAGATTCAACAATATGATGATCCTAGTGAAAATTAAGCACCTTCACTAGGTGGGGCCCGCAGGCTATTTTTAGAATGGTGAGCATATTCTAAAATTAGCAGGATGCTGATTCTAGATGGTTGAGAAAATTATATCTTGAGATGAGTTTCTATCTTTAGATCATGGGCGAAGTCTATTTATCAATCACAAATCTAAAAATAGAGTGCATGTCGATTATTATTAGCCCTTAATGATAATCAAACAATAAGTAAGAACTTATTCTCTTGAAGCACTTGATTTCAGTTAACTGATGTGGAAAACCAGTTAGCTAAAGGAATTATGCATTCCAAGGTTGGTTGGTGACTCATGCATGATGGAATTTGTTGTAGATGAGTGTGACAAAGTTGTAATAGAGTTGGAAGAGTAGTTATGTGAGTTGTTATTTAGTTTAACTCAGTTCAATGAGTTAAACTCAGTTGTGCTAGTTGTAACTAAAGATACACCAGTGAAAGATGAGCGAATTAATTATTTAATTAATTCACAAGTTGTGTCTTACTTGCAACTGAAGAAATACAACAGTTAACTACTTGCATGTCAGATCCAGTGGAGACCTAGTGGAGAGATAGGTGAAAGGGTGTGTTTGAATATCAGTTGTGACTATAGTGATGCATTCAATGCATCTACACACACATTGGAGTTTACAATGAGGATTGCACATTCAAAGCAAGATAAGATCGAATTCATTCATGGATGTTATTCAACAAGGATTATGCAGTGGAGGCAGGTTGTCAGGAGGCAGTAAATTGGTGCATGTGTGAATCAATTTTTGTATGACGGTGTGAGACGATTTTATATTGTACTGAGAGCTCTATGAGTTGAGCTTTGTATGAGATTGTTTCATGATTCCATGATATACATAATATATGATAGTTGGGGTTTTTAGCTTTAAGCTTTCTTGGTAAAACATCTTGTTATGTGCGATTGATTTTTCTTCATATGTTTTGTGATTGGAGATTTAATTTCCACAAAGAATTGAGTAGAAGGATTTTGTATTTAACAGTGGATTTAATTGTTAGATCAGGGGAGTCCAAAAATAAATTATTGTGTTTATAGATTTCTACAGTTGAGAAGCCTCCCATTTCTTCCCATAAAGTCAAATTCCCTTGCAATCTATGTGAGGGTGACCATCTTCTTAGAGACTTCCTTGATATTCCCAAGGTGTTAGAAGTGTGGTCCATTAGCCTGATTCATCCTTCGTCATCAACCTCTGGGCATCATGATGATGATGAACCTTTAGCTAGAAATAATAAGATTGGTGAGAAACAGGGCAAGATCAAAATTTCCTATAGGTTATGTGAAAGGAATCATCCTGTTCACCTCTATCCTTATATGGATGAAGCCTCTAAAGTGTTGGATACCCTTAGAACTTCTGAGTCCTGTCTTCTAGTTGGTTACTGGAAGGTGTCTTCGAGTCTTTTGCTATTTGATCAAGTGATTGATCATGATTCATCTCTGGTCAATCCCACTCTCTTCAAAAGTTAGCCTCATGAGTCTATTCCTGACCAATCATTGGTTTAGGAAAAGGTCGACCTGAT
Source organism: Pinus albicaulis (assembly GCA_034641835.2). Taxonomy (NCBI): domain Eukaryota; kingdom Viridiplantae; phylum Streptophyta; class Pinopsida; order Pinales; family Pinaceae; genus Pinus; species Pinus albicaulis. Next base: position 354,292,399 of record CM076571.1, on the reverse strand, counting down.
TCCGCCTACGGTTCATCAGGTCTTTTCCGTAGAGAGTAGATCTCATCCCATATAGGTTCTCTTTGTTTCTTCTGATTCTCGGGGACCAGAGGGAGATCCAAGAGGGTGATCATCTGACTCCCGTCACCACAGTCCAAGAAAGTAATCCTCCTGCTCTCGTTCCTGAGGTCTAGGAGGGTGGTATTTCCGCTCTTATAACTGAAGGGGATAGTCCTATTATTCCTATGGCACCCCCTCCATGTAATTTGGTCGCTTCCTTTGATTGGAGTCGATTCACGAGATACCGTCTTCCTTATTACGTGCCCTTTGAGATAATTGTACATGCCTGTAATATGGACGTACCAAGCACGCTTATAGATGAAGGCGCATTTGTTAATATTTTATCCTCAACTACCTGGAAAGATTTCGGTTCTCCGCAACTTGTGCTTGTTACTCTGAACCTGTTGGCTTTTAACAAAGGAACCATTCAATCGTTAGGGATCCTTCTGAAGTTGCCTATTATATTGGGAGGGAAGATTTCCTATATAGATGTGATGGTTGTCCAAGGCCCTTTGGATTTTAACTTACTCCTAGGGCGCAAATATACTTATGTCATGGGAGCGCTTGTCTCTTCCCTCTTTCGTGTGATATTTTTTCCACATGAAGGTCAGATCCTGACTATTAATCAACTTCCATTCATTGGTCCTGATGTGACATCTAGTCTACCATCATCCCTTCATGGTACTTACCCACTGGTGGTGTCTTCCCCGCCACAGGTTAATTATGTGGCCACTTTTTCATTACCTGCATTGAGTGGTAGTGTTTTCAGTGATGTCATGAATTGTGTATTGGGGGCATTGGATCCCGATATCCAGAGTGTTTTTCTCCCATCGAATGAGAACCTCTTGGAATTCATGACCTCTTATATTTCATGATCATGTCCTTGGAGCATAGTTCTTATTCTTGTGTCAAGCTCCTTAAAAATTGAAACAAGATCTTCAAAGCATAGTTCATTTTATTGTGTCAAGCTCCTTAAAAAATGAAACAAACTCTTCAAAGAAAAGTTATTTTCTTGTGTCAATCTCTTTAACAAATGAAACAAAGTGCCACGAGGATAGTTCTTTTACTATGTCAACCTCATTAAAAAATGAATTAGGTCTCATGAGGATAGTTCTTTTACTATGTCAACCTCGTTAAAAAATGAAACAAGTTCCCTCTTTAATTCGAGTCTTTGATCAGATCTCGTAAAATCCTAGTCGAGTCTTTCACTTGATCTCGTAATTGAACCTTCACTCCATCCAACTATTAGTAACTAGCAGTATACTTCGATGAATGCATTGATTCTTGGGGGCATATTCCTCAAATTGAGTCACCATGCTCGGGGAATGAAAAATTTTTCAATCAGAGTTTCCCATGTTTTCAAGATTGCGTAAAAAATGAAACCATTCTTATTTTACCTATCGTGATTTCCATTTTATCAACCTGTTTTTCCAGATGAACCTTGGTTTTCTCATTCCATCGTCACCATCTTCTTGGCTGACCATACACCTTCACTTGGTTGTTTTACCCATTCCCGAGGAACCGCTGCAATGGGTGGTCTTATTAGCTAGCCTCTTGAACGTTTACATGTTTTGAGTAGTTCCACCATAACTGAAACCAATTGTTATCCTTTATACCACTCGTTCCTTTAGGCGGAGTCATCTTTCAGCTCTTTTATGACTCTTGAAAAGTGAAAAGATTTCTGAGTTCTTGTTGTTTTGAACTCGTTAAAGTGCATGAAATTTCATTTTCCCAGTATACGTTTACCCCTTTTTTGGGCTAGGATAAATTATTTACGAAAAATGAATACCTTAGTCAATCACGGCTAAGAGGTTCTCTAAAAAAAAAATTCTACCTTTTCGGGTGGAGGGACTATTTATGAAAAGGGGCCATATGGATTTTTCTTTACACCTCTTTTCAAGTTATCTAAACATGAAAAGGCGTCGAGTTCCACCTTTTTCGGACTCATTAAAAGTTAACGACATTGGACCTGTCACCATGACGATACCAAGTTCCTCCTTCCTAGGGCTCGTAAAATGTAATAAGATGGATTTGTTTGAAGGAAAAACGTATATGACAAGCATATTCTATCCCCTTCAAGCTTGTATTAAAAAATAATTAGGGTACTCGCCAGAAATGGTGGGGGGAAAATGGAAGTATTTATTAGTTGCGTCAGTAGTATGTCGCTCTTGAACATGACATATCCTCTATTTCATGTTAGGTTGGGGACATCCTACATTCGTCACTTTTCATCCATGGGTTTGGAAAATCTGTTTGCCTCTCATTCGATTACGAATTTCGTCAACATGACCTCTGATTCCATTTGAGTCAAATACTGCCAAACTCTAAAGTCGTGTCGCTGATATGTTCAACAGAAGTTCCTTTTGCGTCTTATTCATTTCCTGGTTCTCTATTCACTTTCATCATTATCTTATTGCCTTTGTCTCATGTCGATGATGTGGGATACATTGTGGCCCTCCTTCGGCGGGTCGCTTCCTGTCGACTTCAACTCATTATCCAGGAAGTTGATCTAAAGATCCCTTTTCAGTACCATAGAGCCTGCATGCCCTAATGGCAGGTTATTCACGTCTGACGACAGGTTCACATCATTGGCCTTCGATCAGATGATTTCACGAGTGTTTGACGTCAACTCCTTATTCACATCTAGTGGATTGTACTACTAGCCTTAAGGGCCATTGCCATTACTGGTGGTCTCTCTCACGCCTGTTAACAGTTTACATCATTGACTTGTAATCAGGAAATTTTCTTTCATGTTTGACTTCAGTTCCCTCGTTCGGATGCCTGAATTTGTACTTGGTCGGGTTGTGAAAGAAGGCACGACCTTGGGTTTTGTCTGATAAAACCCAGGCTGCGAGGCGATATGTATTATTCATGATTGTACACATGAATCTTTTATTTGGATGGGTGCAACCATGCCTTGAGTCCATATTTGTGATCCTCTTTTTTGTTGGATGGATGTGACCATACCATGGATCCTTTTTCATGATCTCTTTTACAGATGGTTGTGTTCATACCTAATTTCATGTATTTAACTCAGAGATTTCAATTATGTATATATGTTCTTGTTTGCGCAGGTTTTTCAACGACGACGTCTTGGTCCTGGCACGTACTCTTAAAGCATTTCACCCCTCACGCTCATTCGACCTTCATGCTTCAGGGGGCATCTGTTACACATCAAATTGTCACTATCCCTGTACTCCCTGTTCCCAAATCCTGGAGGACCTTTGACAATAAATCCCATGTCTATTTTCCATCATGAAAATGTGCCATTACATCCCTTACAGTAAATTGAACAAACTCTATGTTGAACATTCCTGAAGCAGCTCCTTAAAAACATGTTAATATGGAGAAGTGAACCCTCTGCTTGTCTCACTAGAGTTTATTCCTCTTTTTTTCTCTGGAGCAGCGCTGATTTTCTAGAATGTAGATCATACCCACGCCGATCCACTTCTAGAATTTTTTTTAAAATGGAAGCGAAGCTTTGAGATATGGAAGCTTCATGGGCAGAGAGCTGCAAGTTTTTTCATGGGGATAGGGATGAGCTTCTCCCTTTGGGCTTCTTGTTCCTACAAAAGAGTAACCACCCAAGAAGATAAACCATTTCCCCACCTTAAGTGGATCCATGTTCCCTCTCCCTTCACTATAAAATGGACATCCTCCCATACCTCTTCTAGTTATAAAAAATATAGAAGAAGAACAGAGAGAGAATTGTTGATATAGGAATTGAAGGAGAGTTGAGACCTTTGGCCTTTTCGTATCAAGTTGAAATGAGTGCTTTGGAGACGTGCTTGGATCTGGATTCGTTGAAGGAGAGCTACGACATCAAGGCATAGCTTGTAACTCCCCCTCTCTATATTAATATGATACTACTGATTCTTGCTTTCCACTCTTGTCTATAATGTATGATTGGATTTCTAGTACTCCTTGATCAACTAGATGGATTTTTTATGTGAAATATATGTTGTGCTTTCACCTTCGTTGTTGTTTGATCTCTTGTGCAGGCAACTAAGCGCTAGTGACAATGAATATCTGACTACGAAATGCAAAGGATCAAAGGATTCGAGCGAGGAACACCATTAGATCGAGGTAGGTCATCTATATACGATCTGTGTCCATTTGCAATCTAGGAAAGTAGGCATTAGATTGTTCCTTGTTGTTACTAGACCCATCCTAGGGCTAGAAGGATCGTCTCTGTCTGCAGAGAGGAATTTTATGCATAACAGGCATAAATTTGAAATAATAATAATTCTCATGGCATTGTAGCGATCAATGTTTGACATCAAGGGACAATTTTGTGAGGCCACTAGGGTGGTGTTCGTCACACTACGTCAAATAAAGGATAGATGGATAGGAAAATAATGATTAATAAATTCCTTCGAATGCAGGAGGCTATTGTTTATGCATTCAAGATGTATTTTTCATGTGTGATAACTTTGTCGTTCTTGGAATTTTCTCCAACCTGCAATCTTCCCAATATGGCCTTCAATTTCCTTGATCAATTGGTCTTTGTGGTTCGAGGCAGAATTAATGGTTAAGTTAGAAGCCTCAAATCATGGAAAGTGAGACCGATGGTATATAAAATGTTGGAGAGTCTTTGGAAGCATAGAGTTGGAGATTAAAATCGTAATTCATCAAGTTTTTCGGCATGATTGGTACAACTTCAAGTTTCTGGAGCATGATTATGGAATCAGAAAAGAAGAGCTCGAAATTTCTTTAGCTTAAATGGTGAGTGACCTAAAATTTCTCATAGTTATGGTCTCAATGCATGCTTATATGATTATGTCAGAATCATGAACCCATTTCGAGCTATTAAATCAGAAAATGGGAATCCTGGAGGTTAAGTTGGATCATCTGCAATTGGAAAATGAAATGTTGAATTTTTGCATGGATAATGTGGCTCTGGTAGAGGTCGTTAACACTGATGAGGACCATAATGGAGAAAGTGAGGCTATCTTGGAGCAACATGGTATTTCAACGCGGTTCGAGGAAAGTAGCTTTGTCTTCGCCGATGGCCAGGACTCCCCCTCTTCTCAACTCGAGCCAGAACAAAATAAAGCCCAGGTTGGTTCCATTATGGAGGATATGTAGTGATTTAGTTAATTGGTAGTTTTTTTTATATGATTTGAAAATATGTTGCGTTTGTATTTGTGTTTTGGAGAATGTATGGAGAAAATTAGTTTAAAATAAATATTTATAGTTTAGGAAAAACAATATCATTATTACTTGGATATTTTTGATATCAAAATAATAATTTTTGGCTTATGATGTACGAGGTTCTAGCCTTCAAACCACAGTGTTTCAATGTAATACATACATGTGAAAGATAATTTCCACTTCATAATATGGAGCTAACTTTAAAACAAGTGGCAGGATCCAAGATGATGTCACTTCATGAAAATTTCTTAGGGTACTGTTGTAGCTCCTAGAGACATCCTAGAGTTGTGATAGACTAGTGCCTAAGACATATTAGCATAGAAAGGAGCATATAATATAATGTATGGAGTTGTCAACCTCAGCTCACATGCTATCTCCTGTAAACAGGGAAATGAACTAGAATGGGACCAAACTCTCAGAAACTGACATAGGAAAAGAGATACTGCAGAGGCAAGATGCAAAACTCTAATACAAAAGCAACAGACAATTCAGAGACAGTTTACTGCAAAGCGGGCCGATTCAGAAATACTTCACAGACATAAATTATTAGAAGGTGTATGTAGTGAAATAAATATTGAGAAGATACTAGTTAACATTGAGCTGATACCTAGATATACAATACCACCATGCATGGGCTTACCAATCTAAGAATCCATACGTGATAATAGCATTTTAAAAGCACCCTCCCAAAGCAACTAATATAGCAGAACTATGGTTAGCTGAATGATGGAACATAATATCATGCATGAGCCATATTTAAAGCGCTTGAATGATCCGAGCATGGGCATCAACTAGGATGAATCCATACCAGAAATCAGTGAGCCACTCGCATTCCAAAACATGATACAAGAAAGATGGATGAAATGAAGTGCTCTGTTAGTATAACACAAATAAAGGAAATTACAGACTGTGAAATACCAAAGACTAGAATCCTCTTTGACAGATAGAACTCCTCCTCACTGAGACCCTATGGGCTCTGAGCCTTCATATAAGATTTTTACAAAATGTATGCAAAAAGCCTTTCACTGCATAATTTTCTGATAAAAATCTGGAACCCCTACAATACGTTTCTTCATGGTTTTTATAGGATAAACTAAAACCTAGAAAAAGAGGTAGGTGATGAACATTTAATTGTATCATTAAAACAAAATGATGGAGAAGTGCCCGTTCATACTGCTTGACGGCGCTGTGTTGTTTGTACTCTCTGGCCTGCTAACTGAAATAAATGCACTGGGTGAAAATCTCTTCAGGAACACGATATAGTGATAACCATACCAACATTCAGTCCTTTCCTGAAAGAAAACTCAGCCGAAATAAAACCTGGAGGGTATTGCTTCTTGTGCGTTGTACCCTCTGCCTTCTAGATCTTGAATTAAGATTTAAAATCCTCAATGCTGAACGCTGAATTCATTTATCATTTGACTGATACTCTTTGCCGCAACATTAATGTTTTCCTCTGCCACAACCTATGCTTTGAATGACTCTGGAGGGTTTGACAGATTTTACCCCTGCTTCTTTAATGAAAGCCGTGTCGTAAAAGCTTCCCAAATCCTTTTTCCATAATTCTGCCTCTGATAAATGGTCCTTTGGAGCGTACTCGACTTTTGTAATGGAGGCTGGAACTTATGATGATTCTCTGTCGCTATAAACCTGCAAAACCCGAGAACATGTTAAGAAATCCAAGCATTTGAGGATGGAAGATGTGGCAGGGTTAATGGAAGCGGTCGTACAGACTAGCGAAATGGTGAAGCGGCGCAGGGTGGTGACAAAGAAAGTGCAACGCAACAGTGAGGAATGACCATAGAGAGAACTAATGGAATGCTGCAATGAACATGAAAATATGTAAGGAATGAAGAAATGAGAAAAATATAGGTCTGGGGTGGTGGAGAGCACGTGGAGGAAAGCTGGAGGACAGGTGGCACGATATCAGAACAACGAGGAATGGATGACGTGGAGGACTGACTTTGGGAGCTGGTCAACAACGGGGTGAGCAGATCTTGACTGTCCGATCTCGGGAGGATATCGACGGTTGAAAAAGCGTCAGAGGCGATGGACTGTGGGCCAGGAGCACTGTACACTTGGACTAAGACCCGTGCAGCTTTGGAGCACGACGACCGTCGGATGAAGGCCCTCAGATCGGACGACTGTGATGAATATCGCTGCGTGACTTTGGTCGAACATTAATGCACGATGGAGGGCCGTATTCGGGACATACGTGGGGACACGTGGTGAGCACTGTATGGAATCGCTGGCCTAAGGACAAATACCGCCTACCGCCGAAAGGCGGTGCGATACATACCACCCAGTTTTGAACAGTGTTTTGGGAGCAGGGACAACAACGGTGGGAAGGCTGAGGTACGTTGATTTATGGTCTGATTAGACGGCTCGGAACGCGCCCGATATTATTTGATAAGCGACTAGTGCCTTTGCTCTCGGTCCTGGCTTTTGGTCCTGTGGAGGAAAGGAGCAGAGGCTTAGCAGAAGGGGCTAGGCCTGTGAGATTTTCGACTTTACGATCTGCGGCTTTTTATAATGTAATTTGAGGGTGAAAATGCAATGATAGTCGTAGAAATTATTTTTTAAGGCTGGAAGAGGGGATTTGCTGGATTATAAGTCAGTTTGCCTGTGGAATTTTATAGGAAGCCGATTATGATCAACATTGGCTCCACCTGGGGACGACATGTTCATCCTTGGACGTGTCGAGAACTCGCAGACCTTCTGATCATCACGTATGCTGACTCTGCTCTCTAGAACCTCCATTCTTCAATTTATAATTCATCACAACACCAACATTATTCATACAAAAACAAAGAAGGAAAATATCATACAATATAATGCATCAGGCTGCGTTTTCCTGAATCATAACTGAAAGTATGGCTTAAGGAATTGACCGTTTACACGGGTGTCCAGCAAGTCGCCCTGTAAATTATCCAACCTGAAATTATTATTGCCCCCCTGTTCCACAATTTTGAAAGGACCAAACCAGAGGGGGTCGAATTTACCATGTTTTCCTTTCTCAGCTCTCCGGATATCCCATCTGAGCACCAAATCACCAATCTGCAGTTTCCTATCTTTTGCGTTCTAATAAAAAATGTGTTTCATTTTCTCTTGATATTCTATTAACCTCTGATTCACCTGGCCCCGTGTTTCCTCTAATTCCACCAATTGATTGATTCTCCTGATCATATCATCAGGTTCCTCCTGGCTTTCTTGCATGAAGTGGGCCACTGGTAAAGCCAGCTGTACAGGAAAAACTGCTGCTCGTCCATATACCATTTCACAGGGGGATTTCCCAGTTGCTCTCTTGTTGGTGATTCTATTAGCCCATAGAGCAAACTTCAATTGGGAATCCCAATTCTTCTGATTTTCATTGATAGTCTTTTTCAAGGCCCTCACCAGAGTTTTATTTGAGGACTCTGCCAAGCCATTTCCTTGTGGATAGTAAGCTGTAGAGTCACTCAGTATGATATTGTATTCCTAGCATAAATTCACAAATTTTGCAGACTTGAAGGCCTGTGCATTATCAGTCACTATTCTAACAGGACAGCCAAACCTGGATATGATGTTTTCCTCCATGAACTTTATGATCACAGTATCTGTAGCATTCCTCGCAGGTATAGCTTCTACCCATTTGGTGAAATAATCTGTGGCTGTTAATATCCATTTATGTTGACCACTAAGGTGATGCAAAAGAAAATATCGTGAAAGTTTTATCATAATCTGGTCCAGCCAGCACAAGGGCTTCTACGAAAGCATTCTTTATCCTGGTAAACGCCTCCCGTGATTCTTGTGACCACTTTACCTCATTATCCTTCTTTAGCATGTCTGTTATATGCCTAACTATCTCAGCATAGTTAGGGATAAACCTTCTCAAGAAATTAATGCGCCCTAGGAATACTTGTACCTCTTTCTTATTCCTGGGAAAAGAAACACCATTTATAACCTCTACCCTCTTAGGGTCTATTTTCACCCCATCCTTAGTCACGATATGGCCCAAAATCTTTCCCTCTTCTAATGCAAATAAAGAATTTTGAGGATTCAGAGAGAGACCATACCTTCTACATTTTTCAAAATTTCTTTGCAAATGTTCAATATTCTCAGCATCATTCTTGGAAAATACAGTGATATCATTGAGGTAGACCACCAATAATTTATCTTTCTCTCCAACAAAAGCAATGTCCATGGCCCTCTGAAAAGTGGCCCCTGCATTAATCAATCCAAAAGGCATCGTGGAATACATAAATGTACCCCATGGTGTGGTGAAAGCAGTCTTCTTTTGATCCTCTGGAAGTACAGCCACCTGTTTATGATCGGAGAATCCATCCATCATTGACATCCTGGAAGATCCAACCACCCTCTGCAGGATGTGATCCATCTTGGGTAGTGGATAATTATCCTTTAAGGAAGCTCTGTTTAAATTTCTAAAATCCACACACATCCTTATTTCTCCATTCTTCTTTCGTACAGGGATAAGGTTTGCCACCCATTCAGAGTACCTCAATGGTACAATTATTTTGGCCTTTAACATCTTCTTAATTTCCTTCTCAATAGAAGGCAGCATCAGGGGATTTATTTGTCTAAGCTTCTGCTTATGGGGCTTTGCATCTGCCTTCAATGGAATTTTGTGCTGCATAATACTGATATCAAAAGTTTTCAAGTCTTGATAGGACCATGCAAATACATCTCTGTAAGACTGAAATAATTTCTGATATAGCTTTTTATATTCTTCAGGGATTTTCTTGGACAGTTGGACAATTTTGGGGTTAGCCTCAGTACCCAAATTCAGGTCTTCTACCTGATTTTCTTCTACCACTTTGCTTGGCTGCAGGGGGACATCATTCTTGTCAAATAATCTCTCTAGAGGCCCCAACCCTCTAGGTATTATGTTTCCCTTTAACTGCAACACTTTATTTCCTGCCATTTTTTCTTCCCAATTTATTTTTGAAATGTCCTTGGTCTCTTCCTCTTCTTCATCAACATCAATCTCCATATTGGAGAATTCTCCTACTGTTTCTAGGAATCTCTTCATCTGCTCTTCATCTTCAAATACCTGCCAGTGTTTGATGTTGTCTGGCATTGAAGGTTGATAACGCACCTCGACTTCATATCTTAAAAGAGGGTTCTGAGGTGGTCGAAATGTACTTGCAGCTACAACAAGGGAATCAACCATCCTATTCTGTTCTCGTGGCATGAACTGTATATTGAATGCCAAGAAGAAGTTTTCTACCATGTCCCAAACTTCATTCCTATAAGCCCTTAGCCTAGGATGTTTGGTCTAACACTGATTCCTGAATTGTCTAACCACCAGCTCTGAATCTCCCAGGACTCTTAAACCTTGTATGTTCATGTTCCTGGCTGTCTGCAATCCTAACAGAAGCGCCTCATATTCAGCCACATTATTTGTAGCTTCATATTCTAGTTTGAAAGACAATGGTACCCATTTGCCTGAAGGAGAAATCAATAGCACTCCAACTCCATTACCTTCTTTTGAATTTGGTCCATCAAAATGAAGTGTCCATATTCCTGCATCATGACCCTTTGAAGGCTGCTCAGTCTTGATCTGGAAAAAGGATGGTTCATGAGCGTAATCTTAATATTCTTCCAACATCAAACATGAAAATTCTCCCTCTTTACTATAGACTGGTGAATTTAGAGAATGGTCAGCCTTAGTCACCATCTCGAAAAATCTAGTCTCCCTGTACAATCTCCTCTCTTGGCCCCCAAAAACTGGAATAGTGGCATATGTTAAATTCATCTTAATTGATCCGCCAATTTTTGTTCCCCAGGACCTTGACAACAACATGCCAAAACGAGCTGGAATGTCAGCTACCACTATGTTCATTACCACACTTTTTGCTGGGATTTGGGCCAACTTGACCACCAGATCTTTGATCATCCCTAGACAATTAAATCTTTTGGAATCAAATGAATAGAGATCTTTATATGGACGTGTGATTTGTAAACCTAGTTGTTCCATGACTGACAGAGGCATAAGATTATGGGAAGCTCCAAAATCTAGCATACAGTTATGTAATAGCAGGTCATGGATCACTAGAGACACATAGAAGGGAGGAGTAGAATGATCTATCTCCTCACCATGAGGGCCAAAAACTACCATAGGTCTTTCTTCTTGAAGATTGAGACTATCTGGGATGATTGGTGCTTCTGGAGGGAGCATGAAAGAGGTGACTTGAGATTGGTATGCTGGTTGTTTCAACAGTTCAGTCAAGGGGACTGGGATTTTGACCTTTTCAAGTTCTTTTTGTAGACTAAAAGCAGGAGGGGATTTTTCTATCACAACCTCTTTTGACTCTTTGTTTTCAACTGAGGACTTGACTTCTTTTGACACAAATTCGGTATTAGGCGGAATGAATACCTTTGAAGAATAGGGAATTTGATCATTAGATTGCAAAGGTTTGTTTAGAGGCTCCTTACCTTTGTCTGCAGCTGTCTGCATTGTAGACTCCTTCTGAGTAGGTGCTTCCTTCTGGGGTAACTCCTCTTCTTGCTCTTGGGTACGAGTCCTCTTCCTAGAAGATCTGAGATCATATCTTCTATTGAAATGTGCTTGCATGAAATCATCAAATTGTTTACAATAATGATCAAATTCTGCTTCTTTTGCGTCTCTGATCTTTTCTTCTTTTTGTAATGAGCATCCAGCTGCATCATTTCCTTGCAAAGGGTCTTCTTCCCCATCACTATTTGAAAAGGCAAGATTCACATCCTCCAGTCCATAGGTAGCATCTTCAGCGGAGTCATCTACTGGACCTTACAGGTACAATGGGTGTGGAACTTGATCTTGTTTTTCTTTTGATTCCCTTGGAAATATTTGCAAGGGTGGTTTCCTATACTGAGGATTGTAACCTCTGTTTGGAGCATTCTGGAAATTTTTGAAGTCTGTGTTCTTGGCTTCCAATTCAAGCTTGACCATTTTCTTAATCAATTTTCTCATTTCTTCCATTTTGTCTAAGTCTCTGTCTTGACTAGAAGTGGATGCCTCCTCTTTGCCCCTTCTTCTGGTATCCTGCCCAGCTCTTCCTTTTGATTTTCCAGTGGAGGCAAAATTTGCTTCCAATTCTAGTGCATCTGCCTGAGCATGATCCAGAGTAGCAGGCTTTCTTTCTCTGAGAGAGAAACCAAATTCTGAGTCAAAGGCCGCTACAAAAACAACTTTAGCAGCAGTTTGATGAGGTTTCATATTAGCAGGGAGGCTCAGATACAATTTATTAAATCTTTTGATAAATTCTGACACTCCTTCATTGTGTCTTTTCCTTAGTGTATTGAACTCAATGAGATAATTTCCATGATCTTTCTTCTCTCCCCATTTCCTGAGAAAAGTGTCTTCCATGTTATCCCAAGTGGTAACAGAAGGGCCAGCCAATGTCTTAAACCATTTTCGAGCTTCACCATATAGAGATTGCACAAACAGTCTTAAGACCACATCTAAATGTTCGACATTAAAGTTCTCTGCAAAGGAGCAGAAAGTCTCAAGATGTTTCTAAGCATCAATCTCATTTTCTCCATTGAATCTGGGCAAGATTTTTAGATAATCCTGGGGCATATCATTCAACACTTGGGGTAATGCTAGGGGAGCATATTTATTCATCAAGAATGCCGAAACATTAGCCATTGGAGGAGGTGGAGGTAGTACAATGGTTTGATGAGTAAGAGGAGGAGGAGGAGGTGGAAGTGGAGTATGAATAATAATAGGAATATACTCAATTGCAGCTTGAGGGGTTGAGGGGAACAAAGGTCTATTAACAGCAGATACTTCGGTTACTTCCTTGACCTCTTCAACCTCAGGAGTAGGATGAAGACTATTTTTATTTCTAACACCCTCTCGGGGTGAGCTATCTGAGTAATAATAATTAGTATCTCCCACAGTGAAGTCGGGAATTTTCAATTGAGAATCTTGAGAGGAGGAGGAAGGAAAATCCTCTGTGGACACTTCAGGAATTTCAGAACGGGCTGATTTCCTTTCCCTCCAATTTCTTCTATGTATAATCTGGTCAGGGTCAGACACTGATGGTGTCTTTGGCTTAGACGTATCTGACCTCAGGTGTGGCTTACGAGTAGCCAGGACTGCAAATATATTTATCAAATAACAAATGTGGAGTCGCCAAGCTGAGGGATCTAAAACTCTCAATTCTCCATGCTCACCTACTTGAAGAGTGAATAAGATTTTGTCAAGGCCCAGGGATTCTGATGTTCTTAAATTCGTCCCCGACAACGACGCCAGAAAGATGTTGTAGCTCCTAGAGACAGCCTAGAGTTGTGATAGACCAGTGCCTAGGACATCTTAGCATAGCAAGGAGCATATAATATAATGTATGGAGTTGTCAACCTCAGCTCACATGCTATCTCCTGTCACTTCGAGGAAATATGACTACAGTGAAATTACTCTCAGAAGCTGACACGGGAAGAGGGAGAATATACTTTGAGAAGACTAAGATACTATTCTAATACAAAAGCAACAGACAATTCAGAGACAGTTTACTGCAAAGCGGGCCGATTCAGAAATACTTCACATACATAAATTATCAGAAGGTGTATGTAGTGAAAGAAATATTGAGAAGATACTAGTTAACATTGAGCTGATACCCAGATATACAATACCACCATGAAACACATTCTGAATCCATACAGTAATAGCATTTAAACACATATCTAAAGCAACTATCTACTTCGAATATGGTTGTTGATAAATTAGACATAATATCATGCATGAGCCATATTTAAAGCGCTTGACTGATCTGAGCATGGGCATCAACTAGGATGAATCCATACCAGAAATCAGTGAGCCACTCGCATTCCAAAACATGATACAAGAAAGATGGATGAAATGAAGTGCTCTGTTAGTATAACAAAAATAAAGGAAATTACAGACTGTGAAATACCAAAGACCAGAATCCTCTTTGATAGATATAACTCCTCCTCACTGAGACCCTATGGGCTCTGAGCCTTCATATAAGAGTTTTACAAAATTTATGCAAAAAGCCTTTCACTGCATAATTTTCTGATAAAAATCTGGAACCCCTACAATACGTTTCTTCATGGTTTTTATAGGAGAAACTAAAACCTAGCAAAAGAGGTAGGTGATGAACATTTAATTGTATCATTAAAACAAAATGATGGAGAAGTGCCCACTCATACTGCTTGACGACGCTGTGTTGTTTGTACTTTGTGGCCTGCTAACTGAAATAAATGCACTGGGTGAAAATATCTTCAGGAACACGATATAGTGATAACCATACCAACATTCAGTCCTTTCCTGAAAGAAAACTCAGCCGAAATAAAACCTAGAGGGTATTGCTTCTTGTGCATTGTACCCTTTGCCTTCTAGATCTTGAATTAAGATTTAAAATCCTCAATGCTGAACGCTGAATTCATTTATCATTTGATTGATACTCTTTGCCGCAACATTAATGTTTTCGTCTGCCACAACCTGTGCTTTGAATGAATCTGGAGGGTTTGACAAATTTTACCCCTGCTTCTTTAATGAAATTCGTGTCGTAACAGCTTCCCAAATCCTTTTTCCATAATTTTGCCTCTGATAAATGGTCCTTTGGAGTGTACTCGGCTTTTGTAATGGAGGCTGGAACTTATGATGATTCTCTGTCGCTATAAACCTGCAAAACCCAAGAACATGTTAAGAAATCCAAGCATATGAGGATGGAAGATGTGGCGGGGTTAATGGAAGCGATCGTACAGACTAGCGAAATGGTGAAGCAGCGAAGGGTGGTGACGAAGAAAGTGCAACGCAACAGTGAGGAATGACCATAGAGAGAACTAATGGAATGCGACAATGAACATGAAAATACGTAAGGAATGAAGAAATGAGAAAAATATAGGTCTGGGGTGGCGGAGAGCACGTGGAGGAAAGCTGGAGGACAGGTGGCACGATATCAGAACAACGAGGAATGGATGACGTGGAGGACTGACTTTGGGAGCTGGTCAACAACGGGGTGAGCAGATCTTGACCATCCGATCTCGGGAGGAGATCGACGGTTTAAAAAGTGTTGGAGGTGATGGAATATGGGCCAGGAGCACTCTACACTTGGACTAAGACCCGTGCAGCTTAAGAGCATGACGACCATCGGATGAAGGCCCTCAGATCGGACGGTTGTGATGAATATCGCTGCGTGACTTTGGTCAAACATTAATGCATGATGGAGGGCCGTATTCGGGCCATACGCGGGGACACGTGGTGAGCGCTGTATGGAATCGATGGCCCAAGGAGAAATACCGCCTACTGCCGAAAGGCAGTGCGATACATACCACCCGGTTTTGAACAGTGTTTTGGGAGCAGGGACAGCAACGTCGGGAAGGCTAAGGTACGTTGATCTATGGTCTGATCAGACGGCTTAGAACGCGCCCGATATTCTTTGATAAGCGCCTAGTGCCTTTGCTCTCGGTCCTGGCTTTTGGTCCCGTGGAGGAAAGGAGCAGAGGCTTAGAAGAAGGGGCTAGGCCTGTGAGATTTTCGACTTTACGATCTGTGGCTTTTGATAATGTAATTTGAGGGCGAAAAGGAAATGATAGTTGTAGAAATGATTTTTTAAGGCTGGAAGAGGGGATTTGCCGGATTATAAGTCAGTTTGCCTGTGGAATTTTATTTGGTTTATCGATTGAATTGATTTGGTAAGATAACCCAATTTTGTAATCAATATGAAATGAAACACTTCTCTTCACCAACTTGCTACCCTGAAAGAAATGGATAGGTTGCGTCCAAAAATAAGAATATTATTTAAATTTTAAAGATTTTTTTTTTTTTAATGATAATTCGTGCTAGTGCCATACTTTCTTGATCTTTGTCTAATGGGAAGATCACAGTACCATGAAGACCAACACAGGTCTAACTTATTTTCAATTAGTTTATGGAAAGGAGGTTGTCATGCCAATTTAGCTTGAGATCACCTCTTTGAGATTGTTGTTACAAGTAGCGTAATTAAATTAAATATCTGTTTCTCAAAGAGTTCATGCCCTCTTAGCTCTAGAAGAGCAAATATTTTTTTCTTTGAAAAAATTAAAGCAACAAATTGTTAAAAAATATTTTGATAAAATGGTAAATTGTCTTTGCAACGGGTCAAAAGGTCTTGTTGTAGCAGTCTTCTCATGCAAATAAAAGTCGGAAATTATGGTTAGGGCCATATACCATTACATTTGTGGTCATAATCAATTCTTGTCTTTTTAAGGATGAAGATAGCAGATTATTCTTGTATGCCATGACTGTTTCATATATGAAACACTATGTTGAACCAAAAATGAGCAAAAAGGACAATCTTTAGTGTTTTTTTACATATTTTATTTCTATTTTATTGCATTTACGTTTTGTTGTTGTTTTCACTATTCTTGATTTTTTATTTCATTTCTGATTTTTGTTTCATTTTTATTTGAAATTTGATTACTTTTGAAGAAGATTTGGTATTTGGGGCAGTCAAGTTTCATCATTTTACATATATCCTACAAAACTATGACTAATTTTATTTTATTGTGATGAACACAAACAACAAAGTTAAATAAATCCACCTATTATTTTCGCGGTGTTATTTCATTTAGTAACTATTAACAAATTAAAAAAATTTCCTTGTTGAAACTTGAATGTCAAAGTTCTTACTAGTCTTATTCTTTCCCTTGCTTCATTCCTCTCACGATTTTAATGGACTACATTAAAGTTTTGACCTAAAAAGTTATACTTCTAAAATAAATGCATAATTAACAATATGAGAAAGACCTAATATACATAATCGTGAGACTAAAGATCTTGATTTCTAGTTGTTGAAAGTAGACTACCACACTACCTTGTGGAGCCATTATGTGTTGACTCATATAATACCTACTTGTGTCTAAAGCTTGCAAAGTGTTGCAAAGCTTATACCCTTGTATTAAAATTAAAGTAAAGTAGGTGGGCTCCCCTAATAAAATTATGTTAGACATCTTTACATGGTATATTATTTTATTTCACATGAACGCCTTGATGGATTACCATTCTTATTCATGCATATGATGTCATTTTTGAAAAGAATTTCTAAAACTTATGGATCAGGAGACAGTACAACAAATCATTGTGATTAACTACCCTTTTTGCTCCCTTTTTTTCTTTCAAGGACTGTTTTAGTTTATTTTTCTCCAATTTTTAAAGAAAGTCAATGCTATTTATCAGGATGGCACAATTTTGGCGTTGCTTTCTCCGACCAAAACATTTAGGCGATAATTCAGAAAAAAATAACGTCGTAAATTTCAACGTCAATAGTGCCGAAAATAACACCTGAAATTAGCGCCAGAAGTAACGTCATAAATTACGCCGAAAATAACACCATCAATTTCCCCATAAATAATGCCAGTGATAGCGTTGGGTTTAGATCCTTTTTTTTCACCTACATTACCTCCTTGGTTAGCACCATTTTTAGCCCAAAAATTAGCATTGGATGTGCCTAAATATTTAGTTAATTGAGGTGTTGGGGGTTAAGTGGATAGGGACTTTGAGGAATGGGATTTAGGGTACAGGGATTAAGAATAAGGGATTAGGGGTTAGGGTTTAAGGGATTAAGGGTCAAGAGCTAAGGGATTTGGTGCTTATGGGTTAGGTAGTTTAATGGTTAATGGTTAGGTTGTTTCAGGCTTTTATGGTCTATCGAAGCTTATTGTTACAAGATTACATTTCAGTTCTTTTATTGATTTGGATTAATTAAGGTTTCAAGAGTTTTTGTTGTTACATAAACAATTTCTTAAGCACATGTTGCATTTCCAAATCAAACTAGATCTAGGAAATCCAATTATTCGTCTAATTAATACATACCTCACCCTACCATAATATTGCATTATGAGACTGTTATGACACCATTACATTTTATAATTAAACTTGTGTAACCACTGTCACTTAAACTCGGGGGAGATGTTGGGTCATGGAATTGTTATATTTTTCCTACTTATTTTCCTATTTATTTTATCCATTTTTTACCAACGCGACCATATATTATTATTGTAACAACTCTTATTCACCTAAGTATTTCCCTTTTCACTTGTCACTTTCTTAGTCCAATTCTACTTATAATTTGAAATTAGAACTACTTTCTTAGGCTACTTTTTATCATAAAACTAATGTATGGGTTGAATCAAGTTTGGATGGTTTGTCGAAGCTTGTTGTTATAGGATTACATTTCAGTTCCTTTAACGATTTATGTTAATTAAGGTTTTGAGATTTGTTGTTGTTACACAAACAATTGCTTAAGCACATGATGCCTTTCCTGATCAAGCTGGATCTAGGAGTGTGTCAAAGTCAAAATAAACAACTCATCACTTGGAGATATTTGTGGAGCATCCAAATCATTTGGTTGAGATCTTTTGTAAATCTATTTGTAATTAAAGGAAACTGTTATAATTTTATCCCTTCCATAGAAATTATTGTTTAATTGTTAAGATATCGTTTTATTTTAAGATCACAAGAGAATCAAAAGATTATCATGATGATCTTCTCATTGTAATTAAGATATTTAAAATAGAATATTGTTTGCCCACAAGGGCTAGAGTGAATAATTGGAGAATAAGATTGGAAAGGGGAAACACTAGAGCTTTGTAGTCATGATAATTTTATTAATGCAAATCTCAACTTTGTGGTTCAATAATTTCCTTTGAGTAGTTTTTGTGTTATTTAGTACAATAGCCCTTGCTGAGGAGGAAGGGACCTCCTTCTTAGCAAGGATCACTGGTTGGTTAGTGTGGAACACATAATTGTAAGTATTTCTCAGTTATTTGATTGTTGTTACAATTAATTTTGTGTGTAATTAAATTAATTGCAGTAAACTTTGGATGGTGTGACAACTTAAGTCTTGGATCAGTCCCTCAGTTTAGCGTGGCAGTGAATTATTTGATTTGTTGTTACAATTTGGATTGCACTTCCTTTTATGTGTGCAGGTTGAATGAGTGATGGTTTTCAGGAGTGCTATGAGAGTGGTTGAATGATAGTTTGGATAAATATTTATCAGTTATGGGATTGTTGTTACTAATGTTGTTACAATCAATTATGTGTGTAATTTAATTAATTGCAATAAGCTTTGGATGGTGTGACAACTTAAGTCCTAGACTGGTCCCTCAGTTTCGTGCGACAGTGAACTATTTACTTTATTGCTACAATTTGGATTGCACTTACTTTTATGTGTGCAAATTGAATGAGTGATGGTTTTTAGGAGTGTTGTGAGAGTGGTTAAATGACAAATTGCATAAATATTTCTCAGTCATGTGATTTTTGTTGCTCTTATAGTTATAATTAATTATGTGTGTAATTTAATTAATTGAAATAAGCTTTGGATGTAGTGAAAACTTAAGTCCTGGATCGTTCCCTCAATTTAGTGTGGTAGTGAATTTATTTCTTTGATTTTATAGTTTGGATTGCACTTCCTTTTATGTGTGTAGATTGAATGAGTGATGGTTTTTAGGAGTGCTATGAGACTCATTGAATGACAGAAAATATTTCTCATTTATGTGAATGTTGTTACTAATACTGTTATAGTTAACTTTGTGTGTAATTTAAATAATTGTAGTAAGCTTTGGATGATGTGACAAATTACACCCTAGACTGGTCCCTTAGTTTAGTGTGACAATGAATTATTTTCTTTGTTGTTAGAATTTGGATTGCACTTCATTTTATGTGTGCAGTGCTATGAAACCAACTCCAAAAATAGAAGAAAAGAGATATAAACACCTTAGAAATAAGCCACTTCGAGGGGGAAACCTCCAATACATTACATAAATGAACAATTCTTGGATGATACAAATGAAAAAACCTCTTTTCTATATATAGGAGTCCATGGGGCCACAATGTAATCCTAGCCGACCTAACAATAATAATGTAAGGGCACAATAATAACAATATGAGGGTTACAGGGGTACAAAAATAACAATAAGGGGGTTACACTAACAACAATAAGGGACTATATTAGTAATATAGGGAACTAACATGCTCCTCTCCTTCAAAAAAATGTTGTCCTCAATGCTTGAGTAGCTTCGGGTGCTTATGTGTAAAATTCTCATCCTCCCATGTAGAATCTTCCATGGGTAAGTTCTTCCATTTGATGAGATACTCTGAAATTGATCGATTTTGTAGCTATCAAGTTCTTGTTTCCATGACTGCTTTAGGTTCCAATATGGTTTTTCCTTCCTCAGGAAGTTATGGCAATATTGTTTGAACTGGAAGTTTGTTCCCTATAACCTTCTTTAAGCATGAAACATGGAAAATTGGATGCACTTGCGAAGAAGCAGGAAGCTCCAATTTGTATGCCATAGTACCAATATTTTGCAACACCTTGTAAGGACCATAGTAATTTGGCGATAATTTATTATCCTTCTTAGCTTGCTTGAGGGACATTTGTTTGTATGGTTGTAGCCGTAAAAACCTAGTCTCCTACATCAAAACTTCTCTCACTACGATGTTGATCTACATGTTGTTTCATTCGATTTTGTGCCAAATTTAGGTTATCCTTTAAGAGTTGGAGAACTTCTTGTTGATGCTCAATGTGATCTTCCATTGCTTGAACCCTATAATTTTCCCTTAAAGAAGAAGTGATGGACGGTGGATGATATCCATAAAGTTCCATAAATGGGGTCATTTTTGCTGCAGTATGGAAGGAACTGTTATACCACCATTCAACAAGAGGTAACTACTTGACCCATTGTGCTTGCTTATCAGATACAAAACAACAAAGATATCCTTCCAAACATTTATTCACTATCTCAGTTTGACCATTAGATTTAGGATGATAAGATGAGCTATGAGCTAGTTGAGTACCCAAACAAGAAAATAATTCCGTCCAAAAATTTCCTGTAAAAATGAGATCTCTGTCGCTTACATTAATCTTCAGGTTTCCATGTAGCTTTTGAATTGTTTCCATAAATGCAGTAGCAACTGTACTTGCTTTAAATGGATAAGATAATGCACAAAAGTGTGCATACTTGGTAAGTCCATCAACTACCACCATGATGACACTCTTTCCTTCGGAATTAGGTAAACCTGTGATAAAATCCATTGAAATCTCCTCCCAACGTTGACTTGGAATGGATAAAGGTTGTAGAAGACCTGGGGTCTTAACTGTCTCAAATTTATTTTGTTGGAAAACTAAACATTCCGCCACAAACTTTTGAATATCAGATTTAAGGCCATCCCAAAAGAATTCTTTCTTCACCCTGTGGTAAGTTTTTAAAAATCCCGAGTGTCCTGCTAAAGGAGAAGTGTGCAATTCCAAAAGAATATTTTGTTTTAGTTGGGAATTCTTGCAAATATATAACTGATATTTGTACCATAAGGAATAATTTTTCCAACTAAATGTATTAGATTTACTAGGATCTTGCTGCAAATTTTGAATGAGTGTACACACTTCTTCGTCCTTCTTCCATTCATCCCTTGCTTCGGTTATCCAATCTGGTTGAATATTGGAAATGGAACAAAGCAATGCTTCCACCTCTTCATCCTTTCTTGAGAGTGCATCTGCAACAACAATTAGCTTCCCTTTTTTGTAGATGATTTCAAAGTTATAACCCAACATCTTTGTGACCCATTTTTGCTGCTCTTCTGCAGATAGTCTTTATGTGTTTAAGACTATCATGATCAATTTTTACCTTGAAGTGTCTTCCCATTAGGTAAGGTCTCCATTTCTTTAGTGCATGTAGTATTGCCAACATTTCCTTCTCATAAATAGCCTTTTGTAAATACTTTCCTTTGATTGGATGACTTTTACAAGCAATGGGTCTTCCTTCTTGCATTAAAACAACACCAATTCATTTCCTGAGGCATCACTTTCCACAATAAAGGTTTTTGTGAAGTCTGGTGTAGCTAAGACTAGTGCTAGGCACATTGCCTCTTTAAGATGTTGAAAGGCCTTAATTACTTCAGGAGTCCATGAAAATGCATCTTTCTTCAATAATGTTGTTAGAGGTTTTGCTATTATCCCATAATTCTTAACAAACTTGTGATAATACCCCATTAACCCAAGAAATATGCGCAACTGCTTTATGGTTGCGGGGACTTTCCATTCCTTAATGGCTTTAATTTCGTTAGGGTCTACCTTTACACCCTCGTGAGATACAATATGACCCAGATATTCCACCTCTTGTACTCCAAAGAAAAAATTGGATGTTTTTGCATATAATTGTTTCTCCTTCAATAGTTTGAGCACCTTGTCAACATGTTGAATATGATCCTTCCAAGACCTGTTGAAGATTAGTATATCATCAAAAAATACTAGCACAAATTTTCTAAGGAAAGGTTTGAAAATAGAATTCATCAACCCTTGAAATGTAGAAGGTGCATTGGTAAGGCCAAAAGGCATGAGCAAAAATTCATAATGACCCTCATGAGTTCGAAATGATGTTTTCAAAATATCTTCAACCTTCATTCTAATTTCCTGAATGAAGATCCAACTTGGTAAAATAAATTTCTCCATGTAATTCATCCAATAATTCATCAATCACAAGAATGGGAAATTTATCTTTAATAGTAAGCTTATTGAGCTCCCTATAATCCGGACACACGTGCCATGATCCATCCTTCTTGTGCACCAATAATACTGGAGCAGAGAAATAACTTTGACTAGGCTGAATTATACCAGCCTCTAACATTTCTGCAATCATACGTTCAATTTCACTCTTTTGGACATAAGGATATCTGTAAGGCCTGATGTTTGGAGGAACACTTCCTGGAATCAAATGAATAGCATGATCATGATCACGAATCGGTGGGAGTCCTTTGGGAGTTTCAAACACCTTGGAATGATTGTCCAATAATTTTTGGAGATCTAGAGAAATAGATGATTTTGATGTTGGAACTTCTAGTGAGCATAATTGTGCAATTACGCCCAGTTGTTCTTTATTCAGAAGCTTTGTCATGACATTATAGCTTATTATCTTTTCTGGCTTCCTTGCGATACCCCATAATTCAGTTTCCTTTCCTTCCGAAATTTTTTTCAAGAAAAGTTATTGAAAATTAAAAGCTACCGCCCCCAAAGGTTGTAACCATTGAACTCCTAGTACAACATCAACACCTTCCATTGGGATGGAAAGCATTGGAATATTCAATACATATTCCCCATGGCTAGCTTGATATTATGGAATTTTCCCTAGAAATTTATATTTCCTCCATTTGCAACCATCACTTGACATTCTGGTGTTGGGTATAGGAAACAATTCAATTCCTTGGCTACCATACAATGAATAAAATTATGGGTACTACCAGAATCAATCAACACTATTACCTTTTTCTTCTTGATAGGTCCTTCTATCTTGAAAGTTTGAGGAGTGATAATTCCTGCCAATGCATTACACGATATGGTCGGACTCATTTCTTCTTCTTATAGGGTTGGTTCCTGGTGTATATCCTCTTCTTTTGAAGTTTCTTGTTCATTTTCTTCCTCCTCTTCACAATCTATGCAAAATAATTTCTTCTCAGCACACTTATGACCTTTAGTGTATTTGCTATCAAAACTGTAGAAAAGCCCTTTTTCTGTTTTTTCTTCCAATTGTTGTGGTGTCAAACATGTAGTTTGTGGAAGTCTAGGATTAGAAACACTTCCATCTTTATAGATGTGAGTGGTAGGATTCCTTGTCGCCATAATTTTACATTCAATTTTTCTTTCCAACCTGAATGCCTTCTCCAATGAATCAGTTCTCAAACGCGAAATTCATATTGGATGTTATCCTTTAAAGTCCCTATGAAGACATCAATCTTGTGTTCCTCTTGAATATTAGTTACCCTTATATTCAATTTTTGGAAGTCCTCAATGTGCTCCACTCCCTGAATCTTGTGTTACTTTTCTTTTGTTTGAGATTTATCAATTGGCTACAGAAGGTGTTGCTATTTGTATCCTCATAATGTGTTATCATTTCCTCCGTAAAAATTGACCAAGTGACAATTTTTTTACGGGAGCAAAGCCATCGATACCATACAAATGTATTTTTTTTCTAAATGCAAAGTTGCAATGCGTACCTTTTGTGTGTTTTGCACATTATTGAGATCAAAATATTTCTCCATCTGTAGTATCCATGTTACAGGATCCTTGCCATCAAACTTCCTCATATCCATCTTTGGAATATGGTGGTTCTTCAATCCAATATTAGAGTTTATGAAATCAAGATTAACATTTGTTTTGTTCTCATCATGAGTTTCCTCTACTATATTTTCGCCATTAGGAATCATTTCTTGTATCAACTTTGACAGACCTTCCTTCAAACCTTCCATGTCTTCCTTCAAACATTCCATTTTTTCTTCCATACCATCCTTCAAAACTTCCATTTTTTCTTCCATACTGTTTTCAAACCATCCATCGTAGCTTCCATGCCTTTCTTCAAACCATCCATCTTAGCTTCCACACTTTTCTTCAAAACATCCATTTCATTTTTTGTTGCTCTTTGCGAGAGTGAAATTTGGTGCACTTGCTCTTGTAATTTTGATATGTTATGTTGCATTTCTTCATCTTCATGAGCCATAGTAGAGCCTTCTGAAGGCTTAATTGGTGTTGAATTCTTTTTAGGGGAATTTTATAACTCAATACTAATATCTATTCTACAATATGCCCTTGGAATCAATTTAAATTGATTCTTCAAACAAGACTTCTGCAATTTGGAAAAAAAAATACACACCTTTTTCTTGCTTTTGAGGAGCTTGATATTGAAATTGAATTATCTTTGTGATTTCAGATCTTCAATAGCTGAAATTTGGCCCTATAGTAGCACACTGAATCTTCTTTTGAATGCCATAGGTCTGACCTGATTTGGATTCTTCAAGGCAAAGTTATGCCCAATCTCCCAAAATGACCTAATTATTGACTAGTTCAGTAGAGCGAACTTTTATGATGTGCCACATGTCACTTTTTCCTCCTACGGCTCTGAAATTTATACACAGGAAACTAAAGTTTGTGTAATTGCAACCACGTCTTACACAATTCCAATCTGACGCTCAGAGAGAGAGTTATGACTATTCTCCCACGGTCACCTCTTTGAGATGAAATTCGGGAGCCTGAAAAAACCCTAACTTCCACAGATCATATCTCCGAAAATATTGCGAACCAAGATCTGAAATTTGTACAGGAAGTTCCACACAATTTCGGCTTCAGTCTATAAAAATTTCAGCTTCTGAACCTTCGTAAAAAGAAATTTATATTGCAAACTCCATGATGACCTGTTTTAGGTGAAATTCGGGAGCCTAAAAAAACCCTAAATTCCACAGATCATATCTCCGAAAATATTGTGAACCAAGATATGAAATGTTTACATGACGTTCCTTTGGATTTTGGCTTTGCTCTGTAAAATTTTTAGCTTCTGACACTTCATAGAAAAAAATTTATCGCGGAAATTCTACGATGACTTGTTTGGAGCAGCGAAACCCTAGAATCCAAAGCTTTGATACCAAATGTTATGAAACAAGCTCCAAAAATAGAAGAAAAGAGTTATCAATGCCTTAGAAATAAGCCACTTCAAGGGGGAAACCTCCAATACATGACATAAATGAACAATTCTTGGATGATACAAATGACAAAACCTCCTTTCTATATATAGGACTCCATGGGGCTACAATGTAATCCTAGCCGACCTAACAATAATAATGTAAGGGAAAAATAATAACAATATGGGGGTTACAGGGGTACAACAATAACAATAAGGGGGTTACACTAACAACAATAAGGGACTATACTAGTAATATAGGGACCTAACATGCAAATTGAATGAGTGATGGTTTTCAGGAGTGTTGTGAGAGTGGTTGAATGACAGGTAGCTTATTCTGTAGTATTTCTTCACATTGAATCTGTGTGGAGTGTGTAACAAATTTCTTGGTTACTGAGAGTGTGTGTGAAGCGACTTTGGTTTGAGATTATTTTATATTGGTAATCATATGCCTTAGCATAAACTTTGCATGACAGTCTTGTAAAAATTAAAGCCTACCTGGATTGATAATTAAATGTAAGAGCGAGTCGAACAACATTAAAATGAAAAGAATATAAAAATAATGAAGTTAACAAATTCGCATTTTAAAATCATTGTGAGATACATGCATTACAATTTTATTAACTTTTATGTCCTCACGAACATATGTTGATACAAAATGAATGGAAGAAGCATTCAAGTAATCCTAATTTTTTCTTCCAACAATTCATACCATATCTTGTACATTATATTAACTGAACAAAATATATAGTATATACAACCATGAGGTTCATCTCCGCCTTAGAACAAGGAAACCATAAATAAAATCAAAATTTATTTGCCCCTGAAGGGGTAAACCAAAGCTTACAACTTCCAAATTGTTTCTAAAAAATGTGTGGCCATATAAACTACCTAGGAGGGTTGAACCTCGCGATGTCTAGATAATAGTCTAAGGGGTGGTAGAAAATGTGAATTGCAGCAAAACTGGGGGTGCCTCAGTTGCAAACTTGGAACTTATGGGTCGAGCATGAGGGGTGTTATTGCACCAATCACCACTGAGCCAAAACGAGACTATTCTACAATCCATCGAACAAAAAGAAGGAGAGAGAACCAAACTTGTGTTGATCAAGTGGTTGAAGGATAATGAGTGTCACTGTGAAGCAAAAATGATGCTAAACTTGAGAAGTCATGTTCCTGAGAGTTTTCACGAGCCTGCACCGAACTGGTAGCCTCTGGAAGCTCCTCTACAACGAAACACATGTATGAGTTGGGCTGATAGGGAGAAGGGGTGGGAGATTCAGTCATCGGTGAGGGAGAAAGGGGCACAAAGGGAGGTGGAGTATCATTGCAAGAGGAGGGATAAGATGAACTGGCAGGAGGGGAGTGCACATTAGAAATAATAAGGGAAGGGACATTGGGACGATATTTGATATCTAGGCCTCTTGCCAAATGCTTTAGGGAGGAGGGCGAGTGGTTGAAGAGCATAGAGAGCTCAACAACTCAGTTGGTGGCCTTGGTTTTAGCTTCTTCCTTTCTCTTTGGATGCTTGGCCAAGAGGTTGTAGAGGGTCCAAAGGGATGATGTGCATGACGGGTCTCCTCTTCTTCCATGGTCACCACCTCTCTATGAATGTGATCAAGTATGTTTTGATCAAATAGAGTGGCTATGGAGGTGTAGTCCAAGGTGGTTGGGGGTTTTCCACAACCTATTCCCCGACCCGGGCGATGACCTCTTCCTCCATCACCGCTCATGAGTGTTATGCAGGGGAATTGAGGCATATGGATGCGTTCAGAGGCAATTATGAGGATCATGGTGGCATGCAACCAAAAGAAGAATAACAGGGAGTCCAAGCTGTTACGAGATAAAGAGCCTCAATTGACAGGGTGGTCCCCCGATCTTGAGGAGATGGGACAGATGGAGTAATGAGGCCATGCTTTCCATGAGATGAAGGACGTATTGAATGTGCATGTAGTTGTCAAGCCTGCAGGGGCAATCACCCTTAGGTCACTTGGATCCGAGGGACTACTATTGTTATGGTTAATTGTATGTAATTTAATTAATTGTAGTAAGATTTGGATGGTGTGACAAATTAAGTCATGGACCAATCCCTTATTTTAGTGTGGTAGTGAATTATTTTATTTTTTATTATAGTTTGTATTGCACTTCCTTTTATGTGTGTAAATTGAATGAGTGATGTTTTTTAGGAGTGTTGTGAGAGTGGTTGAATGATAAAGTATCTTATTATGTAGTATTTATTCACATTGAATCAATGTGGAGTGTGTAACAACTTTGTTGATTGCTGAGACTGTGTGTGCAACGAATTTGGATTGAGATAATTTTATACTAGTCATCATATGCCTTAGCATAGACTTTGTACGATAGTCTTGTAAAAATTAAAGCCTACTTGGATCAATAATTAAATGTAAGAGTGGGTCGACCAACATTAAAATGCAAGCAATATAAAAATAATGAAGTTAACAAAGTTGCTTATTCAAATCATTGTGAGATACAAACATTAATATTTTATTAAC
The DNA here is from genome assembly GCA_034641835.2 of Pinus albicaulis. Lineage (NCBI taxonomy): Eukaryota > Viridiplantae > Streptophyta > Pinopsida > Pinales > Pinaceae > Pinus > Pinus albicaulis. The sequence continues at coordinate 354,264,269 of CM076571.1, read as the reverse complement.
TTTTATGTCTTCATGAACATATGTCGATACAAAATGAATGGAAGAAGCATTAAAGTAATCCTAATTTTCTTCCAAACAATTCATACCACATCTTGAACACTTTAATGATGTTGCAATAGGTAATTTGTATTGACACAAATAATATTGAAGCATTTCAAAGTTTAGTCTATAAGGATCATCATTTTTCAAACATAGATTACAAATAATTCTAAAAATTTATAAGTCTTGGTCATTAAAATCATTGTCTAAAACACTCTCATCCGGTGTATCATTGTCAATGTCCATATGATATTTTAATTAGTTAATGTTATCATCATCCTCGTCTTGACTTGCATCATCTCCATCATCATTGAAATCTTATTGTATACCATCCATATTGTTACCAGATTTATTTGGATCATATTTTTCTACACCATCCATATTGTTGTCTTCCATAACATCATGCAACTATGTATTAACGCTGTCTTCTTGTGCTTCCACATAACCATCTTCAACATCATCATGTATGTCAATTTATTCAATGTTCTCTAATCCCTCTCTCCTTTTGTTGGCCATCATTGTTTTGCTCAATATACACTAATGCATCGTCAAATACATGCCTCAATCTTGGATCATAATGTACGAAAAATATCCATTTATGGTCCATAATAACTTCATAGAAAAATACCTGCACATGAATGAGTACATCATATATTATACGCATGTTATATTTTTTTTATTAATTAATAAACACATTTATATATTTGCAATAAACAATGTATTAATAGATTATTGATCACTACTACTTCTAATTCTTTGAGTTAAAGAAATACATGCTCATAATGAATTCGTAGAACATAAGGCTCCTTATCCTCCAGTAGGAACTTTGAGGAATCTATAGAAAATAATCCATTATGGGTATCATGTCTTCGTGTCCTCTCAAATGCTTCATACCATCTACACTTAAAAATACAACATTTAAAAGAGCGGAAATCCAACTCAATAATTTATTGTATTTTCCCAATATATTGTAGATTCTCAACTTCAATAATATTCTTATATTTTGAGCTTGATTGACATGTATTGCTTGAAGTCAACCATGATGCCACAATCGAAGGATTGTCTCTTTACATATACATGTTCTACACAATAATGTCGATCATATGCCCACATTGCTGGATATTTCCTTGCTTGTGAAAGACCATTTATTTCGGTTAAAACAAATCTAATGACGAATATTAAAATAGTTAATAATGTCGAAACTGTAAGGAAACAACATTCTATAAAATTCCAATTATACCTTTCTTTCACATCCTCTAGATATGTTGATTTCATCTTCTATTATGTTTGACTCTATACTTTCATCTTCTATTTGATTTTGAATTTTCTCAGTAGCCCATTATAGTGTGCAATCTTTGGCCCATTCCCCTTGTAGATCAATAGGAAATGGGGTATTCCTTGGGTTCGATCTTTTAAATTATCTCCTTGCTTCTAACACTTCTTCTCTCTTTTTATCATACAAATCAATCCATTTTTTCATACAGTCTGTTAACACTCAGATTTTCCTTGAAGTTGTTGGAAGAGGAAAGGGGTCCGAGGTAACCACAAACCAACTTTTAGGTAAAGAATCTAGCCAATCTGTACCCAGAGAGGTCTCTCTCTATAAGTTTTAGCTTTGTTTTTTTTAAAAGATATTAGGCTAGTTATAAAGTCCAAGGATTTTGATTGTGTTTGGGTGATGAAATTCTACAGCAGAGGGGTAAGATTGAGTAGTTTAGGCCATTGGGCTAATGGAGTCAAAGAAATATGGCTTAACTGGATTAAGTTTCTTAACAAGAGATGGTTTCATAGGGAAAGGTAATCAAATAGGGAACAATTTAATACCTAAAATGAATGAAATGGACTCAAAATGGGTGAAGGGCAGTTAAGAATCCTTCAACATATTTGAAAGAGGGAACTTGAATGATTATTAATAAAGAGAAATTAAGTATTCTTTACCAAATAATCAAAATGAATAAACTAGAAAACATGAGCAATTAAGAATTCACTGTTTAAACTAGTTCAGAAGAAAACATTAAGAATAACAACGATTGAAAATAGATTGCACTTAAGCACTTTCTAAATTATTCCTTTTCGTTTATCATTCAGATATGAAACACAAATGGTATAATAAACAAGTATAAAACTCTAAAACATAAGAGATAGATGACTTATTGATCCATTGTCTGACTCAAGAATCTTGTGAAAAGTCCTTTGCATCAATTCCTTATCCAGCTAGCCATGCAAAAATTGTCCAACAACACTTTATTCCAAAGTAATCAATATTACAGCAAAATCTATGAATTCCACCCCCTCAATACTCCAATTGAGGGAGTATTTATACAAAAAATTATAAAAAATATCTCATAACAAAGTAAGATATAATTTAGGATGACTCATGAATATTTTACAACAAAATAGAGACAGATGGTCTTGTGGATAAGAGAAAAGATAATCGATGTTGTGTTGTTCCCTTTTTTTATGAATGTGCTAGAGGCAGGCCCTATGATTTGGCTTGCTGCTGTCCTCTTTAGTAACTCTGTGCTAGCTGCTTTGTTTTACTGATACTCTTTACCTGTACTGATACACTTTGACCTGTTTGATCTTTGTTTATCCTTTTTATCATGACTTACTGTAGTAAATAATCAAAATTTCATGTAAGGATAATTTTTACAAAAAGTCTAACATCTCTTCCCACCATTGTGCTTCTGGTATTCGGGTTCTTTGAAGCTTCCTCAGAGTCTCATCAGTCTATGTATATTTGAAAAAAGTAGGCTGAATTGGGAATAAGTGTTTTACCTCATGTTCGAGATAATTTTTTTTTTCCAGACTGTCATGAAGAATTTTGCCTGTAGGCAATGCTTTTGCTACTGATGAACTGGTCGATGAACTGGCCTGGTTGTCAGCATACTTATTCAATTTCTCAACATAGTTTTCCAGGCTCATTAGTTTATCATCTGAAACTAAAGGACTTGGCAATCCTTTACTATGCAAAATCTCCAATATCTTTGTGAAGGCATTAATTTCTTCCTGCATATCAGAGCATCTTCTTTCTAGGTTCTGCATTAGAGTTCTTTTAGTAAAAACTCTTTTTATCTCCAAAATTGTTCCTGTTCTGTCTTGGATGCCTAGTTCTTCAAGTTGATATCTATTCTTGGTATTCAAAAATTGTATAAGCTCATTGGCTTCCTCAGGCATGTTTCCTAATTCTTCTCTTGCCTTTAGAACTTCTTCCAGAGCCAATTTAATTAAATCATTCTGCTCATACATTATTTGGATTGATGGCCAGACATCTTTTATTGACTGAATGATGTTGGCCCAAAGAATTTCTTTGATTTCTTCCAAAGGTTTCTCCAATGTGAGATCCCTTTCTAATGTTTTCACCAATTTTTCTAATCTGTTGATCTCTCTTGTCTTTTCTGCAACACTCATCTTTGAGAGATCATATTTTTGTTCTAAGGTGATAAATTGTACCTTTGTTTTCTGAAGTTCTGTCACTTGGAGTTTCAATTCCTCCATAGATTTTATTAATTCTTCAGTGCTTAAATTGGATGTGTTGCCCTGTGATAATTTTGCTGACTGACCTGTTGTTGTTGTACCTGTAATCACTTATGTTGTATATGCTAGAATGTTTGGCTGCTTTTCCTTTAATGCCTTTTCAAGTTCTTTTTCAGTCTCATTCAGTTGCTCATTAAGTTTCAAGAGAAAATCCATCAATTCTTCTTCAGAGTTTTGCTTTATAATTTCTGCAGTTTGTGGATGCCTTGAAGATGGCAACTTCAGCTGTTTCCTTAAGGTTGCAATATCATCATCTTTCTTCTTAATCAAGGCTTCTATACCCTTTACATCTTTGGGATTATGACCCAATCCAATAATTATTTCTTCCAAAGTCTTTATTCTATTGTCCTTGGCCTGGGAAGAGGCTTTTTCAAGATGCAATTGAGCAGTAGTATTCTCCAAGGAATTCTGTAATCTTTGGGCCATCATTGATTTATCAGTCAAAGTAGAATAAATCATTTCACCTGTTTTTTTGTGCAACTCAATCTGATCCAAAGGATGAATGTCCTTTGCCATGACTTCGAAATTGGTTCTGACATAATCTGCAGTTGTTTGAGGCTGCTGCACTTTGAGTTTGAAGTGACTCATCACCATTTTACCCTGCTAGATGTCATAGGCTGACATCAATCTCTGTTGATTTTTAGGAGCCATCTTCAAATATTTATTATAGACTTGAAGTATTGATGGATCATTTCTAGCCTTTATATTTATAAATGTCTTCTTAATATCCCAGGCATCCTTCACTGGTGGTTTGAAGGAAGATACTTCTGCACTTTGCTGTCTTTGTAGCTCTTTTCTCTGTGAGTCAGTGGATGTCCCACTGATTGTGAATGTTTGCAGATTATCTAACTCTTCTCTCCTCTGACTATCAGGGGTTTCTTGGACAAATTCTACTTCTGAAAGAGGATTTAATCTATCTTTTGAAACCAGGTTGTTCTGAAGATCCACTGATAGGGGTAACTGTTTCTGCATCTATCTTCTTACCTTTTTCTTCATTGAGAGGAGTTTGTAAAATTGAAATTTCTGCCACATTAATCTGAGTGGGGGAAGTCTGTATTTGGGCATGTTCCTTAGAAGTTTCAGGCTGCTCTGTCATTGTGAATTTCTCTGTGACTTGTGTATCAGTCTCCTTTTCCTTCCCTTTGGATGCTACTGTGGCTAGTGCACTGATTTCCTGCAAATTTTGCTGAGAGGTTCCAGCAGAAGAGGGACCAATTCCTGGTCTTTTCACCTACCCAAAAGAGTCCAGGTCAAGTATTTTCTCAAGGTCTTTCATAACATTTTCAACACTAACATATTCACTATCTTGTTCTACTAAGGTTCCTTCCATCCATTCATCCATATTTGCAAATTGTTCAATTTCTGGAATTCTATGGTGAAGGTATGGTGACAATTTGTTTTTCATCCTCCTATCACAAATAAAACTGTTTAGGTCATAAGGTGCCCAGTGGATTTTTTTTTGCAATTTGAGATAATCTTCTAGGATTCTTTCAGCTTCTTTTCCTGCATCTCTAGAATTACAAACAAAAATACCTAATTGACTCTTAATTCTGAGCTGAGCTTTTTTCTTTGCATTGCAAAAACGAATTATGTCTGAATTTATCATTTGTCTGAAATACTCTAAGGCAAAAAGCCTCATTGGGACATACTTTGGTAACTTGAAAGGACATAGCTCACACCCATATATTCTAATTTCTGTATGATTCCGGTATAGGTACCAATCACCTATCCTGTATTGCTTGGAAAGTTGGAGAATTTTCTTCATATCATTATTGACCCTAGGAGGGGAAATTCCTGTTAATAAGGTAATTGCAGGGTGCACAAATAGGTCAATGAACTCATTGTAGGAATAAGGAGAATCAGAGGAATTATGGAAGATTGCAGACCAAAAAATTACAGACCTTGGATTTCCTTTGGCATCAAGTTTCATGACATGGAAAGGGAAACTCTCTGATTGATCATAAAGCATGAGATGGTATATAATAGTGGAATATTTGAAAATTCTTTCATCTTCCAATCTCATGAACTGGTCATGAATTTTATCAACAATGTAGGAAGCAAAATCATATTTGACAGCAGGGGGCTATCCAGGGGTAAAAATTGACAGCAACACTAGGGTTAAATTATCAACATATTCACTAGTGTTGAAAACCATTATAGAAGATATCATATTCAAAATGAGTCTGGCCATATCTATGAAAAAAATATATCCAAAAGGAGGAGGGTTTTTGGGCTGATGTTCTTGAAGCATGAAAGTTTGGCAGAGGCGATTCAGCTCTTCTTGGGATAAATTGGTCGATTTTTCAAGTAAATCACCCATGGAAAGGGGAGTCAGGGCTTGACCAGGATGAAACTGTAACATTTTGTTGATAGATTGAGCAGTTATTGGGAAAAGGACTGTTTGACTCGGGGACATGACTGCTCGTTGATTGGGATCATAATTGGCATGGCAGTAATGAATTATTTCGGGAAAAATATGAACTGAGGGTGAAAGATACATCAGAAGATTGGATTCCCACAATGCAAAAATGTCAGAGCCGTTTAGGTAACAATCTCTGAATTGGCAAAAAATTCTAAGAGGATTTTCACTAAGGATGAGGTCTTTAATTTGAAAATCCCTATCTGCTAGAGGTAGATAGTCTAAATCTATATGAGGGACGTTCAGAGGTGCGACGTTCAAAGCCACGGGAACTTCCATTTCTGGTTCTTCTGGATTCAAAAAGGAATTCAAATTTTGATGGAAGAACAGATAAGATTACAGGTCTGGGAATTTTAGGAATGAAATAAATACCAAATTGAACTCTGTTTCAGTCTTTTCCTGTGGAATTAAAACAAAAACCAATATTTTGCAGAGTTCAATGGGAATTTGGGTAAATACCTATTTTCCAGGAAATGAACAGTGACAAAAATAGGTGTAGGCAACAACGGATGGGTTCTGGATTGTTCGTCTGCAAATTTCCTCAGAAAGGTGGCGGTTGACAGTCTTCGACAGTTGGTTTTGAAATTTTCTGCATGGGACACTGGTCACTGTACAAAATAATGAAAATGACAAAATGACGTGCGTTGGTGTGTTTTAATTGCAAATTCAAAGGCTGGCGGGATTTAATTTTTTTAAGCGGATGACGCAAGCAGGTACGGTTGTTTTGTCATAGGAGGTAAGCGGTAAGCGGTATACATCGCACCACTTTTGGGGACGGGCGGTTTTCAGCGAAGGGCGAGCAATTCCATAGAACTCACGACACGTGGCGAGGCACTGTTTAAAAAACCGCTTGGCCATCGCGCGTTATCATTCAGACGTGGGGGCGCAGCGATATGGATGACAGCCGTTGATCGCAGATTGGTTGATCCAACGGCAGTCGGGAAGGTGAGATGACGGGGAAATAAAGGAGTGGGCCCAACATAACTAAGTTTAATTTAATCACATCAGGGGCGATTTAATTGGTGGGGTAGGTTATTAATTAACCATGAGGGTTAATTAATCCCTTTAAATGCGGCGGGGAGGTGGACTTCATGATTAGTTGGAGATTTAATTAATTAATCATAATTAACATATTTATATGGTTATATTACAACCAAAGGGGCGGGATATATAATATTTGGGAATTTATATAACTAAAATAATACGAGAATGGGTTGATTCATATAGGGAATTTAATAATAAAGTTAGAGTTAATATGAAAATGAATGAAAAGCGCTAATTATAAAACATTAGAAGTATGTATTTAACTTATGCTTGAATGAAAAGGGTTTTTATGAAATATTGTGCAATTTCCCTAAGTAAAAATAGGATTTTACTTAGGAAAAGATTTTATGGAAGTGAATGAATGACTTATGAATAATTTTAAGTACTTAGGCTTTTTCAATTATTAGGCCGAGGGTCTGGTCCCTCCAAAAGTCAAGGAAATGCCTTGAGCCCCTCTAATTTTCAAATGCCTTATCACTTAGGGGAAATTAGTGAAATTTTTAGGGAAAAATGAGAAGGGAAGTTAATAATTTGACTTTGTTTTGCTTGAAATTCTTCCAGTGTAGTGTCTGCCTTTGCACTTGTGATGAAAGTAAAGATTTAACACATCTAGAGTCATTATCCATCACATGTAATTCTGCAACAACATCTACCTACCCTACCTACTTTACCCTACCGTTTTTTCTTCTTTATTAGGGTGCACTCAGACTGGAAAACCCTTATCACACTTTTTTTCTTTTACATGTAGAAATATATCTAATTCTAACCTTATTACATGCAAGGGCTTAGATTAAACTGTTGAGATCCTTTTATTTACTCTACCTATCTACTTTATCTGCCAATATTAAACAGTTTGGTCAGATTTTATTCTCTATCTCTAAAACATAAAATTGAAAGATGAACTAGCCAAGCTTAAACTGTTTGACTGTTCATAAATTGTGGCATAAGATACAAGCTGCACACAATTTGTTTATTTACATAAGAGAAAAAAGTAGTGGCATTTAGACTTGCGCACTTTCCTTGGCCTTTATTTTGGTGGGGTTCATTTTCTTTCACTTTTTCGGCCATTTTTATTTTTTTCACCCTTTGATTTTTCTTTTAGGGTATACCCTCTTTACATTTTTTAATTTTTTAATTTTTTTGACAATATGGAAAACCTTTGAAACAAGAAAAGGTATGAACATATTACATAGCCCATCAAGTCAATTATGATATATGACACCTATTGGTATAGGAGTCTAACACAGTCCACGTGGTACATAATGAACTTGTCAAGTATAACACTTTCATCTACACCTATTACATGTCAACATGCTTATTTCAAAATCCAAAGGCCATGTTGTTAATTTGATAAATAAATTACAGAGTAAATTAATGATCACAATAAAAAAACCCACAATGATCATGAGTTTACTTACTAATTTCTACTTGAACACCATTAGATTGTAGTTTTTATCCATCAATAATATCTAGTTCTCGTTCTTCATCCCAGAAGCGTGGCCCATCTTCGAAATCCTTACCAAGGAATTCACATAGGAAGAAAAATGTTTCATTCAATATATACCCTTCAACAATGCAACCCTCTGGATGTGCCTTTTGTTAGACATATCTTTTTAGAGTTTTCGTATACCTTTCAAAGAAAAACATCCACCTCGTCGATACGACACTCACCAATTCAATTTCATCGACTAGGCGTATAATTAAATGGAATTGTAGGTTGATGAAACTTGTAGGGAGCTCCTTCTCAAATACACATACAATTTCTGTAATTTCCTTCTTCCATTTTGGCAGTTCACATTTGTGGATCTCCTTGGATGTCACCCACCTAATATAAGAATATTAAATTAGTATGAAACTTTAGGAAAAAATTAAAATGAGATACAATATCTCTATGAATCTCACACATGAACATATCTATATGTCTCTAGGTATAATTGGGATGTAACGTAAAACCTTCTTTGGAACTGTAGAACCTTTTACATCTATATGATATCTCTTCTCTTTGCATACAGGGAATTCTACCTTGTCTTGATATTCATCTGTGCATAAAATGAAATCATTTTTACATTAATGAATTTGCTTATATTCAATCCCCAACTCAACCAACAACTGATGCACCTCTCTGCAAGTTGATGGAAACACATTCTCTTTAGGAAATATTTTAGTTTTTAGTGCCTTGTAGGATTGCCAAAGATTAGTTAAAATATGTCAATCTACATTATTACTATGCATATACAATATATGGTTTTAAAATATCCTTAAAGAAATATAAACGAATTTTATGAATGTTTACAAATTACATAGACCAATTGACATTGCATTGTAAGCAATAGATTTCAACTCACTTCAATAGGGTGGTGAATCATTTGTCTAACCAACCAAATAGTGACTTGATTTCTAAACATATTAATGTGCAAGCCAAATTTGAGGTTCTACTTGCACCTGATTTGAACACGGTTTTCTTTGATGCTTGCTTGATGGAGTCTTTTAGCATGTTTTTATCATCAACATTACGTTTGTGGTAATTACCCCTATTGTCATCGTTATTTTCAACCATATGATCATTATTTTCATCATTTTTTCCATCCCCAAAGAAACTTATAAGCATCTCATTCAATCCTTCTTCATGCATTTCATTTTCACTTTCATTATCATCATGATCATTAAGGCCACTAGCTAGTAGCATACTACAATCATCAGTGTGTGTGAACCTAATTAGCTGTTCAAATTTCTCTGGTGGAAGAGTTCTCTTTAAATATGCTATTTTCACCCTAGTATGGTGTAAAGGATAGTTTGGATCATACCATCCAAATCTTAATATCCCAGTTGGATCAACTTGGGTATTAGTAGTCATTCTTTCATCATCTTCTTCTACCTATCGATAAACACAACCACTATTTAATGTTCGGCAAGAATTGGATAGATCATAAATGTATAAATTTCAAAGAAATATAATCAAATATCACTTAACAAATCCCATCCCATGTACTATAGTCTTAACCAACCTCTTATTTAGTGCAATTATTTGTTGTGTCTGAAGTATCAATTGTCATATCCTATTCCACCCATTGTGTTCTTTGTGATTTAACAATTTTAGGTCCACACCCACGTCCATATGTTTTTATTTTTTATTTTTTTAGTTGAATGCTTAGGTTGTGCACTTGTTCCAATATCCATCTGAAATATCAACAACATGCATTAGTTTATTTCAAAATTGGATAATACACTATAAATTATAATAAAAAGGATGGAAGTATCAAAAAATGCTTCTTAAGTTAAGTCAAAATTTGATAATTACCTAATGTACTACAAAATTTGTTGTGTCCTTATTTAATATAGCACGATCTATTGCCATTGCCTCGTCTTGCCTCCATAATACATAAAATAGTCAATGATGTTTAGTACACCAATTATATCATTTAAGCCAATATGTTATCCAACACAAAACCTCACTTTACCCATATATTTGACATACTGATATCATGTTTTGGATTTGAAAAAAACAACAACATATTTTATATAACTTTATTCTATCTATGTTGTAGCATTTGTGAATTCATAAACACCATACTCATTTGGTTGAGGTTTCTTTGTCTTCTTTCCTTTATTGTATCTGCAAATTCTGTATCTGATTCTATGGCCACCCACTTTCCTCTCATTGATTTAGTAGTTCTACATTGTCCACGTCCTATGCACATGGCCTCCTCTAGATCCTGTAATACATAACAATGGCATTAGTCACATTACATCTATGCACTTCATTATTGCTCCATCCAATTTTCTAAACACAGAATCAATTTAAGCTTAGGTAGTTTTCACTGCACCTTTCTAACTAAAATGCCCCTATTTTCAATATATAACCTTTTTGTTAATTTCTACTCCCAATATGGTGACATGACACAACTCTTATAAATATTAGATAAGGATTATGAAAACTAATGGACTACTTTTTCTTTTTCTTTCATATTTTCATTTAACTTAATTCAAACCCTTCATCCATAATTTTAAACCACTAAATATCTATATTTTGTATATTTAAAAAAAAATCCCTTGACTCTATATGTTAGAGAATATACTATTTTCAAATTTTGATTTTTAAGTCTTCTAAATGAAATTAATATATAATATAATAATTAGTATAAGTTAACTTGTGGATGAGATATATTTTCAACGTCACCATCCACCCTATAAATGAGTAAAGAGTGAGTGGCGGGATAAAAGATGTTTATGTCACATGTATACATAATCACTAAGCAACGCAAACTTTAAAGGTGAAAATGTGTGTATGTGACTATAACTACTGGATTGTTAAGTTATAAGTAATTGGATATTAAAATAAAATTAGAAATTTTGAAATCACACCAAATTCATTAGTGGGCTAGGAAAATAAGGCATAAAATACCCTTCATTGTAGGGTCAAAATACCATTTATAGGGCTTTACATCAACCAACATTTCATCTTATCCCATGTGCATATGCACATTGCACATCCAATATTGGTATTCAAATAGCACAACCACATTAAAAAATGTGGTTGATAAACACTGATAGGTGTATATTAAGCACATTTATTAATATTTATATCAACTACATTTATTAATATTTATAATAATTATTATTATAATTATATAATAAGAATTATAATTATCCTATGTGTCTATGCACATTGCACATCCAATATTGGTATTCAATTAAACCTTACAAAAATGGCAATAACATAGCAGCCTTTGACATCGACGTTGCAAAGTGCAAAGAAGACAATGATTAGAAAAAATCGGAAAAAAAAAGTCTGTCAATCTATAATTGGTGTGCACAATGGATAGACATATTGTGTATCTTGACTATTCAACCAAATTTTGTGCATGAAATCCTTTATATGGAGATAAACGATCCCTCTAGTCTTATGGGAGGATCTAGCAATAAAAGAGACAAATATATGCAACCTTTCTTAACTTATGCTAGAAAAACATGAAAGAGGATATATGTCCTACCTCTTTCTAATGCTAATGCCTGTCTTTGGTGTCAACCTTGCTTCTTTCACTTCCATGCTCACAATATCCTCTCTGTTGGTGAAGGTGAATGCCTGTAAAGAAAGACAAGTGGACACAACAAACTTATACCAAGCATAATAGTTTCTAGTATAAGTTATGCAGCAGATCAAGGAACACTACAATAAATAGACAATAATTGACATATTTATGGAAAGGAAACACATAATGTATTATTAATAGAATCAACATGGAAAAATGCAACCAAAAGACTTAATGTTGGATGCTTCCTTCAGGTGAGACTCCAAGTCCTAGTCTCAACTCTTCAAACAACTTTCTCCTTCACAAATGGGCAGAAATTGGGTATGCTTCAACTCATAGGATGGAAACCAACCAGTAGTGGATGGTAGGGGTTTCATTTATAGGGAAGGAGAGGGAGTTGAGGATCCATAAAAGGTGGGAGGAGTTACACATATTAAGGGAAAGATCCATAGAAAGAGGATCCATGACCATGAATAGGAAGTCTCGCTCCTATCATAAACAACCTGAAACCATGTCGTCATTCTCGATAATTATAGTAAGGGAAGCTTATCCTCCATTTTGGGAAGAACTGCTTGAAGAGGCCCAACGCAAATTTTCCTAAAAAAAGACACAAGTAGTGAAAAAGGTGACAAGCGAGAGTCATCAACTATGTAGAATACGTTGGGCTTGTAAAACAAGGTTCTTGAAAATATTTTCAGAATATTTTCAAGTCAAGTCTTCTTCCACTTCTTCAGGGATGTTTTAGACATTTTTCATAGAGAACATATTTTGCGACACTGGTGGTATGATGACAAAAAGTGGAGCTTCATAAAATATTGTATAACAGATGCCCCCCAAAGCATGAAGTTAGAGCAGGATGTGATGGCTGAAGTGATTTATAAGTAAAAGAAAGGAATGAGAGAACCACCATTAGGAGATCTACTAATAAAACATAATACAAAATATCTGGCATCTCTGATGTAAGTATTCCTAACAATACATCATTGAGCAGGCATCTAACAGTACATGGTTCCATGACATGGACGCAACCATCTGACTAGAAAGGATCATGTTTATAATCACGAATACATGTATCCACGACATGGGTGCAACCATATAACTAGAAAGGATCACGTGTACAATTAGGAATACTGAATAACTCCATGTAACTTAGATTTATCAAATGAAACCCAGGGTCTTCACCTCTGTCTCGATCTGACCAAAGTACAAATATGACCATGTGAATAGATGTGTTGAGGTCGAACATGGTAGAAATCACCTGATTATTGGCCAATGATGTAAACCTTTAATAGGAACGAGAGAAACCACCAATGATGATGATGGCTCTCAAGGTACAACAACACAATCCACGAGTGTGAACGTTGAAGCTGAATTTGAACACTCGTAGAATCATTCGATCGACGACCAGTGATGTGAACATATCTTCGAATGTAAAGAAACTGCCATTGAGGTATGCAATCTCCAAGGTAATGAAAGGGGATTTCTAGATCATCTTCCTGGATAATAAGCTGGAGTCGACAGGAAGTGATTCGTCGAAGGAGGGCCATAATGTTCTCGACATATTCAACACGAAACATAGGATTTTGCAAATTGATTCAGGATTGAAGCAAAGAAAGTAAAAATGGGTATACGTAGTTTGACTTTGCAGACGAGACTTCTCTTGAACATATCAATGACACGACTTTAGAATTTGGCAGCATTTGACTCAAAATAGGATCAGAGGTCATTATGACAAAAGGATACAATCAAATGAGAGGGAAATGGATTTCCCAAACCCAGTGAGACAAGTGACAAAGTGAGGATGTCCCAAACCTGACATGAGTCAGATAAGTGTTATTTTCAAGAGTGACATGCTTCCTTTCACACAAAATACATGATATATGTTTCTTTCCATTTTCTCCCGATATTTCTAGCGAGTACCTCTTTATTTTTAATCTCAAGATTGAACATGACACCATATTCTTGTCGTGTAAATTCATCCTTTGAATGAATCCATCCTAGTATTTTTAACGAGCCTTAGGAAGGAGTAGCTCGGTCTTGTCATGGTGACAAGTCCTTCGTCGTTTTAGTTTTATGAGTCCGAAGAAGAAGTAACTAGAAATCTTTATCATGTTTAGGGAGTTTCAAAAAAAAGGTAAAAAGAAAAATCCAGATGCTCCTTTTCGTAAATATTCTCTCGAATTTGAAAAGGTAGAAGACAATACTCGAGAGTAACCCTTCACCATGTTTGACTAAGGTATTCCTTTTTCGTAACTAGTTTATCTCAGTTCGAAAAGGGTTAAACTTATTATTAGGGGAATTTTGAGGTCTAAAATGGGCCTCCTAAGAAAAATGTACTGCCAAAACAATAATTATAAGAACCAATAGTGTTCAAGATGATGATGTCAACCATGGGGGATGATTCACCATTTTTGGAGTAAAAAAGTAAAAATATTAAACAATAATAAAATAATTAAACTACGTTTTCAACTTGTATTTTCAACATATCTCCCTAAATTTTTACTCATATTTAGAGCGGGAGTACTTGTTGGATGAAAAATTTAATTCCTCATCCAAGGAGTACCCATGTTGCATACTTTTTATGGACCCTACTACATGAAAAATGCGGTTGCAGTCATGTTTTTCGTGTATTTCTCATTTTTTGTGTATTAGGGTCAATAAAAAGTATGAAAAATGGGTACTCGGATTAGGAATCCAATTATTCATCCAACGAGTGTTTCTGCTCGAAATTTGAGTAAACCCATAGGGAGTTAAGTTGAAAAAATAGTTTTTGTTTTTTTCCCTCAAAATTTGATGATGTAATTTAATATCACTTTATTATTTCCACTATTATTTTAAAATTTCCTTAGGCGGCCCATTTTATACCTCAAAACTCTCCTAATGACTGATTAGACATATTTTCATTAAATTTTACAAGTTCGAAAAGACAAGTGATTGACAATCTTTTCATATTTTGGGAGTCTGAAAAGAGCTAAAAGAGGACTCCTTCTAGAGTAACGAGTGGTATAAAGGGTAGCGAATGGTTCTGGTCATGATGGAAATGCTCAAAAGATGCAAAGGTCAAGAGGTTGGCTATAAGACCACTCATCGCTGTAGTTCCTCAGGAAAGGGTAAAACAACCAAGTGAAAGCATATGATCGGCCAAGCAGATGGTAATGATGGAATGAGAAAACAAAGGCTCATCTGGTAGAAGAGGTAGATAAAAGGGAAATCACGAGAGGTGTATAAGAATGGTTTAATTTTTTACACTAGATTGAAACATGGGAAACTATGCTTGAGAACCATTGAATATGGTTTCATTTTTACACAAGCTTGAAACAGAGGAAAAACTATGCTTGAGAGTGGTTTCATTTTTACACAAGCTTGAAACAAAGACAAAATATGCTTGGAATAAGTTTGCATGCCCCCAGCATAATGACTCAAATTGAGGTACTTTCCCCCCCAAGCTTCATTTCATTCACCCAAGTAGACTACAAGTTACTAATAGGTGGATGGAATGAAGGTTCATTTATGAGATCAAGTGAAAGACTCGACTGGGAATTTACGAGATCTAATCAAAGACTCGAATTGAAATGGTATTTGTTTCATTTTTTAATGAGTTTGAAATATTAAAAGAACTATGCTCATAGGGACCTATTTCATTTTTTAATGAGGTTGACATAGTAAAAGGAATATCCTCATAGGAACATGTTTCATTTTTTAATGAGGTTGAAATAGTAAGAGAACTATCCTCATCACACCTTGTTTCATTTTTTAAGGAGCTTGACACAAGAAAAAGAACTCTACTTTGACACGTTGTTTCATTTTTTAACGAGCTTGACACAAGAAAATGAAATTTTCTTTGACATTTTATTTCATTTTTTAATGAGCTTGACACAAGACAAGGAAATTTTCTCTGACACCTTGTTTCATGTTTTAATGTGCTTGACACAAGAAAAGAAACTATGCTTCGACACTTTGTTTCATTTTTTAACGAGATTGACACAAGAAAAGGAACTTTGCTCCAAGTTACTAAAAGGGGATTTATCCCAGAGATTCTGGGTTCAATCCGAAGTGGAGTTTCCATTTTGTTGTGTAGGCAATACATTATGCAGACATAAATGATCCCTTTAGTCCTATGGGAGGATCTAGCAATAAACGAGAAAAATATATGCAACCTTTCTTAACTCATGCTAGAAAAACACAAAAGAGGATATATGTCCTACCTATTTCTGATATTAAAGCTCGTCCTTGGTGTCAGCCTTGATTCTTCTGCTTCCACGCTCACGATCTCCTCTCCATTGGTGAAGGTGAATGCCTACAAGGAAAGACAAGTGGAGACAAAAAACATATACCAAGCATAATAGTTTATAGTACAAGTTATGCAACAGGTCAAGGAAAACTACAATAAATAAACAATAATTGAAATATTTATGGAAATGAAACAAATAATGTATCATCAATAGAATCAATAGGGAGCAATACAACCAAAAGCCTTGATGTTGGATGCCTCCTTCAGGTGAGACTCCAAGTCCTAGCCTAAACTCTTCAAACAACTTCCTCCTTCACAAATGGGTAGAAATTGGGCATGCTTCAACTCATAGGATGAAAACCAAACATTAGTGGATGGTGGGGGTTTCATTTATAGGAAAGGAGATGGATTTGAGGATCCATAAAAGGTGGGAGGAGTTCCACATCTTAAGGGAAAGATCCATGGAAAGATGATCCATGGCCATGAATGGGAGGTCTCGCTCCTATCATCAACAACCTAAAACCACGTTGTCATTATCAAGACTTATAGAAAGGGAAGTTTCCCCTCCATTTTGGGAAGAATTTCCTGAAGAGGGCCACTGTGTATTTTCCTAACAAAAGTGGTGTTGCTAGCGCTATACACAAGTAGTGCAAAAGGCGACAAGCACGAGTCATCAACTATGCAGAACATGCTGGGCTTGTAAAACAAGGTTTTTGACAAGATTTTCAGAATATTTTCAAGTGAAGTATTCTTCCACTTCTTTGGGGATGTTTTAGACATATTTTATGAAGAACATATTTTGCGACACTGGTGGTATGATGACACAAAGTGGACTTTGAAAAAATAATATATAACTCCAAAACAATGTAGTACATTCACCATATTTCCATTCTAATAATCACCAATCGTAAATCGAGGGAGATTTGAAGTTTTGTGCAGAGTTGGAGCATTTCATTGTGGCTATGAAAGAAAATAAATAATTGATTGGATATATGTTTATGGTGGGCAGAAATATTGATAGAACTCTCCTCCCTTGTTGTGGATTTCAATACAAAAATTGATTTGTGGGTGTGATTCGACCTCTAACGGTCACAAATAAATTTGTGCATCTCTTTCACCCCCTACCAGAGATTAAAATAAAACCCATGTCCATCCATTTTTCACTACTATTGTTTAAAGCAGTAAGAGGGAAGGGATCAAAACATAGGGATTAAGGATTTTCGACAGTGTAGAGGAAAATAAATCACCTTAGGATGCCAAAAATGTCAAGCAACAATAGATGGAAACGAGCAAAGGGATATGATTCTTGCAGGAATGAGGTATTTCATACTCAATTTATAGATTTTCACATGTTTCCATTGCTTGTTTGAATTGCATATTTTTAGTTTTTAGTTTCAAAATTATAAAATAAGAAATTAGGGTTTATTTTTTTATTTCTTATTTTAAAATAAATATTTTATTGTACATATATAGGGACATGACATTGAGAAACTGAAAAAGGCAATGGCTTCTATATTGGGGGTAGAAGTAGTGAATAAACTAGAAGGTATGGACTTGTCAATGCCTACCAAAGACGTGGAAGAACATACTAAAGGCACTGAAATAGACCAACCAAAGCAACCCTGTCAAAGGGAATCGATTGATTCCCCATCAATCACAATAACCTCTAAGAATGTGGAACAAGAACATAAAAATCCAATGTCCCACCCACTCTTGGGACACAAATTTATTCTACCACCAATACAGGTGCTTATGCATCTTACATTGGTACATACGAAACAACAATAGAGTATGATGTTGTCTCTGGAGTAATTAGAATGATAAATGTCAGGAAAATTTTCAACCATATGTTTAAGGAATCATGACTTCAACTACAGAACATCTAAATCTTCCATTATCGAAGATACCCATGCACCTTTAAAAGGTAGTCATCCATGACATGCAGACTGAATTTGGGACAGGTTAGTCAGTAAAGAAAGTAAAAAAACAAATGACTGAAAACTACAAGATATTCCATTGCAACCAAGGTAAAAACAGATTCCTCCCTTCTTAAGGGCCAAAAGAAGGCCAATTGATGTAAGCGTGATTGTATGGAAAGAGCTTGTGAAAGCATAGGATAGAGGAGATGCACAGAGGAAGTATGGAAAGGAGAGAATACAAGTATTTAAATTTGGTCATAATATTATTTGAAGTTAATTAAATGAATTTTATATTTGACTAGTGCATAATTAAATTGAATTAGTGTATGTTTTAGGACAAGGTCTCGAAGTCTTGGCTTGCCAAATATTGTGCCACACATCATAGTGGCCAAACAGGTTTAGAAGCATTAACATGCAAATTTGTAAGTATATATATATATATATATATATATATTTTTTTTTTAAATTTTAAATTTTTATTTTTTTAAATTTTGTACAAAAAAGTAAATGATTGGATATTAATTACTTTAACTTGTCCATATGCCATGTTTTGATAGTAGCAACAATATGGCCACTATCCATCACAATTGGAATTTGATATGATACAAGAAATAAAGTGGTATGATTTTGTTATCTGGATGAGAATAAGGTATCATTAGTTGAATTTCAATAGCTTACTTGGATATTGTTATGTTAATATGTCAATTTGAATTTCTTGTGTTGAGTTGTTTATTTATGTGTAAATTGAGTTATTTTGTGCTCCCATTGGTCATAACACCCTTATAAATCACCAACCTTTCACTATGGTCAAGTCCTTCAAAATCAATATCCAATCATGGCTTTATCAATTCCTTTGCCAAAAACCCTAGGCCAAAGGACCGATGCAACATCATGTAACAAATAACCTATAGAGAACAAAACAAATTACATGGGATTGATTATATATGCTTGGGTTGAGAGCACATTACATGGGATTGATTATGGACCCAAGATACATGTGTTGAGGAGCATGGGATGATTTTATTGGAAAGAAATAAGCCTTTTGAAGAAGAGAACTTTAAACTTGCAACCCATGCTTAGGGAGTGAACCACCTGAGGATTGGTCTCTTGAAGTGTATACCTTGGAGAGAGAGCACTTCACTTGGAGATCTTGTGCATTAAATTAAATTTATTGTGTAATTAGTCCATTTTACCAATGTTGGCCTCCCTCACCTACTCTATATAGAGGGAAGAGAGTGTCTTTGTCTACACTATACTCATTATTCCATCTATATAATTGTCATGGAGAGTTCTTAGTTCTTATGTGATGCAATAGAAGAAGACCTAGAGTTTGTGAAATACACCCTAGAGAAAAAATGAAGATGAATGCTAGAAATAGGGATGATCTTGAGCCTTAGCACTTTTATTAGAAATTATTTGCCATATGGTAGCATGAAGGGTGTAATGAGGTCTAAAAAATTTGTTTTGTATTGAATGAATTAAGAATATATGTAGGGACATGACTATTAGAATAGGAACATTTATGATGTAGGCCTATGTTGGAGCCTATTTCAACTTTGAAGGCATGGTTTGAAATAAAGGACCTGAAAATTTATAGGACACTTGCTTTTCTAGTCCTATGGGGAGTATGGTTAGCACACAACATGGTGATTGTTCAAAACATAATTGTTCCTACATTCTATACTACAATACAAGTCTGGTCACTATTCCAGCTCTATCAGACCCTTATTAATCCTAAAATAATCAGACAAGTGGGGCAGGTGATAATAGACTTATAGATGTAACGTGAACTAGTTTTTGGAGAAATTAATGAATATATTCAACTGACCTACTTATATGTGATTATATACTTTAAAATTGACGTTGTAGTATGGAGAGAAGAGCATAAAGAAATTCAAGGTTTAAAGCATAGGGCTAAACAAAATCTCATGAATTAGATCTACAATAGAGAGCACGAAATGAAAGAAAATAAGATGTAGAGACTTGAAAGTGCTTCATTAAGTTTTCTTACATAAAAGTCACAGGTATATCAACTATTCACAAAACATTGATAAATATGTTAATGCATGAAATCAACAGATTTATTACAAAGGTCTCAGAAGAAGAATAACAAAAATTCAAAGTTACTAAGAAACACCTCTTTGGCTGCCCACTTTCAAGCTTTGAAAAGCAATATGAAATGGTTCGTTGTTACAATATCCACTATTACAACATCTATTATGGCATCTATTTTTACAACATCTTTTGTTACAACATCTGTTGTTACAACATTTTCTTCTCAACCCATTGTTACCTATGTTTGCGCTTCTCAATTTGTTTTTTTGATCCCTCAAGTGTTGGTTTAGTGTTGGATAGCAGAAACACCTATTTGGATGCCCACTTTCAAGCTTTGACAAGCAATATGAAATGGAATTATAGCCCCTCAATTGTTACAACATCTATTGTAACAGTCACTGTTTCAGTAGTTTCAATAGTAGTAGTTATTATAGCATCAACTTATATAACAGTTTCATCATTTTCAACAGTAATGAGTGTTGTAGAAAATCCACATAGATTCAACTGATCTTGTAAAATGCTAAAAAAAAAACACTTGAATCTATTCTAAAAATTGTGGAAACCAATTATGATCGCATAATCACTTGAAAAATAAAGAGAAAGAATTTCAATCACATAACACAGATTTATTTGGGGAAATCTTGAGCTAAAAACCTTGTTATCTGTATATTGCATAAGTCAAAGAACATGAAACAATATAATGCTTATCTCAGGTTTGAGATCTCTTTGCATTATATGTAGGTTTTAACCCTGAACAGAAATTATCTACACACGAATCTTATAACAGAAAATAAACAATAGCGAGAGCATAAAACATAAAACAGATAAACACAGAGATTTTCCCCTGGATCCCAAATCGGGACGACCAGCTTGATTTTTCATTATATTCCTTTTAGTGTTACAACACATATATACATGTCGAAGCATACATAAACCCCAATCCATTAACCCTGGATTAGAACATAACCGTAGTTCCCTTGACCGGATCTACAAAATACCAGGGGTCGAAAACCATCGTACCCCAAAACCATGTGCAAACTCATGCACAAAACATGGGTGGGTCCGCATATGAGTGGGACCACATACCAAAAAAAAATTCGCCGGGGCGCTGCCGCCCCCCCTGTGACCCCCCTACTGTGCTCGGTGCAACGTACAGTGCGTGGGGCTAGTCGTGGAAAGAATATAACACATAACCAACATTCTCCCACTTGTTGTTTTCTTTCCACGTGTTTTCTTTCCACGGGGGGCCACAGGAGAGCTTAGTCATTTGGCTAA
This sequence comes from Pinus albicaulis, assembly GCA_034641835.2. NCBI lineage: Eukaryota > Viridiplantae > Streptophyta > Pinopsida > Pinales > Pinaceae > Pinus > Pinus albicaulis. The sequence goes on along the minus strand of CM076571.1, from coordinate 354,242,720 downwards.
TTCTTCAACACCCATTGTTTCTCTACACCAAGAGAACTTCTGAGTGCTCACAGACTTCGTCAATGCATCTGCAACATTCTTCAAAGTGTCCACCTTTACCAGTAACACCCCTTTAGCCTCAACCATATCTCTAACAAAGTGATATTGAACATCAATGTGCTTTGTCTTTGAATGATAAGCAGGGTTCTTAGCCAAGAAAATTGCACTTTGGCTATCACAGTCTATCCTTATAGCTTGCTGTACCAACCCCATACTTGAACACAATCTCTCCAACCAAACTGCTTCCTTGCTTGCATGAGTGGCTGCTATGTATTCTGCCTCTGTAGTTGAAAGAGCCACTATAGACTGTCTTTTACTCATCCAACTGACTGCGCCTCCAAATAGGCTAAACACATACCCACTTGTAGATCTTCTTTGGTCCAGATCTCCAGCCCAGTCTGCATAAAAAAAACCACGAATGTCCAACATTCTTTCCAATCCTGGTCTTCCCTGGTAGCACAAGCCATAATCACTAGTGCCACGTAAATATCTGAAAACCCGCTTCACTGCTGTCCAATGCTCCTTCCCTGGGTTTGACATAAACCCGCTCAATACTCCCACTGCATGTGCAATGTCTGGTCTAGTACAGACCATTGCATACATCAAGCTACCCACTGCACTTGCATATGGAACACGGGACATATACTCCTCTTCTTCTTGTGTCTTGGGACACTGTTCAGCAGATAGCTTTACACCTACAGGAATAGGAACCTTCACCGGTTTACTATCCTGCATATTGAACCTCTGTAATATAGTCTCGACATACTTCCTCTGGTTTAACCAGAGCTTCCTCTTTGCTCGATCTCTCTTAATTTCCATGCCCAAAATATAGTTTGCAGCACCAAGATCCTTCATGTCGAATTTGGAGAACAGTTGGGTCTTAAAATCTTGGATAATTTCTTTGTCATTTCCAATCAACAACATATCATCCACATACAAGAACAAATAAATAACACGGTCACCAATTAATTTAAAATAAACACAGTGATCCTCCTTGCTTCTGGTGAAGCCAAGTCCCCGTATATAGGTATCAAATTTCTGATACCACATCCTTGGTGACTGTTTTAACCCATACAGAGACTTCTTCAACCTGCATACTAGTTCTTTCTTACCCTTCACCATAAAGCCTTCAGGTTGCTTCATGTAGATCTCCTCTTCTAGATCCCCGTGAAGAAATGCTGTCTTCACATCCATCTGTTCTATCTCAAAATCAAATGCAACAGCAACAGATAGAAGTAATCTAATAGAAGTAACCTTGGCAACAGGAGAAAAAATATCACCAAAATCAATTCCCGGCACCTGGGAATAACCTTCTGCTACCAACCGAGCTTTGTATTTCTCCACCTTGCCTTCTACATTCATCTTCTTTTTAAACACCCATTTGCTCCCAATGGGCTTCCTTCCAGCCGGCAACTCCACCAGATCCCATGCATCGTTTTTGTGCAAGGATGCCATTTCATCAACCATGGCCTCCTTCCAGAATTTTCCATCCTCTGAATCTACTGCCTCCCTGACAGTTCTGGGTTCATCATCAGTTATAGTTAAGGCAAAACCTGAACAGAAAGCAGATGGACTATACCTTTCTGGTTGCCTTCTTTCCCGAACTGATCTTCTTAAAGCTGGAGTTTGTGGCTCATCATCTTCTGAGTCTTCTTCTGTTGTAGAGTCCGATTCATCCTCCTTTAGCTCAAACTCTATCTTCTCAGGTTCCTTTGGTAGGACTTCATGTTTAATAACATCTTTCACTTCTCTAAACACCACATCTCGACTGTACACAACCTTCCTTGTTTCTGGGTTCCAAAGCTTGTAACCCTTTAAACCATCCTTATACCCAATAAAGATGCACCTTTCAAATTTATTATCCAACTTGGTCCTTTTCTCCTTTAGAACATGTACATATGCATCACATCCAAATACCCTTAGATGTGAAAGAGAGGGTTTCTTACCAGTCCATACCTCATGTGGGGTCTTATCCTACAACGTTGATGAAGGTGATATGTTAACTAAGTAACATGCAGTCTCCACTGCCTCTGCCCAGAATTCTTGTCCTAACCCGGTACCACTGAGCATGCTTCTTGCCTTTTCCATCAGTGTTCTATTCATTCTTTCTGCAACTCCATTTTGCCGAGGTGTGTATGGAGTAGTCTTCTGCCGTGCTATACCACACTTCTTACAGAACTCTTCAAATTCCTTCTTGCAGAACTCCCCACCATTATCTGTCCTCAACGCCTTTATCTTCTTCTCTGTCCGGTTTTCCACCAGAGCCTTAAATTATTTAAATTTGTCAAAGACTTCAGATTTCTTCCTCAAGAAATATATCCATGTATTCCTTGAGAAGTCATCTATGAATGAAACATAGTACACATACTTTCCCAGTGATGGAACTGACACAGGCCCAAACACATCACTCTGCACAAGTTCTAATATCTTGTTTGCCCTCTTAGCACCAGAAGGAAAACTCACCCGATTCTGCTTCCCATATACACAATGTTCACAGAAATCGAAATCCAGAGAACAATTAGACATACCTTCTACCATACCATCTCTATGCAGTATTCGAAGGCCCTTCTCTCCAATATGTCCAAGCCTTTGATGCCATAGCATGGTCTTTTCTCCAGAGACAGCTAGGCTTTCCGCTCCTCTTTCAAGAACCACAGAACTATTACACCCATCAATAACAGTGCTACCTTGTAGCTTGTACAAAGTTCCAGTCCGAACTCCCCGCATTAATACCAGTGCTCCCCGAACCATCTTGCAGGCATCTTTCTCGAACACTGTTTTTACTCCTGCATCATCCATCTTGCTTACAGAAATCAGATTTCTGGCCAATGCAGGAATATGCAGAACACCAGGAAGTGTTCTAATCCTCCCACCTTGCGGCTTCAGCTTGACCTTTCCACGTCCGATGATTCTGGCCTTCCTATCATCCCCTAGGAAGACATCACCACCATCATATTTCTCATACTCGCAGAACCACTCCCTATGGGGAGTGAAGTGAAAGGATGCACCTGAGTCAATCGACCATGACTCATGATCTACATGTGTATTTGAAGAAGAAGCCAAATACACATCCCCACCTTCATCCGAGGTGGTTTTTGCCTCTGCAGAAGGACCTTCATCAGATCCCTTTCCTTTCTCAGGAGCTTTAGATCTACATTCCTTTTTGTAGTGCCCTTCCTTTCCGCATTTCCAGCACACCTTTACAAAATTTCCAGGAGATTTAGATCTCCCTCTAGATTTAGATCTCCCACTCGAAACCTTATTCTTGTTTATGTTCTAGGACCTTCCTCGTACAGATAAGGCATCTCCATTCTGACCCTCCATATTTCTCCGTCTCATTTCCTCCGACAGCAAGGCTGAGACAATGTCATAAAAATTCAAGGTAGTTGTATTGCTACCTATTGCAATAACCAGACTATCACAGTGCGGTAAACCTGGCCCGGTACGCACGTAATGCGGTTACCAATATCAACGGATAGCCCATTGACTTACCACAATATTGACATTCGGATGCTCATCCTTTGAGTCTCCATCCTTCATCCTCAGGTTATACAACTTTTTCCGCAGGAACAACTTATTCACCAGAGACTTAGATTGGTACAAAGTCCAAAGTTTTTCCCACAAATTCTTCGCCGTAGCTTCCCCAGATACATTCAACAATACTGAATCTGAGACACACAACCATATTGTGCTTTTAGCTTTCCAATCCAGTTTCTTCCAATCTTCATCTGACATTGCCGTTGGTTTAGTACCTAGATCTACCGCGATCCACTGATCTTTATCCACCAGCAGATCCTCCATCTTGAGCTTCCACAACTCAAAACTCTGACCATTAAATTTCTCGATCTCTATCTTTCCGCCGCTCGCCATATTCTTTCACCGAAAGAATCGATCCCGCATATCTCCCACTGCACAGGGTCTACCACAGGCTCGAGAAAAAAACCCTCAACAACGAGCGTCCCCTTGAAGGCAGAAACGACTACGATACCAAATGCTCGTTTCAACACGAACGAAATTATCTACACACGAATCTTATAATAGAAAATAAGCAATAGCGAGAGCATAAAACATAAAACAGATAAACACAGAGATTTTCCCCTGGATCCCAAATCGGGACGACCAGCTTGATTTTTCATTATATTCCTTTTAGTGTTACAACACATATATATATATACATGCCGAAGCATACATAAACCCCAATCCATTAACCCTGGATTAGAACATAACCGTAGTTCCCTTGACTGGATCTACAAAATACCAGGGGTCGAAAACCATCGTACCCCAAAATCATGTGCAAACTCATGCACAAAACATGGGTGGGTTCGCATATGAGTGGGACCGCATACCAAAAAAAATTTCGCCGGGGCGCTGCCCCGGACCCCGATAGGGGGGGCTGCCACCCCCCTGTGACCCCCTTGCTGCACCCGGCGCAACGTACAGCACGTAGGGCTAGTCGTGGAAAGAATATAACACATACCCAACATTATCTCTATCTATCTCACACTATCCTAGGCTAGTTTTGGTTCAATACATAACCTGAAGCGAACAAAGTTCCTTCTCAAGCTTAAATAATCCAAAACACTTGGAATACAAAGATATCCATGAGGATACAAATATTATATTATAAAATATATGAGATAGATGATTGAATGTTACAAGTGAGGCCTCCTTATATACCTACACAGGTGCCTCTTCACGAAAGGTCATGTCTTATTAGACATGACCTTTCAACCTAATTACTAATTAACTAATTTATCATTTATTTACATTATTTATTCATTACATTTCCTTCCACCCAAAAATATTTGTCTTCAAAGCTTGTCGATGAAAGGCCTAGATTTCTTTTCCTGCTACGAACATCTTCTCGTCTTAGGGCAGTCATCCTTGTCGATACAAGTTGATATGATCCTCTAAGTGACAAACAAAACTGTCGCATTGAGAATGGATCAGACCAACCTAAATCAATCTTATGTGGAATCTTAAGATGACTGGAAACTAGTGACGATTCGTTAGTATTCTTCAGACTATCAGCTTGTTTCTGTTCTAAATACATAGCTCGGCTGAGTTGTCTGCTCCTGTGATTTGGATGTCAATAGGGAACTTTTTTGGTTTGAATTTGATTTTATTTTGGCGAGGATGTTATTGATTAGGATATAGAACCTTCATTAAAATGATCCTCGTCTGAATTGTAACATCGAAGTTTGTATCGTTTGCAACTTTCCTGTCTTCTTCTTGAGTAGTGACATTTACTAGATCAATGTTCATTTTTCCTGCAACTTGAACTTCTACATTTGTTGGTTTCGACGACTCTTTTTCGACAAGTTATTGCACCTTGTTTTTGGTGCAGCGGCAGCAATGGATTTTTAATAAACCCACAATGGACCTTTACAATTCTTCAATCACCCCTTGTTCCTATCGGAACCGAAAACCTTTTTATCAACTTAAAAATATTCTTCTCTCTTTCTGATTCTGATATACTCTCAATTCTATTCACAAGCAGCGTTGAATGCCTTTTCAAATAGATATTTATGTGTATTGCGCGCCCCAGATCAGGCCGATCAGACGCTCAGAACAATTTCGCTAATCGCAGTTGGCAAAGCACTTCAACTGTTGATCGCTTCCACAGCTCCGATGCGATGACTATCGGAAATAGGAATTCGCAGGGATTTGGATGTCACTCAACTGTCAGAAACTTCCACAATTCCAATGCGATGTTAATCGGAGTTCGCAAGTCACAAGGATTGGATGGTGTCGCTTCCCGTAGCAATACGATGTTTCACGGACCCGATCTCACTACAAACAAATTTTAATACATTTCGTGTCTGGTTCCCATTGTTATATGATGTGATATGAACATCTCTTGGTCCGATCCAATGGATATACCGGACCCGATGGGTCATAAATCAACCAATATATATTTTTTTAAACCTGCTCTAAGGTTTTGATAAGTGTTTTTTTTCACAAATTCTCTGTGTTAATGAATTTTCAGCTCGCAAATTCCGACTATACCCAGTTTGTCTTCATCACAGGAATTCCTACAATTTAAATAAAAAAATACACATACCGCCACCAATTCAAGCAATTACATAGGAAAAACCAATATCCAAGCTTCATGCTCATTATACAATGATGCATACAATATTGATTTCATTTATAGTAAATAAAAGAACAGAGCCTCGCCCTTCGGCCCAATACACAAGGAATGGCCTTTGTTATCCACAAAACACAGTTCTCACACTTACTTTTAAATTCTCACTCACTTCCAGCCTCTCCAATCCCTCGCTCATTACATTTTTCTCTATTTATTATCCACTAATTCCTCCAACAATAGCTAACGTAATATTCTATTTTTAAAGATCTAATAGAAATCTTCTAATTCGTAGCTTCTCATGCACACCTATACTAACAAATCTTATCTCTAAATCTAAAATAAGACAATCTCTCACTTATTACAATAACAAATTATAACAAACTATTTGAGAAGTCCAACCTCCTCAGTAAAACTGATTTTGACCAAAAATCACTGAATTTCACCCTGTTTAGCCACAACATGTGAACAAGTCTTCACATTGCTGGCTAATCCCGATGCTCCTGCATCAGACTTCCGGGGAAGAAAATATTTGTCCTTCGAACTTTCAGGACTTATTCCATATTTCTGTAGTTCAGTTGCTGTCAACCAACTGGAATCTTCCATTGGCTGTTCCTTCCACTTGACCAGATATTGGAAATATGTCTGCCCTCGAGTGTTCTTGGATATTCTTTGATCCAAGATAGCCTCAAATTATTTCTTAGATGCTTTTGGTACCTGTTCCTCCCAATCCACAGTTTGAACTTCATCTCCTGTGGCTTCATTCTGCAACTCGGTCTCTGTCTCTCTGAATGGATATAAATCTGCAACATTAAAAATGGAGGATATTCCGATCCCTTCTGGAAACTCGATCTCATATGCATTGGTTGAAAATTTCCTTTTAATTTTACAAGGTCCTATCTTCTTCATTTTCAGTTTGTTATAAGTTTTGTAGGAAATCTCTCTTTCCTCAAATATGCCATGACTAAATCTCCTACTTGAAACTCTTTTTCTCTTCTTTTTAGATTTGCTCTCTGCTTATATCTACTGCTGCTTTCCTGCAATTTACCTTTGACTTCTTCTTGTAACCTCTGCATTTGTTCAACAAAATCTTCTGCACTTGCACTCCTGGCTTCCTGTTTTCCCAAGTACCTAAGCTCATATACTCCTCTCGGATGCATTCCAAAGACAATCTGAAATGGACTCATTCCAGTGCTTCGGTTTGGTGTATCATTGTAAGCGAATTCAGCTTGAGCTAATGCCAAATCCCACTGTTTAGGAGTCTGATGTACCAAACTTCTTAGTATATTTCCCAAGCTTCTATTCACTACTTCAGTTTGTCCATCTTTCTGTGGATGGTATGCTGAACTAAAACTGAGTTTAGTCCCCAGTTTCTTCCAAAGTGTCCTCCAGAAATGCCCTACAAATTTAGTATCTCGATCCGATACAATACTTACAGGTAAACCATGCAATCTTACAATCTCTGAAAATAATAAATTTTCTATGTATGTTGCATCATTAGTTTTCTTACAAGCAATAAAATGTTCCATTTTAGAAAATCTATCTACTACAACATAAATAGAATCATTTCCTCTCTGAGTTTTTGGTAAAACCAGGACAAAGTCCATACTAATTGCATCCCATGGTCGATCTGGTATGGGCAATGGCTAATATAGACCTGTATTCTGACTCCTTCCTTTGGCATATTGACATACCCTGCATTTCTCAACAAACTTTTTAACATCCGTTTGCATTTTAGGCCAGTAATAAAAAGCATTCACCTGAGCGAAGCTTTTATCTTGTCCAAAATGACCAGATAACCCTCCACTGTGCTTCTCCTTAATTATGTTCTCCCTCATGGAACATTTAGGAATACATAACTTGTTGCTTTTAAATAACAACCCTCGAATAAGGTAGTCCATCCATTGACTTCTGTTATGGCTCACTGGATTCTGAATTGTTGTGTAGATGTCTCTAAAATCCTCATCATCCTTGTACATTTCCATCATTTCCTCAAAACCTACAACACCCACTCTAAACTCTTGCAAAAGAAGACTTACCCTGCTCAATGCATCTGCTACTTTATTAAACTTACCACTTTTATGCTTTATTACAAAAGTGAAACTTTGCAGAAATTCCACCCATTTGGCATGCTTCTGATTTGGTTTTGGCTGGTTATTAATAAACTGTAAAGCATGATTGTCTGAATATAAGATGAATTCCTTTGGTAGTAAGTAATGCCTCCACTTTTTCAATGCCTGCACAATAGCGTAAAATTCTTTATCATATGAAGAATATTTCCTTTTCACATCATTTAGTTTCTCGCTGAAATATGCTATCGGTCTTTGCTCTTGGCTCAGTACCGCACCAACTGCTACTCCACTTGCATCAATTTCTACTTGAAAGAATTTCTCAAAATTAGGCAATGCTAGAATTGGATTTTCTGTTATCTTCTTTTTCAACAAATGAAAGTTCCTGTCTGCTTATTTTGTCCATCGAAATGGATAGTTGACCTCCTTGATTGTCTCAAGGATTGGTGCACAAACTTGACTAAACCCTTTTATAAATTTTCGGTAAAAACTAGCAAGTCCATGGAAAATTCTTACCTCAAATACACTTCTGGGAGTAGGCCAGTTCCTAAATGCTTGTACCTTCTCTGGATCCATTTTCAAGCCTTCTTTGGAAATCACAAATCCTAAGTACACCATCTCTTCTTTCATGAAACTACACTTCTTCAAATTTATTAGTAGTTTTTCCCTCTGTAGAGTTTTCTGAACTAACTTCAGATGTTCTGAATTCTCCTCTTTACTTTTTCTAAAAACCAGAATATCATCAAGGTAAACAATGGAAAATTTACCTGCATACTCCTTCAAGACCTCGTTCATTAGTCTCATGAATGTACTGGGTGCATTAGTGAGCCCAAAAGGCATCACTAACCACTCATACAGTCCACTATTTGTTTTGAAATCTGTTTTCCATTCATCGCCTTCCCGAATCCTGATCTGATGATACCCGATTTTCAAATCTATCTTAGTAAAGTACCTGGATCCACTTAAACAGTCCATTAAATCATCTATTCTGGGCAAAGGAAATCTGCACCTGATTGTTATTTTGTTGATAGCTCTGGAATCGGTGCACATGCGCCATTCTCTTCCCTTCTTTGGACTAAGTACCGTTGGCACAGCACACAAGCTCAGACTTTCTCGAATCAACCCCTTGTTCATCAGTTCCTGTACTTGCCTTGCAATCTCTGTGTTTTCCTGGGGAGTTAGTCTATATGAAGCTTTATTAGGTAGACTTGCTCCTGGTATTAAGTCAATATGGTTGCTAACACTTCTAATCGGTGGTAATTCATTCGGTAATTCATCCACGATGATATCCATAAAATTATTTAATACAGCTTGAATTTCTTTAGGAAAATTGTTTAAATTCGTGGAGGTTAAGATTACCTTGGGCCTCCCTACGATAGAAAAGTGCAACTCCTTTCTTTTATCGACCTCCTGTAGCAGTTCTTTACCACTTATCAACATGATACTATTTTCAGACAGTATTTTATCAGCATCATTCTTCACTGGCAGCAACGTGTGTTTAATTCCATCCTTTTCTATGGTATATGTGTTCCTTCTCCCATCGTGAATCGCTTTCCGGTCAAATTGCCATGGTCTCCCCAATAATACATGACATATATCCATGGGCATTATGTCACATAGGATCATGTCTTTGTATGTGCCGATATGCATTTCCACATTACATTGCTCTGTCACGATAACTTGATGGCCCTTCTGTAGCCAAGATACTTTGTAAGGGGCAGGATGCGCCGTCCTTGCTAACCCAAGCTTTTCTACCATCTCTGTGGACACAAGATTGTCAGTACTCCCACTGTCAATTATAACCTTACAACACTTACCCTTTGATTTACATGTAGTTCTGAGCAAGTTATTCCTTTGCGCAGGTTCTCCAATCTCCTTTTCTGATCTAAGCAAAGTTCTTCTAAGTAGCGATGATTCACCTTCTTCAGGTGGTTCCTCTTTCTCCACAAGTCGAGGTGGTTCTGGCTCTGCCTCAGTCACATTTTCACCCCTCTGGCTTGCTGATTTGTTATGAGGACAGTCCCACGACATGTGTCCCCATTCTCCACATGTATAACACCTAACATCTCTTCCTCTGGGCGCAAATCTTCCTCTACTAGATTCACCCCTCTGTGGTGATCTGCCACTTGAACTTCCTATTTCATGCTGATGCTGTGTTCCTCTGGATCTGGCAGCTCCTCTACCTCTCGCTGAGCTTTTTCCTCTGTTCCTTTGACTCTGTCTCCTCAATATTTTCTCTTCTGCCTTTAGAATTGCTTGATAGGCATCCTCAATAGTTTTCAGACTTAATAGGCTAATCTCATCTTGTATTTCATACCTTAAACCGTTTACATATCTAGCTATTTTCTCCAAATCATCTTCTACATGCCCTGTTTTGATACTTAATCTATAGAATTCTTTTGTATACTCCTTAACAGACATTCCTTTCTGCTTCAGATTTTGCATTTGCTTAAAAATATTCAAATGATAGTCTTTAGGCAAAAAATTGGCTTTTAGTTTACTTACCATTTTATCCCATTGCTTTATCTTATATTTCCCTTTCCTCGTTCTTGATGTCTGTACCTCGTCCCACCAGATGGCTGCATGACCCTTCAATCTAGTGACTGCAAACTTCACCCTCTTATTCTCCTCAACCTCTTCATAGTCAAAATACTGATCTATGGATCTGATCCAATCCATAAGCTCCTCCGCATTCAAACTCCCTTCATACATAGGAATTTCCATCTTGGGTTTGCTTCCAACTTTTGCCAGCATCTTAAGGACTTTTGGCAGTTTCATTATCTTCTTCTACTTCTTCCACATCTACATCAGATTCTTCTGAAGAACTCTCGGCACCATCATCAGGCACTCTTCTTTGGGCTTTCTCCATTGTCTCCATTCGTGCACGCAAATTCCGCACTTCTTCTAACAGAACTACATTTGGTTCTGGTCTTCCTCGACCAATTCCTCTTCTTGGTGGCATCTTCGCTACAAACACCTCTTTCTTCTGCTCTGATACCAAAAATTGGTGCAGCGGTAGCAATGTATTTTTAATAAACCCACAATGGACCTTTACAATTCTTCAATCACCCCTTGTTCCTATCGGAACCGAAAACCTTTTTATCAACTTAAAAATATTCTTCTCTCTTTCCGATTCCGATATACTCTTAATTCTATTCACAAGCAGCGTAGACCGCCTTTTCAAACAGATATTTATGTGTATTGCGCACCCCAGATCAGGCCGATCGGACGCTCAGAGCAATTTCGCTAATCGCAGTTGGCAAAGCACTTCAACTGTCGATCGCTTCCACAGCTCCGATGCGATGACTATCGGAGATCACAATTCGCAGGGATTTGGATGTCACTCAACTGTCGGCAACTTCCACAGTTCCGATGCGATGTTAATCGGAGTTCGCAAGTCGCAAGGATTGGATGGTGTCGCTTCCCATAGTGATATGATATTTCACGGACCCGATCTCACTACAAACAAATTTTAATACATTTCGCGTCCGGTTCCCATTGTTATATGATGTGATATGAACATCTCTCGGTCCGATCCGATGGCTATACCGGACCCGATGGGTCATAAATCAACCAATATATTTTTTTTAAACCCGCTCCAAGGTTTTGATAAGTGTTTTTTTTCACAAATTCTCTGTGTTAATGACTTTTCAGCTCGCAAATTCCGACTATACCTGGTTTTTCTTCATCACAGTAATTCTTACAATTTAAATAAAAAAATACACAGACCGCCACCAATTCAAGAAATTACATAGGAAAAACCAATATCCAAGCTTCATGCTCATTATACAATGATGCATACAATATTGATTTCATTTATAGTAAATAAAAGAACAAAGTCTCGCCCTTCGGCCCAATTACACAAGGAATGGCCTCTGTTATCCACAAAACACAGTTCTCACACTTACTTTTAAATTCTCACTCACTTCCAGCCTCTCCAATCCCTCGCTCATTGCATTTTTCTCTATTTATTATCCACTAATTCCTCCAACAATAGCTAACGTAATCTTCTATTTTTAAAGATCTAACATAAATCTTCTAATTCGTAGCTTCTCATGCACACCTATACTAACAACTCTTATCTCTAAATCTAAAATAAGACAATCTCTCACTTATTACAATAACAAATTATAACAAACTATTTGAGAAGTCCAACTCCTTAGTAAAACTAATTTTGACCAACAGTCACTGAATTTCACCCTGTTTAGCCACAACATGTGAACAAGTCTTCACATTGCTGGCTAATCCCGATGCTCCTGCATCAGTTTTCCAACTACTTCTTATCCTTCTTCAATTTCTTAATTTGCATTAGCAATTTTTCATTGTGGTCCTTGAGGTGAGAAACTTCTTCATTCTTATTAGTTGTGATTTTTCCAATTTCCTTTTGCATATTTTGGATCGCCTTTTTACTTTCTTGAGAAATTACTTTTGAAATTTCTTGAATGTCTTCAGGTGTCACTGAATTTGGCTTTAAGTTGACGTCATGTAGCATTGTTTTCTTCTTTTTGTAGGTAGTGATTCCATCTAGAGTGAACCCAAAATTATATCACTATCGTTACAAAATAAGGTTTTAACGGTAAAATGGGAGACAAGGGAATAGTTCCCAATACTTAGGTGTAAATCCCCTATGTCGTATTGTTTTTCATTTTCACTAAATGAACTTGTTTCCATTATATTTGATTCGGGGATCACTAATTCGTTAGCACATTTAGTACTAACATAATTATTCTCTTGATTAAGATCGATAGATATAAGAACTTCCTTTCCCGCAAGTGACCCTTTGATCCTAATTAGCGCACAGAAAAACATACTATAATTTTCAGGAAATCTTCCTTCTTTCCTTTCCGAATTAGATTCAATTTCCTTTTCATCAATGATTGATTTCATTTTGTCTGTTGAATTGAGTTTTTAGGGTTTTTAAGATAACCCTTCCTAACTTTCTCTTCTTCTTTTTAATGAAGTTATTATTCCTTCAATTTTTTATTTTTATTTTTTAAAATAATTTATTTAATTAAATAATTTTAATTAATTAAATTAATATATATATATATTCTTTTAACAATTGATTTTTTTAAACTTTTTTTTTTGTTGAAAGGTTACAACCCTAGTGAAACCTCGCTATTCACATATATTCACCTAGAAAATATATGTCCACTTTTGTGTATTTGACTCGGTTAATGTTATCCACGTAAAAGTAAACTTACCATTCACACAGAGATTTTTTATTCCTTTACTTCATATTTTACCTTGCAAATACCATGGGCTTCCAAAATCACGAGCTTGTAAACCACTGAAATAATAATCAAAATAACCTTACCTACTCTTCCTTATTTTTTTTTTTCCTTTTTAATTTTAAATTGTCTTGGTCTGTACGTATATGTAATTCTTTATATATATCTCTTTTTTTTTTTTTACTTTTATATCTATATATATTTCTTTTTATATTAATAATTTTTTTTTTCCTCTTCTTTTAATTTTAGTGACCAAAGGCCTCTGGCGAAATCAGCGATGGATAAAATCTAGATTGCAGTGAAATGCTTCGACTATGATGGCAACAACGTTGATGAATTTCAATGGCCAAGGGCTTGGATCAAGGAGCATAGCTCTGTGCAGCAATGAGCGGCCAGAAGATCGACTGCTCTGATACCAAATGAAGCGAACAGAGTTCCTTCTCAAGCTTAAATACTCTAGAACACTTGGAATACAAAGATATGCATGAGGATACAAATATTATATTATAAAAGATATGAGATAGATGATTGAATTTTACAAGTGAGGCCTCCTTATATACCTACGCAGGTGCCTCTTCACGAAAGGTCATGTCTTATTAGACATGACCTTTCAGCCTAATTACTAATTAACTAATTTATCATTTATTTACATTATTTATTCATTACATAACCAATATATTGCCTTTGGATGCCTTGCATTTCTTGCGCAATCCCTAGGGAAATTGAGCCCCTATTAATTAGGAAATTGCCAAATAATGATTGTGCAATACATATAAGACCTTCTTCTGAATCCATGCACCACCTGTACAATTTTCTAATCATACAAATGATATTACACTTCCCTTTAAGTCCAATCTCAACTGGGTCTTCCTCAGAACTGACATGCAAAAACTATTTACAGCGAATTATCAGTTATTTGATTGGTCGTTGCATGTGAATTAAATCAGATTTAATTCACTAGACCTCTCACTAGTTCCTCCACCAGTTAGAACTAGTGAAACTGATTTTAAATCAAAATATTTGAGTTAAATGATTACAAATCAAAACAAGCTGTAACTGGACCCGCTAAAACTTAGATAGAACTCTACATGCCTCTAGTTTGACCCTTAACTCGAATTGATTGAGCTAACTAAGTATTCTTGAATTAGTTAACTTGTACAAGCTATCATGTGATGTGGAATTACAATTTGCTTCTAATTTAATTAATGGAAAATTAAATTAGAAGCCTCTTCTTGTTTCCATTTTCAACACTCCCCCTCAATAAGAAAGGGATTGTCTACTACCCCGATCCTGCCTCTGTGGAACTTGAATTTTCCTCTTGATAATTCCTTCGTCAAGATGTTTGCATCCTCCTCCTCTATAGGAATGTACTCTAATGACATAATCCTCCTCTACATTCAATATATGAGATCGTGATACCATATATCAATATGCTTGGACCCGTCATGAAAAAATAGATTAACCGAGAGCTTGATGCAACTCTGGTGATCAACATAAATCACCATCACATCCATCTGCTGACCAAACAACCCAACAAGTATCTTCCTTATCCAGATGGCCTCACAAGATTATTCACTAGCAGCCATGTACTCTACCCTTGCTGAATTGGGTGTAACTGATCTCTGCTTCCTTCTCTACCAAGACATTAATGTTGACCCAATATTGAAGATGCCCCCTGATGTGCTCTTCTCTTCGAATGGACTCCCTGCCCAATCTTAATTTGTGAAGCCTTGAAGATTCACTCCATCTGTCCACATGTACCATATCCCAAACCGTAGCGGTGCCTCTGAGGTATCTCAACACATGTTTTCCTACCTTCCAATAGATCTTGGTAGGCTTAAGCTTAGTTTGACTAAGCTGGTTAACTGCATAACATATTTATGTTCATGTGTTCACCAAGTACATGAGTGAACCCACATGCTTCCTGTATATGGTATCTTCTACCACTTTTCCTGAAGTAGCATCTCCCTTCCTCCAATTCCCTGCTAAAGGGGTCTCCATGGGTTTGCTTCTCTCCATGTGAAACTTCTTCAAAATCTCGTTGGCATACTTGCCCTGAGATACAAATCGTTCTCCATCTATTTTCCAAATTTCCAATCCAAGAAAATAATGCAAGAGTCGCATATCCTTCATCTCAATTCTCTTGAAAGATCCTCTTTGCAAGATTTGATGAGCTGCTCATCACATGTTAGAATCAAGTCATCGGCATATAGTTCAATCATCAATAATTTATCTTCTACCACAATATGGTAAAGGTTCGTATCTGCTTCACTTTTGGTGAATCCCAACTAGTTTAATTAACTGTCAATACTCATGTGCCAAGCATGAGGTGCTTGTTCCAATCCATACAACACTCACTTGAGTCTGCACACATGAAACTCTCTGTCGAAGGTCTGAAATCATTCTGAATTCTCAATGTACACCTCTTCCTTAATCACTTTGTTGAGGAAGGATATATTTACATCCATCTAATGTATTTTCCATCCCATCTGCACTAAAAGTGCAAGGATAGATCTGATTGACAAGTACCTTACAACTGGAGAAAGTTATCCTCGCAATAAATTCCCTCTACCTAAGAGAACCCTCTGGCCAAAAATATGGCCTTGTGTTTCTCAACACTCCCATATGCTCTTTGCTTCACCTTGCAGATTCAACTGGATCCTACAAATGACTTTCCCTTCGATCTTGGGATAATGACCCATGCACTCTTTCTGATAATGGATTCATACTCCTCAACTATGAAATCAACCCAAACTGGTTGCTACACTTATTCCTCGAATGAGGACGGCTCAATCTCTACACTCTCGCTCACAAGATCCATGTAGCCAGTGTATCGCACTAGGGACCTTCTCTGCCTGTGCTATGATGTGGGTGCTACCATATTCTCTATAGCATCAAGCATCAACCTGTCAACCTCTCTGGTGTGCTTCCTTTCATCTCTGGATGTCTTTGCATGAGTAGGTGCTTCCACTCTCTGTTCCTTTGCTTGTGGTTGCTCCACATATTGAGGTTCTTCTTTTGGATCTAAGAGTTCCTAACCTGCATGCAACTGAAGCTCCCTCTTAAGGGAAATTCGCATGGCCTTCTCTTCACTGAATTTCACATATTTTATGACCAATATCATCCTATGAGATGACAAGTACACTGGATAGTTGTGACGTGTACCGATGTACCCCACAAATATTCCCAAGTCATCTATTGGCTCTAGTTTTTTCCTGGCATATTTGGTTACATGACCATAAATTGATGAACCAAAAAATTTAAAGTGTGCCACATTTTGTTTCTTACATGAAAAGGCTTCCTCTAGTTTACTGATCGTGAGATTCTAATGTGGACTTTTGTTCTGCACAAATACTGTTGTGTTTCATGATTCAGCCCACAGGTGCAACAATAGGCCCTGATAATGAAACATTGCTCGTTTTTCTCCCAAAATAGTTACGTTCTTCCTTTCTGAAACCCCATTCTGTTGTGGTTATGAGATGGTATCCTGTCAAATTCCTTCTGAAGCACAAAATTTCTTGAATTCATTCGAGACATATTCTCCACTGTTTTCACTCTTGAGAGCCTTCACCTTCTTCCTTGTATCTTTCTCAACAAGTTCTTTGAACTCACAAAATTTTGAGAACGTCTAATCTTTCTTCTGCATGAATAATATCCAACAATTGTGTGAAAAATAATATGCAAAAATCACATAATACCTGTGTTTTTCTGTGGAGGTTTTCAAGAACGGTCAACACACATCTAAGTGAAATCTTTCAAGGATCGCCTTTGCTCGGCTGTCTTTATCTTGAAAGGTGGCTTTGGTGTACTTACCTAATGAACACCCTTTCCATGCATCTTTCTTCCCAAGTGCAGCCTTGGGAAGTACTGTAGAAATTTGTTGCATGATCTTTAAAGTGCCATGGTGTAGATGGCCCAATATTCTATGCCATAACTCATCGATGTCTTGATTCTGCACCCTTTATGATTTCGTGATCGAGGCAGCACAGTCTTTGACATCTATTATAGAGGTTCTTTAGCCAAACCCCAATCTTCTTCACCTGTCTTGTGGCTTTGTGACGAAGGAATGCCTTTCCTTTTCTAAATATCACATCATAGCCATGGTCTTCTAACATATAAACTAAAACTAAATTCTTCTTTAAACCAGGAACATATATGCCATATTTAATGTGAGAGGAGCACCAGAATCCATTTGAAAGGTAACAATATCTAAAGCTGATTGCACTATACCTCCCATCATCTCCCATCTCGATGTGCATCTAGAGATCCTTCTCCTCCAAGTTGTTGAAGAATTATTTGTTTCTGGTCATATCAAATGAAGTTCCACTATACAGGTACCACACATAAACCATCACCAATGACACCATGCATGCGATGAGAGTGAAATCCAACTCGAATTGTGAAGCAAGAGCTTCACTTTCTGTTGCTACTGAGGGCTTCTTTCCGGCCTTCCTGTGCAGACACTTTGTGGCATAATGTCTTGTTCTGCTATTCAACAATGCCCCCCCACCCCCCCCGAATAGTTTCCTTAGAAAAAATAGTGGGGACCCTTTTAAATTTTTAAGATAAGACAATAATTTTTTTTTTGACTTATAAATAGAATTATGAATGTAAAAAAAATCAAAGTCATAAGCTTATTGCTGTAAACACTTAAGCGGAAAACCCAAAGGAACCTTAATAGCAAATTGCAAACACATCAAGCGACATGCTAAGTTGCTCCACATAAAATTTGCAATGCGATATCACCAAAAAGCTCAAAACATGTAAAAAGGGCTTTCTAGAGGAAAAAAAGGGCGATAAAAGACGAAAAGGTGATAACAAAGGAAAAAGGTCCTCGACAAAGTTATATTTTATAAAGATAAATTAGCAGCATTTTCCTTTTCCACATCACCAATAGAAATCGAAAAATTGCGATTTCCCCCGTTATCATGTACTCCGCCTTGCTTTCATTTCCCTGATGCAATACATTGCATCACACTTTCGCCAAATATCTTTCCTTTCCGCCATCCAATTTCACCGAGATTGCGATGCGATATCACATCGCAAAATCATTCATCCCTCTTTTCCCCACCAACATTTAAAATCCTTTAAAACCTTTGATATCTATAAAATAATTGTTTAAAAATGGAAATGGTTTGATCGCAATCGGCAAAACAAGTGCGCCCTCTGTTTTTGAACCTTAACACACATATGAAACTGCAATGCGATATTTTTAATTTAAAATGTTTAAATGACCATTCAGGCACGCGAATCTACATTTTCCATAAATGTACACTGATAATGGTATAACAACCTTGAGCATCCAAATGTGATTTGATGGTGGATGAATTAATATTTTATATTTCTACGGATGCCAAGCTATATTCGCCATCACTTCAGTATTATTGCTACATCGCTCCCACATTTTCAGATATTATTTTTCACTCCCTGTTCTTCTTATTCGCAGGCAAGTCCAGAAAAACAAAATTCCTCCGATATGCCTAAGGCTGCTAAGTAATCAAAGAAACCTATGGCTCCCCCTAATCCTACACCTCTCGCTTCCGAAGTGACCGAGATGTCGCCGCCATTTTCAGATATTACATGTGCTATAGAAAGTGGTTCCGCTTCATGAGAATCAATGTACAGAATTTTAGAAGATGAAAAACCCCACATAATCAAAAGGACAGCTACAACAAATTCCCCTAATACCTCATAATCTACTATTTCTGATGTAGACAACACTTTTCTTCATAGAATTGCTACGCGCCTTAAGATTTTACCATATTCAGATATGGTGAAATGGATTATTGATAATATTAACATTGGTGACAGAAATTTTCTAACAACAAGAGGCATAAATATAGGATCATTCCGAGCAGAAGATTTGAAGATAATGTACCATATACAAGTCCCCCAAAAGGTGTATGGAAAATATTTCCTCGAACAATTTTCAAAGGAAAACAAGCTGCAGTCAGACCCTATAAAACAATGGAGGAATAACCCCAAAAAACACAAGCATGATGAAAATGGTATGTATTCCACTGTTTCTCTTGCTGGTACCTACTGTTATGTTTCTGCTATGATGTGTAGACTATTTGGTTCACCCAATACCAGTAAATTTTCCATTGAATGGGTCCCTTTTATGGATGTCGTCACAAACTACTACATTATGGATTGAGTTACCATTTTGTCAAACAATATTGCTTCCCAGATCCTTGAAAACAGAAAAAAAATCACTCTTTTACCTCCAAAAAAATCCCCCCATTCTTTATAAGTGTGTACATCATGGACATTGTGTGTTTTACCTCTGATTTTCCAACCATGGGTTGGAAATGGACCATCCAAGACCCCACCCCCATTTATTTTTACCATGATATTCCGTGGGAATCCAAATATGAATCCAATTTTTACAAGATTTGTTATGGAGTCATTTTTCCACTCTTTCAAGTTGTTTTTAATGAAAAAGGCCCAAGATTGTCTAATGAAGCCCAAGCCGACTTTACAAGCATAGGGAAATTGTTTGGGGAAGAATTATTTACTTATGTCAGAGTTTATGGAAGCATTTACAACCCCATGTACTCCCAATTTATGTACCAGACAATCTTCTCGTGAGAGAAATTTCTTACGATACAGTTGGGCATGGATTGACTAAAACCTTGAAGGAGGCTAAGAAAGCTTCCTGGCCTACCTTGCCCATCCACTGTGGTGTTTATGCATTGGACAATTTCAAACATGTTGGATTAGAAATTGGTCAAATCTAGTGTTTGAAATGATTTACAGTTCCTAATAGACAATTTGATCCAAATATGGTTGCTCTAAATGTTACAACTCAGTTAAATATCAGACACTTCCTTCATTAAGATGATGATTATGATGACTTATTTGAGTCAACCAATACCTATCTAGACATTGAAAATTTGGCAGCCATGTGTCTTAGCCCTGAACAACTTGAAAAATTCAAAGAATACAGGAAAAATAGGTTGGAAGGTATTCCTCTAGACATTTTATAGGTATCCCAACCTATTTCAGAAAAAAGATTAATAGAAAAAACAAGAAAAAGAGAAACCTCCTAAGGATACGGAAAGCCTTAATAGATCAGAATAAGTTAATTCCACAGAAGTACAAAATGATAGTCCACTGTTTTCCAGTGATTTACAAGAAGTCTGAAAATATTTTGATCAACAACTTAAGAGAGATCAAGAGGTGGAGAACATTGATCCTCAAGAGACAGTCAAAACATCTCATGACAAAATTTAGAGCCCGTTCACTACTGGGTCTACTGACAAATTTGCTAACAAAGAAAGAGTTGAATTCATCCTAGCCTACCCAACATCTGAAATTGTATTGAAGATAGAAGAAATATCTTTTTTAGATGTCTTTTACAACGCAAAACATAAGGCTGTATTGAGTAGACAAAGGAAAAGGAGGAGAGTTGAAAAATCACAGGCTCTAGTTCCTGGTGATGTGCCCATGGAGGTAGTTTGGAAAGACCCTCAATTAAATCCATCTCAGGATATAACACGGTTAACTCATTTTGTAGGTGCTTATGAATCTGCTACAATTGATAAAGCCATAGAAGTCTAGCAACTAGTTAAAGAAAAGGATGAGATAATGCTTCAGCTAGAACAAGAACTACTGGCAGAAAAGCAGAGCATCAACCATCAGATGCAAGCACAAGTGTCACTGGATAAACTAAAGTTGCAACATCAAATATGACATTTGTGCCAAGGATTCTCAAATTCACTAGCTGTAATTTATTGTGGAATAGTTAAAGGATAGTGAAAAAGTGGATGATTTTAAAAAATAAGCTTTGGAAATCAAAACTTTGTTGGCTCAGAACCAAGTGGTGTTTTGTCAAAAACTGTCTAACATAAATGAGCTATGTGAGAAGAGTGATTCAATAATGAATCAAGTATCTAACTAGAGGATCAAATTTGATGAAATTGATGATAAAGTCTCTCAATATGTCACTTGGAAAGATACTGCAAAAGGCTGAAAGGCCAATCTTCCTAGAATTGAAGATTCAAAAAAGGAAATATTGTTCACTGATGGGATATACAATTAAAATAGGAAGAAAGGGAAATATGTAGTGCAAGGGATGTTGCCAATAACGTTATTGAAACTATCAGCAATAACCTCGTTGCTACCAATTTGATTGATAAGTGCCCACTAGGTTCTCTATGTGTTGTGAAAGATTTAATAAAGCAGTGGCAATAAATGTTTAAAATGAAGGAAGAAAACATCATAAAATTGGTAAGCTTGATTGGGATAAGTACTGGAAGTACTTAGTTAAGCCATATTTTCAATGGTTGATGTTGTGTTGTCTAAATGACACTTCCTCTTACATGGTGCCTCCACTATCAGATGGGGTCTACACAGGACAGTTGCGCAACAAGCCAGTCCAACCTCCTTAACTTCAACCTATGATAGACATCCTTCAGTTCAAGGAATGAATGGAAATAGAGACGACACCACACTCGTGAAGCGAGTCATCCCAACAACCTCTATTTCTTTTTTTATTTCACTTAATTTAAGGAGAGTTGTTTAAACCTCCTCACCACTTCATTTATTTTCTATTTTGTAATTTTTATTTTACTATATAAACCATTTCATGTCTTTGAAGAAAGAGTCCTGAAATTTTGAAAATAATACTTTACAGAAGTTGCACTTTTGTACACTTAAAGTTTCTCTTAATAGAAAAGTTGGACAAAGGATTGTTTTTCAAATAAGCAGAGTTAAGATATATATGGTACTTTTATATTTATGTTGATGTTTTATTTCATATGAGAAATAGTTAAATTTCCTTATGATGTTTTGTTATATGTATCTTTTTTAAACACAATCCAACATTAATTCACTTCTGAAATCCTTAGATTGTTATTTTTAATACATGGAAAAATACATGCAATTATTAAATGTGTTCTGTTCTTAATTAATTGATTTGATTAACGATTTAATCAAATAAATTATCTTAATTTTTTAAAAATTTATATAAGTACTTGATAAATCTTCATTTACACACACTTAAGATCATCTTTTAAGTCACATATAAGAGAAAGATAATTCATCCCGGGATAGAGATAGGTATATCGGTATATCTATTTACTTTTTAAGCTTGTTTTCACTCGCATTCACCGAGTCAAAATTAGTTATAAATACCATCCAATCCTCTCAATTATATTTCTTTCGAAAATTGGTCCCATAATCCCCATTTGGAGCCACTATCTCAAACGGATAAGGGACGATTTTCAAGTCCCCGACCGGGTGGTTTTCCCCGATGTTGTTGCAGTGATTTTAGAGGCATGAAAATTTATGGTGCTAGAAGGAGGGCCTGAATAGACTATGAATGGTGCCAAAGCCTAATCCTAAAACCAAAGACCATCAAAATAGTTAATCCCCCTCCAAATCTCCTACAACTTCAAGCCCACTCTAAAATTCTTCGACCTCTAGATCTGAAGTTGTTCAATCACCTCCGAAGTCTCCTAGTTCAATTCCTGTTGAAAATGCAGCAAGATGATGGAGCTTAGTGAAATGAAGTCGCCTTCACTAAGTGGGCCCGCAGGCAAATTTTTGGCGCAAAGTCTATTTTTAGACATATGGAGCATGGTCCAGGGGTTGCAGTATGTTATTCTTGGAGTATTGGTCATGTTGGTAAAAATATATGGACCTCTATTTTTAGACATTTAGGTCGAAGTCTATTTTTAGACTGCCTATCCTAAAAATAGAAAAGTCAAATATTATTTACCCTTATTAATATTTGGACTCTAAACTTCAGTTTACTCTCTTGGAGCACTTCAGTTCGAGCTACAGAAGTGGCTCATGCATCTGACAGAGGAATTATGCTATTCCTAGGGGTTTGGTGAGCTCATGCATGGTTTACTTCAGTTAGGACTTCAGTGGCAGAAGTTTGGTGGAGTTGATGAGACAGTTGGTGGAGTTGTGTTCGGTTTAACTTAGTTGAACTAGTTGAGATTAGTTTAACTAGCTAATCAACTAGTAATGAGTGGAGTGAATTAAATATTATTTAATTCACTAATTGTTAACTCATTATTCAACTCAAGAACACATCAGTTCACTACAGTGCATGGACAGTTCAGTGGAGACCAGTGAAAGAGGTAGATGAAAGGGTGGAGTTAGCTATCAGTGGCGACATCAGTTGTGCATGAGATTTACACCACACTTGGAGGAATTTCCCATGATGATTGCGCTGTCAAGCCAAGGAGATTCGAACCTTGGATCTCTATTTAGACAGGCCATGATTGCGCAATAGAGGCAAGGCAATTAGTGGTGAGTTTTGAACCAGTAACCTGTTCAAAACCAAGCTAGTTGTGTGTAACTTTATGAGAAAGTACTGAGTACTTGTGAGGAGTATTGTACTGAGTTTGTTACATGATTTCTCCATTATAATATACACAATAGCTGTGGGGTTTTCAGCTATAAGCTTTCCCCATACATACTGTGTTAATGTGTATGATGATTTGATGTGCTATCGCTTGTTTTATTTCCGCATGTGTGATGATATGAGTGGAAGAGATTATGTGTTGCATATAAATTCGAATTGTATGTGATCAGGATAGTCTCGGTGGATAATTAATCATTATTCAGCAAATTTCTACATGGTATCAGAGCTATTGAAGCAGAGATTGATCATCATAGTGATTACAAACTTATTTCGGTAGACAGAGTCTGCATGCGGGCCAGGTAGCCTCTGGATCCATCCTTTCCTTTGAAAGGTGATACATCCAGTAAATGCCCTTGCAGTCGATCTCTGTGCTAGAAATAATTTGTTCTCACAGATCAAGAGCGGTTGAGCTTTGAGCTTGGAATTTGAATTTTGCAGCAGTTTGTTTTCTTGGTGCCGGAGTTGAAAATGTCTTTCAACGTTTTGCGACTCGAATATGCTCTTGAAGGCAGTTCGAATTATGTTGCATGGAAAGATCGCATGGAGGTAGTATTAGAAGATAATGGATTGAAGGAGTTCATAGATACGGATGTCCAAAAGCCCACTGATCCTGCTGAAGTCGAAGCTTGGCAAAAGAAGATGGCGAAATGTCGAAGGATTCTGTTGGAGGGCGTAAAGGATCACATTGTATCCAGCCTGCATGGAAAAGCTTCTCCATATTTAATGTGGAAAGCGTTGACAGATCTATTCCAGAGTAAGAGCGACCAAAGGAAGTTGGCGCTCAAAGATAAGCTCAGAAACATCAAGATGGAGAAAGGCGACAGTATCGCCAAATACCTCACGAAGTTCACTCAATGCAGAGATGAGTTGGGAAGTGTGGGGGTGATTGTCGAAGATGAGGACATGGTGGACCTAGCTCTCCTTGGTCTTCCGAAGGCTTGGCATTCATATCAAGATAGTTTCAATGGTCGAGAGAAGTTGCCGGGGTGGGAGCGCCTTTGGGCGGATCTCATGCAGGAGGAGATAAGAAGGACTACGAGGGACGGATCTTCTTCAAAGGTATCTGATGAAGAAAATTGCGCTTTGGCTGCCAAAGCAAAGAAGGGGAAGAGCAAGAAGGCTTCTCAGTCTGGTGCGAAAGGAAAGAAGTAAGGCATGTCCAAGGTGAAGTGTTTTCACTGTCACCAGCACGGACACTATGCCACAAATTGTCTGCAGAAGAAGAAAAATAAGAAGGCTGCCGGATCTGCAGCGGGAGAGGCATTGGCTTCTCAATTCAAACTGGATTTTTCACTGATAACATGCTTGGTTTCAAGTGTGGCGAGATCAGTATGGTTCTTGGATAGTGGTGCGTCATTTCACATGACCGGAGATCGAGATCTGTTTTCAGATCTGGAGGAAAAAGATCTTGGAGTGCACATCGAGATGGGTGATGATGGTAGATACAGTGCGACTGGTATCGGTACCATTTCCTTTGAGAGGGAGTCTGGTAAACCTTTCATATTGAAGGAAGTTTTGCATGTTCCAGGATTGATGAAGAAGCTGATCTTTGTGGCGATGTTGGAAGACAAGGGGTATGATGTGGTCTTCAACGAAGGAAAAGCCTTCCCGCGCAGTAAGACTACTGGTGAGACCCAGAAGATAGGGGTTCGAGTCAAGAACCTTTATCAGTTGCAAGTAGATGGCTGCGCAGCAATGGCATGCAAGGTGGGAGAAGTGGTGAGCCAGGATGATGAGGGCGAACTATGGCACAGGAGATTGGGCCACCTTCACCACGAAGCTTTGAAGATAATGCAGCAGATTTCTACTGGGCTTCCTAAGGGCACTCTTGCGCAGTCAGATCAGTGCAAGGGGTGTACCTTGGGGAAGTACGTGAAAGCCACCTTTCACGAGAAGGATAGTCGTGCCATGACGATCCTTGAGAGAGTTCACACAGACATGTGTGGTCCTTTCTCTGTAGCTTCGACAGCAAAGCACAAGTAATATGTGATATTTTTTGATGATTTCTCTCGGAAGTGCTGGATCTTCTTCATGCAGAAGAAGAGCGAGACATTTTCTAAGTTCTGTGAATTCAAGGCGCTGGTAGAGAAGGAATCGAGGAAGCATGTGAAGGCTCTTAGGAGTGACAATGGTGGTGAATTCATCTCGGCTGAATTCAAAGACTTTTGCAGCGCATAAGGGATTCAGAGAGAGCTCATCGCACCCCATAACCCACAGCAGAACGGGGTGGCTGAGCGAAAGAAAATAACGATTGTGGGTGCTGCATGGGCGATGTTGCATGATCAGGGCCTACCCCTTCACTTGTGGGCTGAGGCATGAAATACAACAGTGTATGTGCAGAACCGTTGTCCTCACAAGGTTCTTGGCTTGAGTACACCGGAGGAGGCGTTTTCTTGCAAGAAGCCTGATATTTCTCATTTGAGAATTTTTGGCTCACCTGTCTACATGCATGTGACGAAGGATGCTAGAAAGAAGCTGGATCCGACCGCAGAGGTTGGAATATTTGTGGGGAACACTGATACACCTCACAACTATCGGGTGTATTTGTCAGACAGTCGCAAGACTGTTGTGTGACGGGATATCAAGTTTCAGGAGGAGAAAGCCATGCAGTGTTCGCTTGAGAGGGAGCTACACTTGCATGCAGATGAGGAGCTGTTAGTTCCTAGAGAGGGCTTAGAGGGATATGGATGGGCCACGAGAATAAGTTCGAGGAGGTGGAAGAAACCTGTACGGCGCCAACCATCGGAGCGCAAGCCTCTGTTGACGCGGCTCGAATGCGAGAGAAGGTTGTAGGACCACCTACGACATAAGCCAGGAGTTTCAAGTAGGATCGGTACCTTTGGATAAGTGTCTCTTGTGGTCAATGTGTCGTGTGAACACGCCCTCTTTTGAGGAAGGCTGTAAAAGACCCACACATGGGTAGATGCCATGGCCAGAAGAATATGATTCGATCGTAGATCTATGTGGTTTCGATTGCATGGGAGATTGTCCCAAGGCCCAGGATGGGAAATAGTGGTGGGTTCACGATGGATCTACAAGTGAAGCGGCTAGCCAAGGAGTGTGGAGGAGACAAGGCGAGATTTGTCGTGGCTTCTCACAGATAGAGGGGATCGATTATGAGGAGACCTTTGCACCTGTCACAAGGTACTCTTCCATACGGACGATCCTAGCTCTCTCAGCGCAGATGGGGTGGCACATCCATCAGATGGATGTGAAGACTATGTTCTTCAACGGAGTCATTGAGGAGGAAGTGTACATAGAGCAGCCCGAAGGTTTCGAGATCTTCAACAGTGAGTCGCATGTGTGCAGACTCAAGAGAGAACTGTATGGGTTGAAGCAAGCACCTCGTGCTTGGTACATACGGATAGACAGTTATTTCACCGGACTTGGATTCTCCAAGAGTGAGGCGGATCCTAACCTGTACCAGATTGTGGTGGAGGGGAAGTTGCTGATCATTGTACTGTATGTAGATGATCTTATTTTGACGGGTGATGAGTTGTTGATACTTTCATGCAAGGAGGACCTTCTAGAGAGTTAAGATGAAGGACTTGGGCCTCCTTCATTATTTCCTGGGATTGGAGATTTGGCGGCCTTGTGTGGAGGGCTTGTTGTTTCTGGAGTAGTGAGCCGGGAGATTGGATGAGTTCAACATGCATGGCCAAGGCTGCCAGGCTGTTGACACTCCTCCTAGTGGTTGGAGGAAGGAGGATGCTACTTCGGGGAGGTAGTGAATTCCACAGCCTGTAAAGCGATTGGTGGGGTAAACATGTATCGGTCAGCCACCCGACCCGATATAAGCTATGCTGTTAACTAGCTTTCGCAAGCTATGGTTAAGCCTACCAAGCTCTTATGGAAGGCAGGCAAGCATGTATTGCATTATCTTAGTGGCACATCGGGATATGGTCTATGGTACAGACAGGAGGTTGGAGCAAATATTAGCGGCTTCACTGATGCAGATTGGGCAGGGAGCCCAACGGACCGAAAGAGAACATCTGGAGGAGTTTTCACTATCGGGTCGACAACAGTTTCCTGGTACAACAGGAAGCAAAGATCCGTGGCACTTAGTTCAGCAGAGGTCGAGTACATGACAACAAGCTTGGCTGCATGCGAGGCTATTTGGATGAGGAAGATCCTCGTCGGATTGTTCGAGTTGCACTTTGAGCCTACTGTGATTTATTGTGATAACTAGAGTTGCATTAAACTCTTAGCTAATCTAGTATTTCATGATAGATCCAAACACATCGACATCAGGTACCATCATATCAGAGATTGTGTGCAGCGGAGAATCATGTTACTTTCATATGTTCCCACGGAGATCGGAAATGCGACATCAAGAGGCAGCGCTCACAGGGAGCAGAACTTCGAATTCCAAAAGAAAGCGAGATAAGGGTTACGAGATAATCCATAAATCATATCTTCTTTGAGGGTTGTTGAAAATGCGACAAGATGATGGAGCTTAGTGAAATGAAGTCGCCTTCACTAAGTGGGCCCGCAGGCAAATTTTGGCGCAAAGTCTATTTTTAGACATATGGAGCATGGTCCAGGGGTTGCGGTATGTTATTCTTGGAGTATTGGTCATGTTGGTAAAAATAGATGGACCTCTATTTTTGGACCTATAGGTCGAAGTCTATTTTTAGACTGCCTATCCTAAAAATAGGGAAGTCAAATATTATTTACCCTTAATAATATTTGGACTCTAAACTTCAGTTTACTCTCTTGGAGCACTTCAGTTCGAGCTACAGAAGTGGATCATGCATCTGAAAGAGGAATTAAGCTATTCCTAGGGGTTTGGTGAGCTCATGCATGGTTGACTTCAGTTAGGACTTCAGTGGCAGAAGTTTGGTGGAGTTGATGAGACAGTTGGTGGAGTTGTGTTCGGTTTAACTTAGTTGAACTAGTTGAGATTAGTTTAACTAGCTAATCAACTAGTAATGAGTGGAGTGAATTAAATATTATTTAATTCATTAATTAGTAACTCATTATTCAACTCAGGAACACATCAGTTCACTACAGTGCATGATCAGTTCAGTGGAGACCAATGAAAGAGGTAGATGAAAGGGTGGAGTTAGCTATCAGTGGCGACATCAGTTGTGCATGAGATTTGCACCACACTTGGAGGAATTTCCCATGATGATTGCGCTGTCAAGCCAAGGAGATTTGAACCTTGGATCTCTCATTAGACCAGCCTTGATTGCGCAATAGAGGCAGGCAATTAGTGGATGTGTTTTGAACCCGTGACTTGTTCAAAACCAAGCTAGTTTGTGTGTAACTTTATGAGATAGTACTGAGTACTTGTGAGGAGTATTGTGCTATGTAATGTTACATGTTTTCTCCATTATAATATACACAATAGTTGAGGGTTTTTCAGCTATAAGATTTCCCCATGTGTGATGATCTGAGTGGAAGAGATTATGTGTTGCATATGAATTCGAATTGATATGTGATCAGGATAATCTCGGTGGATAAATCTTCATTATTCAGCAAATTTCTACAATTCCCAAAGAACTCTCCCCTGAATATACTGCAGAATGACCCGAAGTATAGACTTTGATAAAGCAATTAGAAGAAATTTCTATTTCAGCATAAAATCCTGTGCTTTTGAAGCCTCTGAAGGAAGTGTTACTTCAAATTTTCAAGGTACTGGTGTATTGACTCATTCTCAGAAATAAAAACTTGGAATAATTTGATTTGAGTTTCCTCTCCATTCCCATCACAAGAAAACTCCTACATCAGAAACTAAAACATCTGCCAGTGATATTCTCTCATATTCTTCTCCAAAAACCCCACCATTCATAACTCCTTCATTTCCGTCTTCCCAACCAATTTCCTCATCCATTCATATTTCTTCATCTCAATCAACTAGTGTTGCCTCAAGAAGTATTGTTTCAGTGGTTGTTTCTTCTTCAATTACATATACCTATGGAACTACTATTTCTTCTTCAAATCCTCCAGGACAAACCAATCCTCCATGAAAAACCAATCCCACAGGTCAAATGATGGTAGCAAGACCATGGAATAATCCAGGAGTTGTTCAATTAGCAGGTCCTCTTAATAATTTACCCAATCATCCATAGAGATGGTTTCCTAAGTATAATCCTAATGATGTTCTCCCTGCTGAAGAAGACCTCCACAATTTCTTGGCATGAACCTTAATGCTATCTCTGAAGAAGATTGTGTAGTAAGGTTGTTTCCCTATACTTTTCAAGGATCAACTAGATCATGGTACTTTTCGTTACCATCAGGTACTATTACTAGGTGGGACATATTCGAAGAGAAATTTTGGACCAAATTTGGTGATGATCGTACTACCGCTACTCTCATAAATGATATTTTAAAATATTAAAGCAAATCCAAGAGAAAAGATCAAAGATTTCAATTCCAGATTTAACAAATTACTAAATAAAATGCCAACTACATCTAAACCTGGTGTTGATGTACATATTGAATGGTACATATCCTCTCTTCCTTTTAATATATCAATTTTTGTAGATAGAGCCAATAATTCTACTTTGGTAGAAAACATGAAAGAAGCCCTGTTTGTAGAAAAGAGAATTCTTGCTCTAGAGAAGATGGTTGTCCAAGAAGATAGAAAGTCTAAAAAAGTCACATTTAAGGATGAGCCCAAAAATAAAACACCTAAGGATCCTTTCGATCTTGAAGGTTTACAAAAAGTTCTCAAAACCATGTCAAATGAGATGGTAGAAAAAAAAAAAAGTAGTAGAGTCCTCTTCTAATAAACCTTTTACATCTTTCAAGAAAATGTAGACTTCAAATCCTCAACCTCCAAATATAATATCTAATGCTGAATCAGATCAAGATGAAAATGAAGATGACACATTATTATCTGCAGATGAATCTTAGGATGAAGAACTGGTTGAAGCACATGGATTATGGGATTTCATTCTCTCTACATCCGATAATGAAGATTATCACGAGGCATTTCCAGTTAGTACTAAAAGTAAAAACCCTGCAGATCTACCACAACCTACTCAAAAGAAGAAATCAACAACTCCTGTTTCTAAAGACAAAGTTTTTAATAAAAATACTCCTTCTACATCTCTATAAACAAGCTCAAGATCTTCTAATTCTCCATCTACATCAAAGACCTTAGTGGTTTCATATACCATTGAGTATAATATAGTGTAATATATGAATAAATTCAAAGAAAACATCTCCATGTATGAGATTAGTAAATTAAAACAACAACAAAAAAACATACTCAAAGAATTGAATGCAGTTCTTACCTCTCCTTTACCTACTCAAGAAACTTCTAAAGCCTCAAGAGGAGTAGGTAAACGTCCCACAGATTCATCAGAAAATATTGATGCCACTGATGTTATCCTAATTGGATACATATCCAATTCTCACACTCCTCCTTTCCTTCTGGATTTTCAAGCGTTTAATAAAAATGTGCACAGTTTCTTGATAGACTCCCGGGCTTCTTCAAATATAATTCCATATTATGTTTATTTGAAGTTAAACATCTCACCCCAAAATTATATTGTACACATTGTTCAATTAGACAGAACCAAAGTCAAGGTTTTAGGAGAAATGAATTATGTCCTCATTAGACTCACCTCTAATTCAAAAGTTCATCAAGTAATTGACATTCTAGTTGTTGATATACCTGAGTTTTATGGTTTGATTCTTAGTAGAGACTGGTCTGAAAATCTTCATGGTTATTTTTCTACAGACTAGTCTCATATGTGGCTTCCTTACAATGGTAAGCCAAATCAAATTTGAGTTGATCGTGAAAAACACATGAAATACGTAGTAACTTATTTTGAGGATGAGAATGAACTAATGGCCTTTACCAATAAAATCCTTGGGAATTATTCTGCTAAATCATTACTGGGTAATTTCAATGCACATCAATCTCCATTTCTAATCAATTCGTTTACTTCTCAAATAGAAAACTTTCACAATCAGATTCTTCCAAATGTCTAAATATTGTAGAAAAACATTTTGTTAAAACTTTATTTTGGACTTTGTATTTTGATGGATCTATATCTAATGATGGTGCAGAAGCAGGTTACATATTGATTGAAGAAGGAGAAAAGACAATGCTGGCATGTAGATTGAAATTTGAATGCACAAACAATACTATTGAGTATGAGACAGTAGTCCAAGGCTTGTATAAATCAATAGATCTCGATGTCAAATACCTTCAAGTATATGGAGATTTTGAGATTGTTATTAAAAAAGTAAGAAATACTATTCACTGTGTTTCTGGCCATCTTAAACATTATCAGTCACTAGTGCAAGCTCTTACCTCACATTTCTTAGCATTCAATATCTCTCCCATCCCGAGGCTTCAAAATGCAAGTGTTGATCTCCTGGCTAATGTAGCATCTAGACTTATTCCATCTGAGGATTATAGTCCAGATAGATTTTCCATAGAATTATTTTTTCGCCCATCTATTACTGATAATGTCACCAATTGGAGAGTATTTAATGATGATGAAGACATTATAAGATTTCTAACATCTAAGGGATCATACGATGATCAACTAATTGATGAGGATGAGCATGAAAGATAGTTAAAGAAAAAAGCTGATGAAAATGACATACCTAAATCTTTAGTAAAGCTTGAAGATCTTTATGACTTAAATGATAGATTTAAAAAGGTTACTAATTGTAAAATTCAAAGTTCAACCTTGAGATTTGAACTAGTAAACCTTGGAACTGATCTCAGACCCCCATAACATCAATCTAGGACTTGGTCTCTCAATTGATGAGAGATTAGCCTTTGCCCATTTATTAAAGAGATATAAGAATGTTTTTTCATGGAGCTATGAAGATCTCAAGACATATTATACCTCCATTATCCAACATACTATCCCAATGCAATCTACTGATAAGCTGGTACAATAAATGTTAAGGAAAATTCACCCCAATCTAGAAAATCAACTCAAATTTGAGTTGAATAAACTCCTTAAATCCAAAATCATCTTCAAACTTAGTCCCTGTTAGGAAGAAAAATGGAGACCTCCGCATTTGTATAAATTTTAGGACTCTTAATAAAGCTTGCCTGAAAGACAATTTCCCATTACCACATATGGAAAAAATCCTACATTCAGTTGCTGGATTTGAATTAATGTCTTTCCTTGATGGTTTTTATCCTAGTTCATCCAGAGGATAGGTTGAAGACTACATTTAGAACCAAATGGGACACTTATGCCTATTGGAAAATTCCTTTCGGTTTAATAAATGCAGGAGCACATTTTCATAGAGTTATGGATATCACTTTTAGAGGTCTAATAAACAAAAATATGGTTGTAAACTTAGACGACATAACCATTTACTCCAAAAAGACAAAAAACCATTATCATGACCTCAAGCAAATCTTTGAATCCTGCCAAAAGTATGGGATTTCATTAAATCCAAAAAATTCATACTTCGCTCTTAATGAAGGAAAAATTTTAGGATTTATTGTATCAAAGTAAGGCATTTGTATTGATCCTGATAGGATAAAGAAAAATTTTGAAATCTCTTTACCCCATAACAAGAAATACATGCAGTCCTTTTTAGGACAGATAAATTTTGTTAAGAAATTTGTCCCTGAATTTTCCCAAATTATTTTACCATTGCAAGTAGTGATCAAGAAAAATTCAGTCTTTAAATGGGGACACAATGAAAGAGAAGCTTTTGATTTAATCAAGCAAGCTATCACAAATGGCCCTTCTCTAAATAATCCAAATTTTTCCGATCAGCTTATTTTATACACTTTCTCTTCTGAAACATCTTATGATGTTGTTCTAACATAAGTTAATGATCAACAAATCAAAGCACCCATATCTTTCTTTAGTTCGAGTTTTCAAGGTGTTGAACTAAATTATTCAGAGGTGGAGAAACAAAATTTTGTTGTTTATAAATCTTAAAATCATTTCAGGCCTTTTCTCCTAAAGACACATCCCAAGGTAATAGCCCCATTCCTAGAAGACATACAACTGCTTGTGCAAAATGAGCTAGGAGAAAAAATAGAAAATTGGGTCACAACCCTGCAAGAATATGATATTGGCATTAAACTGACTAAAATTGTTAGAGGAAAAGGTTTTTTCAGATTGTTGATTGGAGCATCCAACGTACCAAATGATGAAGATTTAGGTAATATTGTACACATTTCTGAGGTAAGTCTGATAGACTCTGAATCACAATATGCTGATCTTATATTTTATTTAAAAAATGGATATGCTCCCACATAACTCAATCATAAAAGGAAAAGAGCTTTATTATTAAAAGCTAATCAATATCAGATCATTAATTATGTGTTGTTAAAAAAAAAACTATGACTCTATTATTAAGATGCCTTGAAAAGTATGAAGCACAAAAGGTTTTGCAAGAACTCCATGATGGGCCTGCAGGTGGGCATTTCAGAGGAGATACCACCACACACAAAATCCTTCATGTAGGGTATTATTGGCCAATATTGTTCAAAGATACGCATGCATATCTAAGAAAATGCAAGACATGTCAAACTGCTACTGGAAGACAAAGAAAGCCAACCTTACCTCTATAACCAATTAACATTGAAAAACGCTTTGAACAAAGGGGACTTTTCATCATAGGTGAGATTGTCCCTAACTCTTCCAAATAGCACAAATACATTCTTATTGTAGCATAATATTTTACCAAATGAGTGGAGGCCATTCCACTAAAGGTAGCTAATTTTGAAACAATTATGGAACTCATCGATCAGTTCATTATTACCAAATTTTGCCTACCAAATGCACTTATGTTCGATAATGCATCTTAATTTTTGGGTAATAATATGACTGAATTTTCTCTTAAGAAAGGTTTTAAACTCAAATATTATGCTAATTACTATACCCAAGGGAATGGTTTAACAAATTCAGCCAATAAAAACCTCATAAGAATTATAAAAAGAATTGTTGATCAGAGCCAAAAGAATTGGCATAAATATTTAACATTTTCTTTATGGGCAGATCGAATAACTTAGAAGGCCTCTATAGGCACTTCTCCATTCAATCTAGTATATGGGAATGAAGTTGTAATTCCATCAAATATAGCCCTTCCCTCACTAGCCCTAGTCCAATTCATTGATGAAGTACCCTCATCTTCTTTACAACTAATAATGTCCCAAATCCTTAAACTAGAAGAAGAAAGGGAAAAGGCCAAACTTACACATGCTCGAAATCAATAGATTGTCAAATATTCTTTTGATGCAAGTTATGTTTCCAAAAATATTTTCAAGTTGGAGACCTTGTTCTTAAGTGGGACAAGGCACATGAGGAAAATGGTAAGCATACAAAATTCCAGAAAATGTGGCTTGGACCATTTAAAATTGCTGAACAAGTAGGCCCATCAACCTTCATATTGCAAGATCTACAAGGGAATAGATATTCTCTTCTTGTCAATGGGCTTATTTAAAAAAAAAATATTTTCTTAGAAGAACATTTCTTCTAATGTAATATAATTGTATTTGCATATTTAGGTTAATAAAAGAACAATGTTACATAACATACTTTATAATTTTTACCAACATCTCTGAATCATTTGATGACTTTTCATCTTGAAGAATAGAAATTTTAAAGAAATGATTACAAACTTGAAAAAGTGGATAAGTATCATAAAAATATGAAATATTTTTCCATTGAAATTGTAAATTATTTTAAACCTTAAACTTTATAAAGTATTTTCACCTCATTATGAGTCAGAAAATTTTCACCTTTACAAAGTAAAGACTATTTGTTACTACGCATATTTAAATCTAAATTTTCATCTAAAACTCTTAAGAAGTCAACGTTTCTCCATATCCATTAATTATACTCTTTTTAGAGTGCAATTGAAAAATATATAAATCTTAAAGGATAAGAGGTCTCATCTTGAGTCTGCTTACCACAATCATAGGAAAATAATAGGTTGACATTACCACTACTGTATATCAAAACAAGGTAATGGATTATGATTGTTTATAACCATAAGAAAAGGGGTCTCATCACGAGCCAACTTTTTCAGTCTAATTACAACCAGTGAATGGAATTGTCACTATCTGGCCACCAAACCAGGACAATGGCTTTTAAGAATAAAAAATAAATGAAACAATAAACAAAGTGTATATATATATATATATTGTTTGAATTTATATCTAAATATTGTAATGATAAATGGATGGGATACTGAATCATTGATGGTTAATAGGTAACCCTGTCGAGGCTATGAATGCTTGCTGGTAGCAGTGGCTCTACCTATGACAAAATGGGTATATCAAAAGGCTAAGTTGCAAAAGTGCCCTGTTTTATCTCTTTAACTATTAAAGATTGATATAGGGAAATAAGATTTTCATCCATAAAAGATTTTTAAGGATCACAATAAGATGAGTTTTGCATAATTCAGAGTAATTTTACTTATCCAAGTATTTCAAAAATAGTTTTCATTTCCTTAATTATTCTTACTTATTTAAAGTATCAGAGATTTCATTCTTATATAAATAAGAGATGACTGGTTCTTCCAGTGAATCGCCAATTGTTGTGCTATTCAACAACCCCCCCCAATTATTTTAGAATAGTTACCTTAGAAAAAATAATGGGGACCCTTTTAAATTGCTAAGATAAGACTAATTTTTTTTTTTGACTTAAAAATAGAAATATGAATTTAAAAAAAATTCAAAGGCATAAGCTTATTGCCTTATACACTTAAGAAAGAAACCCAAAGGAACCTTTATCACAAATCACAATTGCAAATTGTAAACACAGCAAGCAACATGATTTAAAGCTGCTCCACATAAAATTTGCTATGCGATATCACCAAAAATCTCAAAACGTGCAAAAAGGGCGATAAAATCCGGAAAGGCGATTGTTACACAACATTTTGTCACCGTCCCTGCAATCCCCATACCACACATTGGAGGACCAATTCTGTGACTAATACAAAGTGTCATGCCTTGCAAATACCAACATTGCATCCCTTTCCATGAGGACAACATTCCTTCTGTTGAAAATTTCCTGAGCAGACCATCAGAAACACATGTTTTTGGGTTGGCGTTGGTAGACTGTTATGCCCTTGCGCCAATGAGGAAGATTAACACTGGGCTCTGCGCCAATTGACGCTCTGTCCCAGTGAGCTACCCATGCTAAGCTATTTTTGGAATGTTTTTTAACAAATAGAGGCGAAGTTTCCATCATAACAATTTCATGGGCGAGTTAGCCTGAGTGGTTCGACTGAATAACTATGACCACCCTCCTTTGGCCTCTTGTTTCCACCTTTTGGGGAAACCTCCCAAAGTGTAAGGCCTCCCTTCCACCATTTTAGGGAGCCCAACCTCCTCCTCTCTCTCTATAAATAAATCTATTTCCCATTGATGCACTAGCTGAAAAATCATAGCTGAAAGGCTGAAGAGAATTGCTGAACATCTTGTTGGTGAGATAGAGCAGAAATAGACCTTTGTTGAGAGAGAGCTTGGGCTTGTGTCCTCACCTCATCCCAATTCCCCGACGATCCTTCGAGATGCACTTCGATTGAACCCGTTGAAGGAGGCTACAACGTCAATGCTCCAGTTGTAATCTCTTTCTTCTATTTGTATATACATGAATATTGTCTGGTTCCCATCTTGTGTTAATATGGTTTATTTTACGCAAAGCGTTTAGTCCTCCTTGACTGAATAGTTAGCTACAAATGCAATTATTGGCTTGTATATCGCTCTTGTCTTTGATCTTTGTGCAGGAATACAAGTACCATTGCTGAAGGTCCACCACCTGTCGGGATAGAGGTCAAGAGGTTGCCACTACTACAGCTGCGACAATCACGTTGGACTCCAGGTTAGGTCAATCTACTGCAACCTATTTCATTTGTTAGCTAGGAACCTACACCTTAGCTTTTTCCCTTGTTGCTAGACCCACTCTAGGGCTAGAGGGATTGCCTCTGTCCGCAGAGGGGATTTACCTTTCCAAAAAGTTGGCGACTCCACTGGGGAATCGGTGTGAGTTTGTCGTCCCATCGACGTCGGTCATTTGATTGCTTG
Organism: Pinus albicaulis; assembly: GCA_034641835.2. Classification (NCBI taxonomy): domain Eukaryota; kingdom Viridiplantae; phylum Streptophyta; class Pinopsida; order Pinales; family Pinaceae; genus Pinus; species Pinus albicaulis. Next base: position 354,204,931 of record CM076571.1, on the reverse strand, counting down.
TCTGTCTTTTTTGGCCTGCTTGACTGTTTGGAATCCTCCTGTTCAGCTCCAGAGTATGAATATTGGTCTTTGCTACCTAGGTTTTTCCTTTTCCTATAGTTATCCGGCTTGGCGTAGGTTTTCTTTGAACAGTCGCGCCCATTGGGACTTGTTTCTTTTGTTGCAGTAGCGCCAACCCCTATTTGGCACAGATTACCACCTCACAATCACACCGAATCCTATAGGATTTGGTTTGACCTTCCTTCCAAGTTTTTGGTTAGTTGTGCTTGACTCTGGGTTGTTTTTTGATTTGCAATTGGTCTTTTGGAATTGTTTTGACTGCTGTAGGCTTTCTCTTCTCAATTGTTTGTCTATTCTCTCATCGGTGCAGTTCATAGCCCTAAGGTTTCTAAGTGTCTTTCACTCACTAAGCCTTCTGATTGAAGTTCGAGTCTTTTTGTTTTGGTCAGTTTGATTCGCTAATCAGTTGTACTAGTCTTTCTTGATCCTTTGAGTTTTCAGTTTGTTGAACAATTACTTTTGTTTTTGTTTGACTCTCCATCTCTTCACTTCGAGCGTAGATCACATTGCTGGTTAGGCCATTTTGAAAGATTTTCGTTTTTTTGAAGGAGTGCATCATTGGTTTGAGTGCGTTTTTATGTCTGTATTTCTTTTGAATTGTTCATTTTGAGATCTCTACATTCATAGTGCTCCAAACTAGTGTTCGGTTTTATTTTTAATGTAATTAGTGCATTGTGTGCTTCATTCATTCAAAAACAAAAAAACAAAATATTTGCATTCTTTCGTTTTCATTGAAAATGAAAAGTTATTTTGCATAACTAGCACTTGATGAATTAGGAAAGAGTTTTTCACTTTTAAATTGGTTGTATTAGATGCATTAGTGGATTTTTCTTATGATTTCATTGTTTTCTACTTTATGAAAGATCTCTATCCTTCTCTTAATTAGCATTCATCGAACGGAAAATGATGTTCTTTTGCATATAACATTCATTCAGGAATTTGAGATCCCATTCGTTAAGGCCTTGAAACTAAAACATTAATTCAAAATCAACTTTAAAATTTATTCAATTAATCTAAGGAAGCATTGGAACCTAACACAAACATTTTTAGAGGTCTAGGCTAGTGACATGTTTCGGCATCATTAAACCTAGTAGTTATCGTTTGTTGCTTGGCTTTAGACAACGTTAGTACGGACTTGTGCTCCCCGTACCATCACGTTATAAAGGGAGACCCTCATAGGTTCAAATCCTTTATCCATAGGAAGCTGAGTTTGCCGCCCTGAAACTGTGATACACAGAACACAACATTCAGGGAGACTACCTGCACATATGTTAAGTCCTTGGTCATTTCTCTTTCATTTGATCAGCAAGGTGTATATGGAATTTCACGAAAACTTGGTACACCCTCTTACGTAGATTACTTGAGTAGTCATTTCAATATTTTCGTGACTCCTTAAAAAGAGAAGAGATCATCAAGCACTTGTCCTTTCATGCTTGTTTAAAATTGAAAGTGACTAGAGTCATCTTTTGTTTGTTTCTCGACTCTTAAAACATGAAACAACAAAGTTTTGTTCCAGTGTCATAAAATTAATTACCCACGATCACAGGCCCGTTAAAATTTCTTTACTTGGCTTTTTTTTGTAATTCCTTAGATTTTGATCTTGAAGCCTTGAATTGGCTATCTCGTTTTTCTTCTTGTTTTGAAATATTGTCACAGTGGCAGAACCACCAGTTTCATCATCTTCTTCACTGCCTCCTAGTGGTAGTTCTTTTTCTGACGTTTCTTTCGAAACCCCTTAGTCCACTAGGTCTGCCGAATTTTCGTAGCCTATCCTCCCGACTGTCTTGCCTCTTGCTACCCAATCTCCTCCTAAAGAGTCAGTTGATTTAAATTGGCCTCCTTAGGGTGCTTGGTCTGATTTTGGGAGTGAAGAAGAATTCCCTCCTCTTACCTTGAGATCACCATTTTTAGCCGCTACTTTATGTCCTAGTCCTCGTTGTCTTTTCGACGATCTTACGGCTTCGTCAGATATGGATTCTTCGAGTCCTGTCAGCAGTGAAGAAGTGCATGTTTCTACAGGGGAATATCAGCCTTTCCCAGAAGATCTCCCACGTGTTTCTAGTCAACCTTCTCCTCAATCAGTCTCACTCCCCCTCGGTTATTGTACTTTGAGTCAGACTGTTTCTAGTGTTTCATCCATAGCACAATCCAGTACATCGACTCCTCCAAGGAGTTCAGTCCTTCCTTCATTAGAATTGTCACCTTCGACACCTAGTTTGTCGATCGTTGTTACATATGTCTCGGTATAACCTGCTATTTGTGTGGCTTCATCTGCACTGATTGTTATGCATTAGTCATCATGATATTTTCACACTCGCAGGTATATCTTTCTTAATCCCATGTGGCCAGTCAATCCTGAAATCAGTAGATCACAAGCTCGCACTGTGGAAACCACGCCTGCTTCTAGTGTGGCTATGACTTCCACTTCTATTCCTGACGACGTTACTTTCGATGAGTATCTGTTGGTTGTTTAGCAATAGAACACTTAGGGTTATCAGCAGCCCCAAGCTATTGTCAATCCTCCCCATCACTATGATTTCTACGGTAATCCCGTATATATGCCTCCAATTGATGCTCATCAGGCTGTTTATCTGCCTCCGACTGATCCATATCGGACCATTCCTCATCAAGGACCATTGATACAGGTGCAACCCTCAGGCCCACAAGGACAACCCTTATAGGGACAACCTTTCGTCCAACAGGGAAAAAAATTTGGTCCTTAGGGACAACCTTATGGTCCGCAAGGCCAACTCTTATAGGGTAAACCTTTGGCCCAACAAGGACAACCCTATGGTTCTTCCGGTCAACCTCAGTTTCAACCAGGAGCGTCTTATGTTCTTGGGGGTCAAATGTATCCACCATAGGGACAACCTTTTGTGCAACAACAACAACCTTATGTTCAACAAGGCCAAACTTTTGTACAATAAGGAGAACCCTACGGTCCTGCTCTGGGTCAACCTGGTTATTAGGGACAACCTGGTCCATCGCAACCATCAGGCCAACCTCTTCCACAAGGTCAACCCGGTGGCCCTCAGTATCTAGGCCAACCTACTCCGCAGGGACAACCTTCCTAGCCTTAGCAACCGATTCAACTTGCTCAACCTGCTCAGCAGTCGGTTCAACCTGTTGAACCTGCTCAACAACCGGTTCAACCTGTTCAACCAGCTCAGCAGCCCATTCAACCTGCTCAACCCCAAGGTGCTACTTACCCTCCTCAAGGTCAATATCAGGCTGTATATAGTGCGCCCCAAGGTTTTACTTATTACCCTCAAAATCAATCTCAGATGATGTATAATCCACCTCAAGGCAATGCTTACATTCCACAGCAGAATCCATATGTTGCTCAGCAAGAACCTCAATGGTATGCTCAGAATCTGTATCCCGGTCCTCAACCCCAGTATGGGCAGAACTATAAAGCTTATAACCTCTATGGATAGAATCCTTTGGGACAAAACACATGGCGGTATAATTTATCTTAGTCAGGGTGGAATTTTAACACCATTCCTTATCAACGACCTCCAATGTCTTTTAATCCTCAATTCCCATTTCTCGCAATGTTACCTAATGTGTCAAAGTTGACGAATGATCTAATTCTCCATAATCCGTATTGGACTCCAGTTCCAACCAAAATTCCTGTCAATTGTCCTAAGTTTGAGGGCAAGTCCAGAGAAGAACCCCAAGCACATGTTATGGCATACCATCTTTGGTGTTCCTCTAACTCTTGGGTTGATAATTCCATTTGACTCTGTCTTTTCCAACATAATCTTACTGGTGGCACTGCAAAGTGGTACATTGAATTGTATCATGGCATATTTCAAGATTTCAACTCTTTAGCCATGGCATTTCTTACGCATTTTCAGTTACCGGTTCGGTATGAGACCGAGACGCACCTCCTCACATCCTTGAAACAGGACCGAGCTACTCATATCTCAGATCATATTCATGAATGGACATGTCGTTGTCGCTTGATCAAGTTTGATATTCCTGATAAGCTTCTAACTGATTGGTTCACCACCTCATTTGTCAATCAAATCACTAAAGACATAGCTATGGGGGCATGTGTAATCAAAGAACAGGCCATTGCTCATGCCCAATACGTTGATCTTGTGTACTTCCAGTCTGGCACATTGTATGATATCTTGCCTGATACTCCTCGACCTAGAACTTCTAAAGCACAAGTGACGCCATCCATCGAATGTATCATTGGTTCCGTATCTTAGACTTCTCGTAAGTCTTCTTCTTCGAACCCTGTGAAGCAAAAATCTAATCCTTCCAATGATACTGCTTTTCAGTCTACCCTGAATTCTGGTAAGACCATGGAAGTCAATGCTATTCAAGCCAATCTAGTGGGGAAAACTTCCAAGGGAAAAAAAAGGGTAAAGGTAAGGCCAAAGCCGATACCCCGAAACAGGATTCTAAAAAAACTCGTGCTGATGATGGTTCACAACGAAAACCGAAGTACCCTTGTTTGATTTGTGATGAAGAGCAATACACCAAGGACTGTCCTCGATGGGCTGAAGTGAGTAGATTGCTCAAGGGCACCCAAGGAACTCCGACCATTCTCAAAGAAAATTTTCCATCACAACAGACCCAGATGGTAGAGCAACCTCAGTCCTCTGCCCCATTTGGCTCGCAGGTTTTCATGATGAACTATTCTGCATCCATTGCTATCACTAACCGGTCGAAATTTTATATTGAACTGCATCAGGCAGCGGGGAAGGAGATAGCTGATGGTCCTCCTCCTCCACCTGTTTCTGGCCCTCTTCAGATTGAAAGGCCTAGTACTGAGCTCATTGTATGGACACCTTCCAAAGGTGTACTCCGTAAGTCTTTTTACAATCCCAACACCCATGCTACTCAACATTACAGTATTGTTGAGGATTTCGCTCAGGCGCCATCTACAATGTCTGCATTAGAAGTACTTCGGAGTTGTCCGTCTCAACGTAAGGCTTTTTTATCTGTGATCGGTGGGGTTGATCCTGCTGATTCAAGCCTTATCACTTTCAACTTGGAGAATTTCATCCCATGTCTCCCGCAACATCTTGTGCTCATCATTCAAGTTGGAATTCATGGACTGAATATCCATTGTGATGTTGTTGACGAGGGTGTATCTACGTGTGTCATGTCATTTTCCTGCTGGAAAGCCATTGGTTCTCCAAATTTGAATTCATCTCCAAATTCTCTAGAAGCATTTGATGGAAGGGAATATAAAGCTCTTGGTGTTCTCGCTAGTTTACTGATTACTCTAGAAGACAGTCAATGTCGAGGTTGAAGTATTTGACGCCAAGCTCAATTACAATATTCTCCTCGGTCACAGTTGGACTCATGCCATGCTGTGTGTTCTGTCCACTCTCTTTTGTGTTTTGAAATTTCCGCACAAAGGAAAGTTTGTTACTATTGATTAGTTGTCATTCTTCACTTCTTCTTCCAAGAACAATGTTCCATACGTGGATCAAATTCCTACTCCCTACGAGAGCGTAGGGCTAGGTCTCTTCAAAGATCTTGCCCTCATGGGTATTTTTCCTCTTCCTCTGCCCAACACTGTTCAGATTAATATGATCTCTCGGTCTGACGACCTGTGGATCATCCCTTTTCTTGAGCAGATCGATTCCTTTGGAGATTCGATGCCATTAAGTCTGATCGAGACTGACTATTGTGAACTTATTTCGGCTTCGAAGCCTCTGCCTCCTAATCGATCCTTTGGGCATGTCCCTCGACACTTATTATCAATCCCCTTGGATCAACGATTCTTATTCGCCCGATCCCTTGAAAGAGATATTTCCCTCCGATGAAGCCATCGTGGAAACTATGTCTCTCGAGGATCCTCCCTGGGACGATAGTCATCATCGTTCCTCGTTCATGCCTAGCCTCGGGGCCATGTCTACATGTCTTGAGAGGTTCGCATCTCAGGTTCCTTCTCCTCTGCTTCAAACACCTCCACATGAAGTTTTTAGGGAGGGTAACTTGAGTAATATCACTCAAACGATGCCTATTGACATTTTCGTGAAACCGGGAGTTATCGAGAACATCCATATTGGGGTCACCTTTTATTCAAATGAATTCTAGGTTTATACTAGCCTTTTTCGTGAGTTCCACGATGTCTTTGCATGGGCTTACGAAGAAATTCCCGACATCAATCCCAGTATAGTGGTGCATGAAATTTTGACATATCCTGGTGCGAAGCCTATTCATTAGCGCCTTCGTCCTGTGCACCCTAGAAAGGCTGCCGCTATTAAGGGAGAAGTTGAAAAACTTCTAAAAGCTGGTTTTATCTATTCCCTTGATAGAATGGGTGTCCAATATTGTCCCTGTAGATAAGAAACAGGGCACCATTCGTGTCTGTGTTAATTATCGTGATATAAATCGGGCCTGCCCTAAGGATAATTATCCTACTCCCTTTATTGATCAAATCATTGATGACTGTGCGGGCAATGAGATTTTTTCCCTTATGGATGGATTTTCTGGCTACAACCATATTAAAATTCTCCCGATCGATCAACATAAGGCTACCTTTATCTTTCCCTAGTGTAATTTCGCGTACAAAAAGCTCCCTTTCGGTTTGAAAAATGCTGGGGCTACATTTCAGCGAGCGATGTCATATGATTTTCACGATATTAAACACATCGTTCAGCCTTATCTGGATGACCTCCCAGCTCATTTAGCTAAAAGTAGAGATCATCCTGACCATATTCGTCAGATTTTTCTTTGTTGTCGACGCTATAACATTCGGCTGAATCCGCACAAGTGCGTCTTCTATGTCGATTCCAGTAGACTCTTAGGGTTTATCATTTCCAAAGACGGAATTTTCCTCGATCTGCTCAAAGTTGAGGCTGTTATTAATCTCCCCTCTCCATCCTCATTACATCAGCTGCAGAGTCTATAGGGAAAGGCAAACTTCTTACGTTGTCTTATACCTAACTATGCCGAAGTGGCTAAAGGATACACAAGATTACTAAAGTAGGGCGTCCCATTCTTTTGGGATGAGATCGCTTAGAAGTATTTCGATGCCTTAAAGACATTGCTTGTTAACGCTCCTTTATTGCATCCTCCAAATTATCATCGTGATTATTCCCTCTTTTTGGTCACCAATTTCATCATGATTTCCATGGTTTTGGTACAAGATGATGATGTCAGTGACGAGCATGTTATTTAATATCTGTCTCATAACCTTCTCAATACTGAAACATGATATGCACATGTCGAGAAGTTGGCCTTGCCTTCCGTTCAAGTAGTTCAACGTTTTCGTCACTACATTCTATTGCGTATAGTGACTATGATTTCTAACTGCAACACTATGACCTACATATTGTCTCCTGAATTGCTGGGGGGCAAGTACTCGAAGTGGATTGTCATCCTCCAAGATTTCGATTTGGAGTTCACCACTTCAAAGTCGAAGAAATCATTAGTCTTTGATGAACTAATCTGCTCTCTCCCTTCCGACTCTTCTCCTTCTAGTTCCAAGGAACGCATTCCAGACAATATGATTTTTCTGATCAGAACCATCGATCCTTGGTATGGTGATATCATCGTATATCTTCAGACTTCTACCTTTAGATCTGAGTTGACAAAGGATGCTTGCCGATGCATCTGTCATCAATCACAACCTTATTGTATAGTCGGAGATACACTCTAACACATCAGAGTTGATTCCATTCTCTGTTGGTGTTTGACTCTCAAGGAGGCTGAGAAATACTTTAATGATTTTCACAGTGGCGCCTGTGGTGGTCACATGTCTGGTTATGCTACCGAACATAAAATTCTTCATGCTGGGTATTTTTGGCCCACCATCTTCAAGGACTGCATTGTTGCTGTTCGTAAATGTCATGACTTCTAGATCTACCAGTGCAAGATGCATGCACCGCCTTCACATATCCACCTTGTCATTACCGTTGGTCCCTTTGTGAAGTGGGGCATCGATTTTATGATGTGTAACCCTCAGTCGGCAGGGGGGCATGCTTATATTATCGTAGCCATTGACTACTTCACCAAATGGGCCGAAGAAATGCCTACACTTATGACTGACGGTAAGATAGCAACTCAGTTCATATTCAATCACATCATTTATAGGTTTGGTGTCCCTCAAGCCATTGTTACCGATCATAGTTCCAATTTTCGACATTATATGGTGGCAGAGTTGACTTCCAAGTTGGGCTTGCGCCACGACAGCTCAACGCTGTACTATCCTCAGGCCAATGGCCAAGTTGAAGCTGTGAATAAAGTTCTTGTCACCATGCTTCAATGTATGATTGGGATGCACAAATCAAATTGGAATCTCATGTTATTTTCGACTCTTTGGGCATGTTAAACCTCGATTAAGGATGCGACTGACTTCACTCCATTTTAGCTTGTTTACGGTTTGGAAGGTACCCTTTCGATTGAGTGTGAGATACCTTCACTCAAGTTGGCTGTTGAATTACTGCCAAACACTTCACCAGAATAAAAGCATCTTCTCTACTTATGAAGGCTTGATGAAACTCGCTGATTTTTTGCTTTATTCATTGAATCACAGAAGAATCCGGTCAAAGATAATTTTGACCACTCGGTTTCCGCTCGCTCCTTCGTAGAAGGAGAGCTCGTCCTCATGTACGACCATGCTCATGATAAGCTGGGGGCAGGAAAATTTCAACCCATGTGGCATGGGACCTACATTTTTAAGTGTGTTTTGTGGAATGGGGCTTATGAGCTCATTGATTATGAAGGTCATCCTTTAGATCAGCCCAGAAATGGGTTGTATCTTAAAAAATATTATGCATGAGTCATTCGTGCATGTTTTGTGTACATAGGTGTTCTTTTCATTTTTGTACATTTTTGGCTTAGTGTGCTTTACGAGCGTTTTCATGCTTATTGGGTCATTGTGTTTTGTGCAGATGTCTATTACCCCTTATATAGGTTTCGTGGATGGTGCATCCCGCAGTACTCAGAACCTGTCTTCAATAGCCTGGGTGATTTATGATCCTGCTGGTGAGTTGATAGATCTTCAAGATATTTGTCTAGGATGAACTATAAACAATGTCGCTGAGTATAGTGTTGTCATTGAACTATTAACCGAGGCGATTTCCCTCGACATTCGTGCATTGGTTGTAAATATAGAGTGATAGCTTGTCGTTATTCAACTTAATGGACATTATTCAGTTAGAAACCCTCACATTTTAAGGTTGTATTTACATGTTCGTTTGCTAGAAAGACATTTTGATTACATTACATATCAACATATTCCTAGGCGAATGAATGCATTAACTGATACAGTGGCTAACATTGTATTAGATAGACATTTGCATAATTTTTAAAAATCATCATCACATGATAATATCCATAATAGGAAAATATATGTATATATATATATATATATATATATATATATATATATCAAGTGTTTGCATTAGTGTGCATCATAAAGTTCAAAAAATATGTGTGTTTCCGTTACATCCTGAGACACCATGTCTCTCAAAAAATATGCAGAAATGAAACCTAGGTGTCTTCTCGGCGTGACACTTGTGATAGCATGTCACCGTCCGTACAAGCCACCTCAAAAAGCGGTGAACTCAGTTTGACATCCCTGCAGTGTGTCTCTGGTATGCAGGAGGAACATCATCGAATCACGCATAATCCGGGATCCCACGGGAGATTCCCTCCAGGTTGCTTATGATTTTCTTCTCCTTGCCTCCCTCAGGGGCTACATCAAAGTCGCGAGGAATCCGCCTCACTATTGGTGACATACTTGCAAGCCTTTCTGGGCCAACATCTGCATACATGGATTCAATGTCAGAACATGCATGCCAAAAAAATCATAATACTCATGAAAATTGAAAATGAGTCTTACCAAGTACTTCATCCCAATCCTCTCCTTCCGGGGGTGGGAGATTTGCATCACCAGTGAAATCTGTGCCAGAGTAGGGCTAGTCCTCCATGACAATCAATTGTCGGCAGAGCCACTCAAATAACTCCGGTCTCTAGTAAATCTAATGGCTGCCCCCTAACCTTGGCATCAGAGCTACCCAACGGGCCATCCGTGGCTCTTGAGTTGGTGGTGTCGGGACTATAACCTCGTGACACTGAAATATTGGTAATCGTTCCAAGATGAACGATACCAGAATGGACCCGTAGCCAGACTGCTTCAGCTTGGTTTTCTTGCACTTTGTTAGTTGACATTTCATGACAATGTAGAGGGTCGGTGTCAGAATGTATACAACAAGAAGCAACTGTGTCTTTGTCACTTCGTGCAGTGCTTGCGATCCTGCAGCTCGCATGATGGTATGTAGCAATACTCTTAGTGCCAAGTCCAGAATCTTTTGAATATCAAATTTTCCAATTCCTGATACTTTCCTTGCCCCGGGACGTACCCTCTTGATCACCATACTCATGTTATCCATTGTGGGCCAGGTACTGGTTAGGATTGGTACTGCTCCCCTCCGCAAAAACCATGTTATGAAGTAAATTTCTGAGACTTCGATCTCAAGTTCTTGATCACGAAGAATGAATTTTTCTTGGTCCTCATCCTAGATACTGATTAAGTATTGCAACAGCTCTGGTTGAGCTCTGAGGCATGGTGTCATGAAGAATTTTTTGAGTCCACAATCTCTAAGAGCTTCCATTCATCTTTCATTTTCCATGGCAAGCTCATCTTCTTCACTATGTTCCTTCCATTTGATCACCATTTTGCTGCTTCACACCTGCAAATACGTTCATAGGGATGTCATGAGCCAAATATAAAGCTCTTTATTAATTGGAATTGGGTATTTTTGCTTGCATTTTCAAGAAAAAATGGTCGTTGCGGTTGGCATGACTATTTTTGAAATAGTCACACCAATAGGTGCTCCCCAGTTCAGAAATTTGGGTGATTGGCGCGAGTCCGTGCCCGATACTTGCACCAACTGCCGTGCCCTATTTTTTAAAAATCCTACCATATATTTCCAAATTTAGAATTGTAGGTGATGAAAGTATAATCAAAATGCAGGGAAGGATGTTAGCTCTTACCTGGAACTGATGGATTCGAGATTCTTCTGCTAGATTGCCTGCTATCGCCACCGCAAAATCACAGTGTAAAATGGGTAACTATTGCTCCACAAGAGGTAAAAGTGAAAAGTAATTATTTTTTACCATTTTTGGCATTTTGTAACTTTTCAGAACCCTAATTATGTTTTAAGACATATTTTTTGGTTATTTCACTATGTTATTTCAAGAAATGGGTTTTACATGCATCTCTTGTGCAACGACAGGATTTTGACGTAACAACGATGAAGTAACGAGTTGTATTTTATACTTTTTCGAACTTGGTAAAAACACGAAAAAGTCACTGTTGGAGTCATCTTTCAGCTCTTTTCAGACTCCCTAAAACTAAAAAGTTTTTCGAGACTCTTGTCATTTTGAACTCGTTAAATGGCTGCTAAACAATATCCACCCAGTATACGTTTACCCCTTTTTCGGGCTGGGATAGATTATTTACAAAAAAGGAATACCTTAGCCTATCACGAATAAGAGGTTCTCTCAGATATTGTTTTCTACCTTTACGGATCTAAGGGACTATTTACAAAAAGGGACCTACTGGAGTTTTCTTTTCTGCTTCTTTTCAAACTCTCTAAATATGAAAAGATGCCCAGTTCTTCCTTTGTTAGACTCGTTAAACCTTGATGACATCGAACATCATCACCATGACGTTCACTGAGTTACTCCTTCCTAGGGCTCGTGAAATGTACTAGGATGGATTTGCTTGAAGGACAAACTTATATCACAAGCATATGCTATCGCCTTCAAGCTTGTTTTCCAAAAATAATTGGGGTACTCGCCATAAATGGTGGGGGAAATTGGAACTAGGTTTTAGTTGTGTTGGCAGTATGTCGCTCTTGAACATGACACTCATTTGCATTCGTGTCAGGTTGGGTACATCTCATTTCATATTTTTTTACTCCATGGGTTTGGGTAATCTGTTTTGGCCTCTCATCTATTGTTTGCCATGTCGTCATGACCTCAGATCCCTTGATGTCAAATACTGCCAAATCTAGAGTTGTGTCGCTGATATGTTCAAGAGAAGTTTTCCTCTGCAGCTTTCATACTTCCTTCGATCCTATATTTGGTCCTGATTCACTATCATCATGTTCCTCTGTCTTATGTCGATGATGTGGGAAACATTACGACCCTCCTTTGACTGGGTCACTTCCTGTCGACTTCAACTCATTATCTAGGAAGTTGACCTAGAGAATCCCTTCCAGTACCTTGGAGCTTGCATGCCTCAATGGAAATTTCTTCGCATTCGACTATAGGTCCACATCATTGGCCTTCGATCAAGTGATTCTGCGGGTGTTCGATGCTAGATCACTTTTCACATTCCGTGGATTGTACCTATTGTATTTTGAGAGCCATTGTCATCATTGGAGGTTTCTCTCGTGCCTGTTAACAACTTTCATCATTGGCTGGTAATCAGGTGATTTTCTTGCATGTTCGACTTCAGCTCACATATTCGCATGCTTGAATTTATACTTGTTCGGGTCAAGATGGAGCGCAAGACCTTGGGTTTTGTCTGATAAGATCCAGGCTATGGTATATTGTGGTTTATCATGACTTATTGCATGACTATTTTGATTGGATGGCTGCGACCATACCTAAGTCTATTTATTGATCCTATTTTCTGGATGTCTGCGTCCATACCTCAGATCTCAGTTTTTATATACTCTATTATGGATGTCTGCACCCATGCCACATGTTCATGTATCAGAGTTATCAATTGTATTTGTAATTGAAGGTCTTCCGACAACAGTGTTTGGTTCGAACGCATTCTCGTAAAGCATTTCACCCCTCCCTCTCTCTCAGACCTCATGCTTTAGGGGACATTTGTTACACAACATTTTGTCACCGTCCCTGAAATCCCCATCCCGCACATTGGAAGACTATTTCTGTGGCTAATACAAAGTGTCATGCCTTGCAAAGACCATCATTGCATCCCTTTCCATGAGGACAACATTCCTTCTGTTGACCATTTCTTGAGCAGACCATCAAAAACACATGTTTTTAGGTTGGCGCTGGTAGACTATTATGCCCTCGCGTTAATGAGGAAGATTAACATTAGGCCCTATTCCCATTGGAACTCTATCCTAGTGAGCTACCCACGCCAAGCTATTTTTGGAATGTTTTTTAAAAATAGAGGTGAAGTTTCCATCATAACAACTTCGTGGGCGAGTCAGCCTGAGTGGTTCAACTGAATAACTACGACCACCCTCCTTTGGCCTCTTGTTTCCAACTTTTGGGGAAACCTCCCAAAGGATAAGGCCTCCCTTCCACCATTGTAGGGGGCCCAACCTTCTCCTCTCCCTCTATAAATAAAGCTATTTCCCATTGATGCACTAGCTTAACAATCATATCTAAAAGGTTGAAGAGAATTACTGAACATCTTGTTGGTGAGATAGAGGAGAAAGAGACCTTTGTCGAGAGAGAGCTTAGGCTTGTGTCCTTGCCTAATCCAAATTCCCTAAAAATCCTTCGAGACACGCTTTGACTGAACCCGCTGAAGGAGGCTGTGATGTCAAGGCTCTGATTGTAATCTCTTTCTTCTATTTATATATACATGACTATTGTTTGGTTCCCATCTTGTGTTAATATGGTTTATTTTACGCAAAGTGTTTAGTCCTCCTTGACTGAATAGTTAGCTACAAATGCAATTATTGTCTTGCATATTGATCTTGTCTTTGAACTTTGTGCAGGAATACGAGTACCATTGCTGAAGGACTGCCACCTGTCAGGACAGAGATCAAGAGGTTGCCACTACTACACCTGCGACAATCGCGTTGGACTCCAGGTAGGTCAATCTACCCCAACCTATTTCATTTGTTAGCTAGGAACCTACACCTTAGCTTTTTCCCTTGTTGCTAGACCCACTCTAGGGCTAGAGGGATTGTCTCTGCCCATAGAGGGGATTTACCTTTCCAACAGTGATAACAAAGGAAAAAGGTCCCCAACAAATTTATATTTTTTAAAGAGAAATTAGCGGGACTTTCCATTGCCACGTCACCAATCACAATAAAAAAATAACGATTTCTCCTGTTATCATGTACTCCGCCCCGCTTTCATTTCCCAGATGCGATACATTGCATCACACTTTCGCCAAATATCATTCCTTTATGTCGTCCAAATTCGCGGAGATTGCGATTGCGATGCGATATTGCATCACAAAATCATTCATCCCTCTTTTACCCACCAACATTTCAAAGCCTTTAAACCTTTCTCATATATAAAAGCATTGTTTAAAAAGGGAAAAGGTTTGATCGCAATCGGAAAAACAAGTGCGCCCTGTGTTTTAGGACCTTAACACACATATGAAACTACGATGCAGGATGTTTAATTTAAAATTTTTAAATGTCCATTCAGGCATGTGAATCCACGTTTTCCATAAATGTACAATCATAATGGTATAACGGCCTTCAGCATACAAATGTGATTTGATGGTGGATGAATTAATATTTTCGGTTTCTACGCATACCAAGCTATATTTTCCATCACTTCACTATTATTGCTACATTTCTCCCGCATTTTCACATATTGTTTTTCACTCCCTGTTCTTCTTATTCGTAGATAAGTCTAGAAAAATAGAATTACTCTGAGATGTCTAAGGCTGCTAAGAAATAAAAGAAACCTATAGCTCCTCCTAATCCTACACCTCTCTCTGCCGAAGTGACCGAGATGCTACCCTTATTTTCAGATACTACATGCATTACAGAAAGTGGTTCTGCATCATGGGAATCAATGTACATTCTTTTTGAAGATGAAAAACCCATCATAATCAAAAGGAAAACTACAAAGAACGCCCCTAATACCTCAGAATCTACTATTTTTTATGTAGCCAACTCTTTTCTTCATAGAATTTCTACACACCCTAAGATTTTACCATATTCAGATATGGTGAAATGGATTATTGATAATATTAACATTGGGGATAGAACCTTTCTAACAATAAGAGGCACAATTATAGGATCATTCTGAGCAGAAGATTCAAAGAGAATGTACCATATACCAGACCCCTAGAAGGTTTATGGCAAATATTTCCTCGAACAATTTGCAAAGGAAAACAAGCTGCAGTCAGACACTATAAAACAATGGAGGAAAAACCCCAAAAAACACAAGCATGATGAAAAGGGTATGTATTCCACTGCTTCTCTTGCTGGTCACTACTGTTATGTTTCTGCTATGATGTGTAGACTATTTGGTTCACCCAATACTAGTAAATTTTCCATGGAATGGGTCCCTCTTATGGATGTCGTCACTGACTCCTACATTATGGATTGGGGTACCATTTTTTTAAACAATATTGCTTCCCAGATCCTTGAATATAGAAGAAATCACTCTTTTACCTCCAAGAAAATTACCCCTATTCTTTATGAGTGAATACATCTGGGAAGTTGTGTGTTTTACCTATGATTTTACAACCATGGGTTGGAAATGGACCATCCAATTAGACCCCACCCACATTCATGTTTACCATGATATTCTGTGGGAATCCAAATATGAATCCAATTTTTACAAGATTTATCATGGAGTTATTTTACCACTCTTTCAAGTTGTTTCTAATGAAAAATCCCCAATATTTTCTAAGGAAGTCCAAGATGACTTTACAAGAATAAGGAAATGGTTTGGGGAAGAATTATTTACTTATATCAGAGTTTATTGAAGCATTCAAAAACCCCATATACTCCCACTATATGTACTAGACAATCTTCTCGCCAGAGAAATTGCTTACCAGATAGTGGGCATGGATTGACTAAATCCTTGAAAGAGGCTAAGAAAGCTTCCTGGCCTAGCTTTCCCATCCACTATGGTGTTTATGCATTGGAAAATTTCAAACACGCTGGATTAGAAATTGATCAATTCTAGTGTTTGAAATTATTTACAATTCATAATAGACAATTTGATCCAAATAAGGTTGCTCAAAATGTTACAACTCAGGTAAAGATCAGAAACTTCCTTCATGAAGATGATGATCATGATGAATTATTCGAGTCTGCGAATACCTATGTAGATGTTGAAAAGTTGGCGGCCATGCGTCTTAGACCTGAATAACTTGAACAGTTCAAAGAATACATGAACAATAGGTTGGAAGGTATTCCTCTAGAAATTTTAGAGGTATCCCAACCTAATTCATAGAAAGATAAATAGATAGAACAAGAAAAAGAGCAGCCTCCTAAGGATACTGAAATCCTTAATAGATTAAAAGAATTTAATCCCACAGAAGTATAGACTGATAATCCACTGCTTTCCAGTGATTCAAATAAGTCTCCAAAGATTTTGATCAAAAAATTAAGAGAGATCAAGAGGTGGTGATCATTGATCCTCAAGAGGTAGTCAAAACACCTAATGACAAAAGTAAGATCCCGTTCACTGTTGGGTCTACTGACAAATGTAGAAATTTGATAACCCAACCCTGGTTTTTAGTTTCTCCTTATTTCTCCCATAAATTTAAATGTCCATTCCCATAGCCATACATTCAATAAGCTGGAAAAATAAATATTTTCTGAAAACACTAATTCTGGAAATTTCACAATGCTGAAATGCAAAAATAAAAACTCAGAAAAATAAATCAGCCACACACAGAATTTTGACATGCTGATTTTTGGTCAATGTGACCCTGGAAAAACCCCCTATAACTCTTGGGGAAAACCAGTTCGAAAGCTCCTTCTTATTTCTGATAAATAGATTTTACAGAGAAATGGAAAGTACAGAAAAATTTCAGCAACCAGTATTTTACTTATCTCGAAAACCGTGCACAAAATCAGCCTCAATTTTTGTGCCACATGCAAACAGAAAAGTAACAGCAGAAAGTATAGCCTTAAATTATGTACGGACAAAAATGAAAACAATGTCGGAACAGCTGTACGGCCTCCCTCAAAAACTGTTGCACTTGCTACCTCAATTTTCATGCTGTACGAACCTCGTTTTCCATGTTGTTAGCTACTGTACGAATTCCAGAAAATACAGTCCTCTTTCACTACTATACAGACCTCAATTTTCGTGCCTCCTTGTTGGTGTATGGTCCTCGAAAAATGTGCTGCAATAAATGATGTTTTTAACTCCTCAAAATTCATGCCACTTTCCTTGAACTTCATGCTATTGCTTTCTGTATGGATTTTCTAAATCTAGTTGCCTCGGTATGCGTGCCAAGGTACTGTTATTTCTCCTCCTTCTCTACTCAGAAATATTTCCCTTGCTTTCTCTTCTCCTCTCTCAATCTGCTCATGAAAGAATGAATGACCTTTTCCCTCATTTTCCTCCTTTAACCTAACCCTAAGTGACTTTTAGGGAATCCCTAAATCCAATGGATGAGATAGCTTTAGATCTAGGTCTGAGATTAAATGCTCATTTAAATCCCACTTTCTATTTTTAATTCACCCCCACTTTAATAAAGACCCACTTATTTATTTATTTCCAAAGTCACTTTTCCTTTCTAATTTCACATTGAATTTATTAAAGTCACTTTAAAATTAGACTTTAGTAACTTTATCACTTAAAGTCACTTTTAAATAGATTTGACTTTATAGCTTTATAAAGTCACTTTAGGAGAAAAATTAAATACTTTTGGACACTTTTCCCCAGGCCAAAGATCAAAGCCTTAGGGAACCACCTGTCCTCTGGTAACCAAATTTCAACACTCCCTCTTACCGAGGAAGGTGTTCCTCACCACACCCATCTTGTATCTGAAGTATACATGCTTGCACCATGGTAAGGCTTTGGTAAGAATATCTACAACCTACTCATCAGTGGGAATATACTTAAGCTTCAAAGCTCCCTTCTGAACATAGTCTCTGATGAAATGATATTTGATCCCGATAGGCTTTAACCTGTCATGAAATACTGGATTCTCTGTGAGTTTAATGCAACTCCGATTATCACAGTAAATCACTGAAGGTCTCAACGGCTGACCAAATAATCCAAAAAACATCTTACGCAGCCAGATGGCCTCACAACTAGCTATATTGGCTGCCATGTACTCTGCTTTCGTTGAACTCAATGCTACTGACTGCTGCTTCTGGTTGAACCATGACACTATTGCCGAACCCAACCCAAAACAACACCTTGAAGTGATTTTCCTATCAAAAGCACAACCTTCCCAATCAGAATCAGTGTAACCTACAAATCTCACTCCATCCCCCTACCTATAATCCAGACCATAATCCACTGTCCCCTGTAAGTACCGCAAAATGTGTTTTGCAGCTACCCAGTGCACCCTCCCGGGCTCACACATGAATTGGCTCATCGTGTTGACTGCAAAACATATATCTGGTCTGGTGTTGACCAAATACTTCAAGGAACCAATCAGTTTTTATACAATGTGGGGTCCACCAACTCGGAATCTGAAGCGTGAAGCTTCTTCCAAATTTTGATCATTGGTGTCGACATGGGTCTACAATCCTCCATGTGGAATCTGCCAAGGATGTCCACAATACACTTCCCCTGCCCCAGGAAGGAATGCCCCTCCTCCTACCACACCTCCAAACCCAAAAATTAATGCATCAAGCCAATGTCATTCATCTAAAACTCCGACGCATGATCTCTCTTGCAGTTATCTATGAGTCTCTCTGCACCCGTAATGACCAACTCATCCACATACAACACCATAATGAGAGGCTTCTCACCTATCATAGTGAAGTATAAGTTCAAATCTGCATCAGTCTTTGTGAAACCCATCTCCTGCAAGTATGTATCTATCCTGGAGTACCAAGCTTTGGGAGCTTGCTTTAGGCCATAAAGGGCCTTCTTCAGTCTGCACACATGGGACTCCTTCCCATGCACCTCAAAGCCTTGTGGCTGCTCAATGTACACCTCCTCCTGTATGAAGCCATTGAGAAATGTGGTCTTCACATCCATCTGGTGGATCTTCCAACCCATCTCTGCTGCTATTGATATGATGGAGTGAATCGAAGTATATCGAACCACAAGAGCAAAGGTCTCCTCATAATCAACTCCCTCTACTTGGTAGAACCCTTTAGCCACAAACCGTGCTTTGAATTTCTCAATGCTGGCATCTGCAGCATGATTTACCTTGTAAAGCCATCTGGAAGTAACCACGGATTTTCCCTTAGGCCTCAGTGCCACCTCCCAAACATCATTCTTCATGATAGAAGAATACTCCTCCTGCATGGACTCTCTCCAAACCTGCTGGCTAGCTGCCTCCTCATTGCTAGAAGGCTCAGAGTCAACGATGTTGGAAACCATTTACATATAGTTACAAATCCTATCAGGTGGTCTGCTCCCTCTGACCGGCCTCTTAGGCCCAGCAACAGATGTGGCCTCTCTCAAGGTACTTGAAGCCACTTAGGCTTCCTCTTCCCTGAGCACACTTCTCCCACTGGAGAATGAAACTCCTCTTCCTCATCATCAGGAGCCTGAACTCCTGACTGTCTATCTTTCGTCCTCTTGCCTAAACTTGAACCTGTAGATGCTAAAGTACTGTGTGAATTGTCCATCAGTGGACTCCCTAGTGAACTGCTCTGTGGACTGATCTTCATGCCGCCCGAAGCACCACCCCTCTAATTCTGTGAGCCACTGCTCACTGATGGACCTGACACCGTAATTGATGTACCTCCGGATCCTCCTGATCCCTACCCACTGGATCCATGCGAATGACTCAACTTCTCCTAAGGGTTTGGTTGATCCAGAGACTCTAACTCACGTGACCTCTTGAAAGCCCTGTCCTCCTCGAACTTCACATCCTACCTGACAAAAACTCTCCTCTTTGCAGGAATATAAATATGAAAGGCCTTCGAGGTCTCATTGTAGCCCACAAAGACATATTTCTCTGCGGTGGGCTCTAGTTTGGTCCTCTTCTCCTTGGGAAACGTAGGAGTATGCAATACACCCAAAGATACGAACATGACCAATATCAGGCTTCTTCCCAGAAAAATCCTCCTTCGGAGTCACATGCCCTAAGGCATGATGCAGACTCTTGTTCTACAAATATACAGTAGTGTTGCAGGCCTTTGCCCACAAAAACAATGGTAAACCTTGATCATGTAGCATGGCTTTGGCAGCCCCTCCGATGGATCTGTTCTTCCTCTCCGCAACCTCGTTCTGCTGGGAGTTGTAAGGAACTGTGAACTCCATCCTAATGCCTGCCTTCGCACAATAATCAAAAAAATCACCAAGGATGTACTCTCTTCCATTGTCTGACCTCAGGGACTTGATCTTTAGACATGTCTAAGTCTCCACAAGAGCTCTGAACTCCTGAAACCACTTGAAGACCTCAGTCTTGGTCTTCAAGAAATAGATCCAGGTCCTCCTAGAGTGATCATCAATGAATAAAACATAATACTCATATCCACTCAAGGAAACATGAGACATCCGACTGCTCACATCGGAATGAATCATATCAAGTATCCTAGTCGATATGCTGTCACTGTTGGGAAAAGAGGATTTGGCAAACTTTCCCATCGCACATCCTCTGCATGTATCAAAGTGATCAATAATGAAATCTGGCACACCTGTAGTGATCTCCCACAATTTCCTCAAGGCTCCATGATACATGTGCCCCATCCTGCGGTGCCAAATCTCACACAGCTCTGAACTGCTAGCTCTGCTGCCGGTACTACTACTCAATGTCAAAAGGGGCTGAAATGAAAACTTGTACACCTTTGCATGGTGTACACCTATCACTCTAGCTGAATCAGCTGGAGTGCCCCTGGGATATATCAACACCTGTCCTCTCCTGAAGAATATCTCATATCCTCTGTCCTCCAATGCTGAGATGGACATGAGGTTCTTCCTCATCCCTGGCACATGTATAACATATGAAACCTTCAAGGGAGGTTTGGGTTCCCTATAAAATGTCAATGTCCCCACACCAACTTCTCTAACAATGCTGTCATCTCCGATTACTACCTCTATATCAGTGCCACTCTCTAAAATCTCTGAGAAGTACTCACGGACTCCCGTCATATGACTTGAAGCCCCACTGTCAACATACCAGATACCTGAAGATGCTCCTCTAGTGGATGGAAATGCACACTCCCTCTCAACCTCCGTGGCAGGTGATCCTGCACTAGTGGACTCACAGGCAATGAACCCAAAATCCTGGTCAAAGCTATCCGTAAAGTCCTCTATCGTTGCTGATGCTGCCATGCTCTAGTTCTTCCCCTTCTTCTTCTTCTCCGGACACACAAATGTATAGTGTCCCATATTCTAACAATTCCAACACTTCACCTTGGAATAGTCCTTCTACGTGTTCCCCTGTTTACCTTTACCTTTGCCTTTGCCCCCACCAACACTTGTGGAAGCTTGTTTCTTTCCCTTGCCTTTCTTGCCTCCTTCCAATAGTGCTACATCCTCATCCTTCTCAACTGGTTTGGTTGCCCCAAGTCGGCTCTTTCTGATTTCTGTTTGTATGTAATCATCCCAGAGTTACCTCTCCCAAGAGGGAAGGGTCTCACGTGCACAAACCCCATCAGAAAAGTTCAGCCATGAACTGGGAAGGCCATTCACTACAATCCGCACCAACTCAGTGGGTGAAATGACCTCTCCAACTGTTGCCAATGCATCTCTCACATTAGTAATATTTGTGAGATATCCAACCGCACTATCAGTCTTACCCATCTTAATGGTCTTTAGTTTCTCCCTTAGGACCATTTTCCTGTTCTCATTGGTACTCTGGTAGAGATCGGTCAATGTTTTCCACATATCATGAGCTTATCTCTTTCCTCTCACATGAGGAATGCAATGGTCTTTGATTCCATCTAGAATCAGTCTCTCACCCTTGCTATTATTTTTATGAAAGGCTATCAACTGAATAGCATCAGTAGGTACATTAACAAGGTTTTGTGCGATATGCACCATTATATCCTAGTCTTCTACCTCCTTAAAGATGCTCTACATTCTCTCCTTCCATACAATGTAGTTACTATGCCCATCCAACCTCAAGCCCAAATAAATGCTTGTTGTCCTAAATAAATTGAAAATAACGCTGCTGTAGTAAAGGTACTGTTTTCTGTGTGAAAAATCAGCTTGCTGTGATTTTTCTTCTTGTTGTCCCAAACTGCACTTTCAACAAAATAGCTCTGATACCATGTAGAAATTTGATAACCTAACCCCGATTTTCAGTTTCTCCTTATTTCTCCCATAAAGTTAAATGCCCATTCCCATAACCATACGTTCAACAAGATGGAAAAATAAATATTTTCTGAAAACACTAATTCTGGAAATTTCACAATGCTGAAATGCAGAAATAAAAACTCAGAAAAATAAATCAGCCACACACAAAATTGTGACACGCTGATTTTTGGTCAATGTGACCCTGGAAAACCCCCCTAAAACTCTTGGGGAATACCAGTTCGAAAGCTCCTTCTTATTTATGATAAATAGCTTTTATAGAGAAATGGAAAGTACAGAAAAATTTCAGCAACCAGTATTTTACTTATCTCGAAAAAAGTGCACAAAATTTGCCTCGATTTTCGTGCCAAATGAAAACAAAAAAATAACAGCAGAAAGTAAAGCCGTAAATGCTATATGGACAACACCAAAAATAGTGCTGGAATAGCTGTACGGCCTCCCTCGAAAACTATGCCACTTGCTGCGTCGATTTTTGTGTTGTATGACTGATGTATAGACCTCATTTTCCATGCTGTTAGCTGCTATACGGATTCCAGAAAATACAGTCCTCTTTCGCTGCTGTATGGACCTCGATTTTCATGCCTCCTTGCTACTGTACAGTCCTCTAAAAACGTACTGCAATAGATGTCATTTTTCACTCCTCGAAATTCATGCCACTTGCCTTGAACTTCGTGCTGTTGCTTGCTGTATGGATTTGCTGAATCTAGCTGCCTCGGTATGCATGCCAAGGTACTATTATTTCTCCTCCTTCTTTGCTCAGAAATATTTCCCTTTCTTTCTCTTCTCCTCTCTCAATCTACTCATGAAATAATGAATGACCTTATCCCTCCTTTTCCTCCTTTAACCTAACCCTAAGTGACTTTTGGGGAATCCCTAAATCTAATGGTTGAGATAGCTTTAGATATAGGGTTGAGATTAAATTCTCATTCAAATATCACTTTATATTTTTTAATTCACCCCAATTTAATAAAGACCTACTTAGTCATTTAGTTCCAAAGTCACTTTTCCTTTCTAATTTCACATTGACTTTATTAAAGTCACTTTAAAATTAGACTTTAGTAACTTTATCACTTAAAGTCACTTTTAAATAGATTTGACTTTATAAATTTATAAATTCACTTTAGGAGAAAAATTAAATTCTTTTGGATACTTTTCCCTAGGCCAAATATCAAAGCCTTAGGGAACCACCTGTCTTCCAGTAACCAAATTTCAACAACAAATTTGTTAACACAGAAGAATTTGAATTCACCCCGGCCTACTCAACATCTGAAATTATATTGAAGATAGAGGAATTATTTCCTTTAGATATCTTTTACAGCCTAAAACATAAGGTTGTAATGAGCAGACAAAGGAAAAGGAGGAGAGTTGAACAATTACAGGCTCTAGTTCCCGGTGATGTGACCATGGAGGTAGTTTGGAAAGACCCTGAATCAGATCCATCTCAGGATCTAACAAGTTTAACTTAGTTTGTAGGTGCTTATGCATATACTACAATTGATAAAGCCACAAAAGTACAACAACTAGTTAAAGATAAATATGAGAGAATCCTTAAGCTAGAACAAGAACTGCTAGCAAAAAATCAGAGCATCAATCATTAGCTGCAAGCACAAGTGTCAAAGACAATTGATAAAGCCACAGAAGTACAACAACTATTTAAAGAGAAAGATGAGAAAATCCGTAAGCTAGAACAAGAACTTCTAGCAAAAAATCAGAGCATCAATCATCATCTGCAAGCACAAGTGTCATAGCTCCAACAAAGTATGGATCAAATAAAGTTGCAACATCAATCTGACATTGG
Source organism: Pinus albicaulis (assembly GCA_034641835.2). Classification (NCBI taxonomy): domain Eukaryota; kingdom Viridiplantae; phylum Streptophyta; class Pinopsida; order Pinales; family Pinaceae; genus Pinus; species Pinus albicaulis. The sequence goes on along the minus strand of CM076571.1, from coordinate 354,180,996 downwards.
TGCCAAGGATGCTCAAATTCACCAACTGTAATTTACTGTGGAACGGTTAAAGGATAATCCAAAAGTGGATGATTTTAAAAACAAGTTATGGAACTCAACACTTTGTTGGCTCAACAACACGTCGTGTTCTTTCAAAAACTGTTTAACATAAATGAGCTATGCGAGAAGAGTGCTTCACTAATGAATCAAGTAGCTGACCAGATGTTACACAATAATTTTTCACCGTCCCTGCAATTCCCGTCTCGCACATTGGAGGGATCATTTCATGACCTGTGAGTAGTGACATGGCTTGAAACCACTTTCATGACATCCTTCTGAACAAGAGCTTTCATTGCCTTGAAGACATCTCCTTGTGAAAAACCCTAAAAATGACCCTTTTTGCATTGGCGCGGGTAGACAGTTCAGTACCTGTGCTAATGGGGAAAATCCTTCAAAGAGGTCGCGCCAATTGGCGCTCTGTCCCAGATTCGCACTCGTGCCAGCCAATTTAAGGAGTGTTTTTTAAAAATAAATGGCGGAAGTTTCGTCCTAACCAATTCATGAATCAATATCTATCTTGAGTTGGGAGGTTTGGCTCCAGATTTCCATGTAGAAAAAGTGGTTTTCCACCTCTCATGGAAGCTTCCTTGAGGATAGGGCCAATCCCATGATTATAGGGATCCCAACTCCCCTTCCTCCATCTATAAAAGCTTGCCCATCTCCATTGCAAGCTAGTCTTCAAGTTCCCAAATTCCCAAGAGCCTTATGCTGCAGGAGCCTCCATAATTCCCTTAAGGCCAAATCCAAGCAAGGATACTATCGTCAAGATCTGAAGAGAGAGGTTTGTCCCATCCCCGACAGGCTTTTTCGAGACGTGTTCTGCTGGCGACCATCCGAAGGAGAATTCAGCGTCAGGGCTATGGTTGTATTCTTCTTTGATTGATTAATGATAAGCGACTATTGGTTATGGTTCCACTGTTGTTGTTGATTATGATGGTGAGTTATGTCTTCTCTGACTGACATATAGTTGCATGCACTGGATTTTACGCTTGCATTTTTGTTGTTTCTTGCGTGTGTAGGTGTCCGATGATGGAGATCGTGAGGATTGTGATCTGCCAGAGCTAAGGAATGGGAGCGCTACTTTCTCTACGAGCAACAGTGTTGGATTCTAGGTGAGCCTTCATCACTAGTTGGTTTATTTGCAATTAGGAACCTCCACTATAGCGTGAACGATTGTTGCTAGACCCGATCTGGGCTAGTAGAAATCGCCTCTGTCCGCAGAGGGGATTTACCTCCACAACAAATTGGCGACTTTGCTGGGGATAATATGGCGTTGAGCTATCGTGGCATAATCCCAATCTTGATGTTAGCTCGACCATCATATAATCTCGAAAATGGGTACCATGGTCGGTAACAATGGCCTGAGGGACCCCGAAATGTGCAATAATGTGGTTGAAGATAAATTGGGCAGCTGTCTTACCGTCGGCAGATAGTGTAGGCATCACTTTGGCCCACTTCGTAAATTAGTCTACAATGACGATTATATACGCATGCCCCCCGGCAGGTAAATCCCCTCTGCGGACAGAGGCGATCCCTACTAGCCCAGATCGGGTCTAGCAACAATCTTTCATGCTATAGTGCAGGTTCCTAATTGCAAATAAACCAAATAGCAATGAAGGTTTACCTGGAATCCAACGCTGTTGCTTGTAGAAGAGGTAGCGCTCCCGTTCCTTAGCTTTGGTAGATCATGATCCTCACGATCTTCATGATCGGACACCTGCACACGCAAGAAGTAGAACAAACGCAAGCGTAAAATCCAGTAGATCCAACTATATGTTAGTCAGAAAGGACATAACTCATCATCATAAGCAACAACAAGAGTGGAACCATAACCAATAGTCGTTTATTATTAATCAATCAAAGGAAGAATACAACCATAGTTCTGACGCTGAATTCTCCTTCGGCGGGTCGTCAGCAGAACACGTCTCGAAAAGCCTGTCAAGGATGGGACAAACCTCTCTCTTTGGATCTTAATATAGATATTAATATATTTAAAATATTTTGTCGAAAATGGATTTTACACTTGCCTCTGTGTGCAGCAACATGTTTTTTACACAACTTAAACGGTGAAACGAGTTGTATTTTATACTTTTTTGGACTTGGTAAAAACACGAAAAAGTCATTTTGGAGTCATCATTCAGCTCTTTTCTAACTCTCTAAACATGAAAAGATTTCCGAGGCCCTTGTCGTTTCGATCTCGTTAAAGTGCTCAAACTATTATCTACCCAATATACGTTTACCCCTTTTTCAGGCTGGGATAGATTATTTACGAAAAAGGAATACCCTAGCCTATCGCGACTAGGAGGTTTTCTCAGACATAGTTTTCTACCTTTTCGGATCTGAGGAACTATTTATGAAAAGGGACCATTGGAGTTTACTTTTCAGTTGTCTTTTCAAACTCTCTAAACATGAAAAGGCACCGAGTTCTTCCTTTGTCAGACTCGTTAAACCCTGATGACATCGGATTCAGTCATAATGACACTACTCGAGTCTCTCCTTCTTAGGGCTCGTTAAACGTACTAGGATGGAATTATATCACAAGCATATGCTATCCCCTTCAAGCTTGTTATAAAAAATAATTGGGGTACTCTCCAAAAATGGCGGGAAAAAAATGGAACCAACATCATTGTCGTGTCGGCAGTATGTCACTCCTGAACATGGCACTTGTCTGCATTCGTGTCGGGTTGGGGACATCTCACCTCTTCTTTCACTTTCCTCCATGGGTTTGGGTAATCCCTTTTGACCTGTCATCTGATCTTTGCCTCGTCACTATGACCTCTGATTTTTTGATGTCAAATACTGCTAAACTCACTATCGTACCGCCATGTGTTCAAGAGAAGTTGACCTCTGCAAATACCAACCTTCCTCTGATTCTCATCTGATCCTAATTCACAAAACATTGTTCCTCTGTCTCGTGTCGATGATGTGGAAAACATTATGGCCCACCTTTGATCAAGGTCACTTCCTGTTGACTTCAGCTCATTTTCCAGGAAGCTGATCTAGAGACTCCCTTCTGGTGCCTTGGAGCCTGCATGCCTCAATGGCAGGTTCTTTTCATTCGACGTGAGGTTTTTATCATTGGCCTCCGATCGAGTGATTCTACAGGTGTTCGACGCTAGCTCATTGATTCACATGCCGTAGATTGTACCTGTAGTACCTTGAGGGCCATCGTCATTATTGGTGGTACCTCTCGCGTATGTTAATAGCTTTCATCATTGGCTGGTAATCAGACGATGTTCTTGCATGTTTGACTTCAGCTCATTTATTCACATGCTTGGACTTGTACTGTGTTCGAGTCGAGATGGAGCGCAAGACCCTGGATTGTGTCTATTGTAATCCAGGCTGCGATTTTGTGGATTATTATGATTAGTTACATGACTCATTTACTGGATGCCTGCGACCATACCTGAGTCTATTTATCGATCCTCACTGGATGGCTGCGTCCATGCCTTGGATCTAGATTATTGTATACTCTGTTATGGATAGCTGTGCCCATACCGCATATATATCATGTGTATCTCAGACACTGGGCTTATCACGCAGTGTTTTCAACGCCGGGAGCGTCGACATGTTCTTGTAAAAGCATTTCACCCCCCCCCCGTCCGCTAGGGGGCATCTGCATACGTACTGTGAGTCACCGCTCTCAAATAAAACCTTAGGCATCCGTGAGCAAGTGACAAATCTGAACCACTTTCATGACATCCTCCGAACAAGAGCCATTGCCTCCAGACATCTCCAGAAACCCTGTGCAATGGTTGTGTTTTGGCGCTGTAGAGCGGCCAGGCACCGCGCTTTATCGGAGAAAATCCTTCGTATATCGTTTAATGGCGTTCTGTCTCCAGTTACACCGCCCAATTTAAGGATAGTTAAAAAGAATATGTGTTTTTATTCAAACTAATTCATGAACGGGTATCTATTCGAGTTTATGCTTGAAGCCCAGATTTCCACAGAGGAAGTGGTTTTCCACCTCTCATGGAAGCTTCCTTGAGGATAGGGCCAATCCCATGATTTTAAGGATCCCAACTCCCCTTCCTCCATCTATAAAAGCTTGCCCATCTCCATTGCAAGCTAGTCTTCAAGTTCCCAAATTTTCAAGATCCTTATGCTGCAAGAGCCTCCATAATTCCCTTAAGGCCAATTTCAAGCAAGGAGACTATCGTCAAGATCCGAAGAGAGAGGTTTGTCCCATCCTTGACAGGCTTTTCGAGACGTGTTCTGCTGGCGACCCTCCGAAGGAGAATTCAGCGTCAGAACTTGGTTGTAATTTTCCTTTGATTGATTAATAATAAGCGACTATTGGTTATGGTTCCACTCTTGTTATTGCTTATGACGATGAGTTATGTCTTCTCGACTCAAAATATAGCGATGCACCTGATTTTATGCTTACATTTTTATTGTTTCTTATGCAGGCAGTGTCCGATCAATGATCATGAGGATTGTATCCGTTTTGTGAGCTTTTGGCGGAAATCCAGATGCTTACTTTCTCTACGACAACGTTGGATCTTGTGTTTCTCATCAAGCATAGTTTATTTGCAATTAGGAACCTGCATTATAGCGTGAACGATTGTTGCTAGACCCGATCTGGGCTAGTAGGGATCGCCTCTGTCCGCAGAGGGGATTTACCTCCACAACACCAGAGGATCAACTTTGATGAAATTGATGATAAAGTCTCTCAATATGTCACTTGGAAAGATACTGCAGTAGGCCGAAAGGCCAGTCTTCGTATAATTGAAGATTCAAAAAAGAAAATCTTGTTCATTGATTTGGATATACCATTAAAATAGGAAGAAAGGGAAATATGCAGAGCAAGAGATGCTGCTAATAACATGATTGAAACAGTCAGCAATAACCTCATTGTTTCCAATTTAATTGATAGGTTCCCACCTGGTTCTCTACATGTTGTGAAAGATTCAATAATGTAGTTGCAATAAATGTATAAAATGAAGGAATAAAACGTTAGAAAATTGGTAAAGCTTGATTGGGACAAGTACTGGAAGTACTTAGTTAAGCCACATAGTCAATGGTTGATGCTGCACTGTCTAACTGACACTTCCTCTTACATGTGTTGAATTTTTAGTTGAACTGAGAGGGGTGGGTGAATCAGTTCAATACATACATGAGCATTTTTCAATTTTTCATCAGCTTATTTATAGCTTACTTTTATAATTAATCTTAGTATATGAACATTCTTAATATGTTGCAGCAAGTATTAAATTAATGTGACATTAAACTTATTATGAGAGCAGCAAACATTAAGAAAATTTGATAAATCATCTCAGCACACAAGAAACACAGATAGAGACAACATATATAAGTGGAAACCCATAAAGGGAGAAAATTGTTTGTGCTCAACCTAGTGTTCCTAAATTGGGTTCATTAATTGTCAACCAGGGCTAGTAAACTGCTGAAGTGTGGTGCACTATATGTGCCTAGGTATTTGTTTCTCACTACGTTGTGTTTAGTGTTTTATGATGTTTTTGGTTTTATGGTTTTATGTTGAAAAGGGAAAGAACTAAGTGCTAGTGAAAAGAAGCTATTGATTGTGTTAAAACAGAACAAAGCCTAAACTATGGATGGCACACAACAAATGAAAAGCTTGATAATGACTTCATTGCAAGGGAATAAATCACAACATGAACTTGAACTTATCCAATTCATTCATTAAAGATGTGTTGGAAGAGCTTGAGAAATGGACAAGTTAAGTGTAAATGAATTTCTCCTAACTAAACAATCAAACAATCAACTTACAATGTTACAACATCTCATCCATGGTTAAAGGTTTATTGGAACATATTTGGAAAAGAACATTTGTAGCATAATAATATTTCTACTCTAAACTAGCTTCTAATTCTGTTCTGCAACTCAATCTAGCACCACTAGGCCTCACTAAAAAGTTATAGATTTCTTTTTAAAATAGTCTTTGAGAAAAGGCTTATTTTTGAAATGGTAAAAAGGTTGCAAAATACTCCAGGTCCTAGACTGATACTAGCTTCTGTCCAAATGATTATGTATTAATATGAGGTTGGAACAAAAGAAGTTTTGTAAATAATGAAGACCGTGGTATTTAAATTTAACAACTAATACAATTTAAAAATGCAATGGATAACAACTAAATTGGAGTGCTAATACAGTGAGCTAAGACTAAACTAGAGTGCTACTAGTCTACTTGAAGTTCAGTGAACAATGTTAAATTAAAATGCCATTATCAAACTTGAAATGTAGTGACAGAGCTGAAATAAATGCATTCTACCTCCGGAGTGCTGTAACTAAATTAACATGCAACTAGTCTATGGAATTCTACAGCCCATCTCGTTCAATATGAATGATATTTTGGAAGAGTTTGTAAAACAAGTATGGCTGTATTATTCAATGCAATTGAACATAAACATAAGACTGAAAGCAAATACAACTAGAATCTAAGACACCACAACTGTTTCTTATTCGTTGTTAATGATGCTTTGGAAGAGTTTGTAAGAGTAAGACCGGCTGTGACACTTAGTGTAAACAAGCAACTAAAACCTACAATACCATAGCTATGCCTTATTCATCATGATGATATTTTGGAAGAGTTTATTAGAGTAAGTCTAACTGTGATAATTAACGAAAGGAAATGCAACTAAAACCTACAATACCACAGCTATGCCTTATTCATCGTAATGATATTTTGGAAGAGTTTATAAGAGTAAGTCTAGCTGTGATAATTAATGTAAACAAATATGAACATAAACTTCAAAAACTTGCCTAAGCTAGAAATTAAAACGAGACTAAAATACTTATCTAAACCGTATAAACAAGGCTGCTAAGGAGGCAGGGGCCCTCTACCACCGGAGTATCACGAAATCTACTTCAAGGTTGACTCAATGCTTCCAAGGAAATGATACTTCTTGCATTAAAAGAGAAATTTCTTCAAAACAGAGTGTTTTCGTACTTCTGAAATCTAGCAGTAAAACACAAAATATAACCTTGTCCCTCGGTTTCCCGAGCCATATTTATAATCAAAATTACATAACTGTCTTGAGATAACCTAGGGATAATTGTATTTCCAAATTAAAATCGAACTAGGACTCTGATGGTGGTCTCATAACATGATTAAGGACATCTGGACTGTCCTTGTCCTATTAGGAGTATATCTCCTAGTTTGAGTTCCCACATGCTTAACCACCTACAGAATTCCGTTCAAACTTCGTGGAGAGAAAAAAATGATGAGGGCATGATGTGGAATACACCCATATGTGTTTTTCTCCAAGATGACACCTGGAACCTGCGTAGACATGAAGACAGCTGCAGAATCGGCCACTAGCTACAGAATGTCTGCATTCTGCAGCTAGATCTAGTTCAAAAAGTACTACAATGACAAAATCATAAAAAACATAGCAAGTTAGTCATGATATTCATTCTTAAAGAAATTTTAACTAATTCTATTGATCATTTGAGCTCGTGATTAATAATGGACAAAGGAAATGGAGTGGAATGTGGTGGAAGAAAGAACATATTTGGAGTTCAACATACCCCCACTGCTAGATTCTTGCATGTCCTCATGCAACTATTCCATGAACTCTGAGACCTCTGCAAGAACATCCAACTCTCTTCTTCTGCTTTGCCTGGCAGTCAAAGGCCTTTTGGGCTTCCTGATGACTAACTTGAACCTTAAATTGGTAAGTGCCCTGATTAAATTTTTGTTTCTCTTTTTCAATTTTTCATTGGCCTTGTACACTTTGTCCATTTGTAGAGATAGGGTTGAATTCATATCAGTTTTCAGTTTAAATTGCTCCCTCAAAATATCATTCTCATTCCTGATATGCCTATTAAGTACTTCTAGCTCGTACTTATCTCTTCTTAGCACATCTATTTCAGACTTTGGTGGGCTAGGGGTTCTGTCTCTACTTTCTGAAGCTCTCCTCTCCAATGACTCAACATAGTTGTAAATTTCTTGCTGTGCAGGGTCTATTTCAGGAGCTTCTTCATCAAAATATTCCTTAGTAGGTGTTTCTTCGTCCTCTATGTTTATGACTCTAGTTTGTTTAACCTTCGTTTTCCTTAGTATCCCTCTAAGTCCATGGCTCCTTCTTGGTTGAGATGGCCCTTCTCCTTTTTCTCTAGCAAATTTTCTTATTATCCTCTCTTTCTTAAGCTGCTTCTTAATCTAAACTAATTTCTCAGAAATCATTTCTTCACTGCTTTCTTGTATTGTTTTACCAGTTTCAGTTTTGGAGGATTTCCATTTTCTGCTTCTTTTTGTAGGTTTATCTTCAGGTGAAGGTTCCTTTGGTTCCTCAAAGTGATTTCTCACCAAGAAGTCATCCCAAGTATCTCCCATTTTTGCTAAATGATATTCAATTAAAATCTTGACTAAACCATGGTGGTATAAAGTTGTCTCCAGAAATTGAATTCTCTTTTGAACACTTGAAGCCATTTTATTTAAACTATGAAGCAAGAAAAAGGGAAAATTGAGTTCTTCTTCTAGGAAATGCATTATCAACCTAATATGGTAAACATAGAAAGTACCATATCTTCCTTCACAAGTGATGAATTTTTTCAAGATAAGCAACATGTTCCTCCATTTGTTCTTTAGTGTAGAGCTAGGGATACACTTTTTAAAAATGCTAACATCCATACCTGGTGACTTGAGTATCTGCTTCCATGCTTCGTTATGAAATTCTCTGTTCTTGAACCACCTTTCTTCTTGTCTAGGAAATTCTGTTGCTTCTGCAATAAAAGCCTCTGTAATGGTGAATTTAATATCTCCAACTTCAACCTCGACTCCATTGAAAGATCTTGCAAAAGTTTTAGTAACCTCTTTGTGAAAGCCACTGAATTTTTCAAGGAATTGCAACCATCCTGCTTGTTGTAACATTTCTCTGATTTGGGGATAACCTTCCAAGTACTTAGTGCCAACTGGTTCAGTTCTCACGATGAGGCCCATAACTTCTCCTTCAATCTTCAATTCACTAGTCTTATGCTCACGGTGAGAATGGCCGTTAACAAGTTGTTTTTGCCCCACAAATTTTTCCTCTGTTCACGGTGACAATGGTTGTTATAGAGATGCCTCTATTTCACAGATCGAAATGGTTAAAGGTTGGCTACAGGAAAGAGTGATATGGAGTGGTTACAGAATGAATATAATGAGGTGAGGATGATGTATATGAGTTGAAAGATATCACAGAGGAAAAGACCGCAGAGATATTTTGTAACGAATTCAAAATCATCATTAAATGCCTAGTGACGTGACTAATCCAATCACTTTAGCACTTTAACCGTTTAGATTTTTAAATGATGATCGGATATGGGTTTTGAAATGGTGGAATAGAAGGAGTTTTATCCAAAGTTTTTGCGGGAGGTTTGTTAGGCATGATCAACAAAATTAATTAATTTTTTTTTTTGAATAATATATAACTGAACTATACTAAAATTTTTCATGATTCGTCACTATAATAATTTCATACCTTTGCCTTTGCTTTAATTTTCTTGTGATCTTCATATGCTTTGTTCTCTCCTGAAAATCATTAATTTTTGAGTCTTCATAACCTTCTTGATTTTGCTCGTTCTTGGATATGCAGGATCATTTTGTTGCAGATCAAATGATTACTAGACAGTGCTTTTAGGCTCTCTAGCTGCAGAGTGTCTGTCTGGCTGCAGAATGTCTGACTGGCTGCAGAATGTCTAATTGATTGCAGAATGTACCTGTAGAGAACTTGAAATATGGTTTAAAGCTTGGAATGATGAAAAGTTGTATGAAATGAATAATCAAATATGGTAGGATGGAGTATGAATGAAGTGAATAATGGAGTGGAATGGATCACAACTTATGAAATGGAGTGAAGTATGAGAAGTGGCCTGAAATTCATGATATGTATTATTTAATTGCAGAAAAACATCAAACTTTAAAAATCTGGAATGGAAATGAGGTGGACTATGGGGTGAAATGAATGAAGTGTGGATGAATGAATGAAATGGAGTATGGATGAATGAATGAAATGGAGTATGGATGATGAGTAAATGGAATGAAATGAATCACAAGTGAAATATGGATTTGCACTTATGATTATGTAACAGCTGCTTGTAGAAAAAACAAAATGGAAAAGTTAGAGTGTCAGAAAGATTCTGATTTTCACTCTATATTTTCTGTATAAACATGCCAATCAGTGATTAGTTTTCATGTTTTACTTTATTTTTTACTTTTACTTTTATTTATTTTATTTATTTATTTATTATTATTTTTTCAATAAAATGACTTCAGAAAATTCAATTAAGTTGATGAAGAAGAAAGATTCTTCTTCATTAACTTCACATCACTGCTTTCCTGGAACTTCTTGACAAATTCTTCTTTTGAAAGTGGCTTATGATACAGCTTCAATCTATGACCATTCAAAATAAAAGTGACCTCTTCTTCATCTATTGTCCTGATTTTTATTGCTCCATTGTCAAAAATCCTTATAATTTCATATGGCCCAAGCCAATGTGTTTGAAATTTACCTTGAAAATCCTTGAACTTTGAATAAAAAAAGAGAGCCCAGTCACCTTCTTTGAACTTCTTCTCCTTGATGTACTTGTCATGCCATCTAGTCCTTCGCTGTTGGACTATACTGGTTTTCTGAACTGCATCTTGTCTGATCTCATCCAATTCATTAATTTGCTCCAATCTGTGCTTTTGTGCCTATGATAGATCAAGTCCTAGCTGAACTGCCATTTTGAAAGTTTGAATCTGGAACTCTATGGGAAACAAAACTTGCTTTCCATAAACAAGTTCACAAGGAGTATGGCCTGTTGTGCTTCTCCATGTAGTTCTATAGGCCCACAAGGCTTCAGGAAGCCTATCTACCCAATCTCTTCTATGTAAATGAACAGTATTTGTTAGGATCCCTTCAATGACCTTATTAGTAGATTCCACTTGACCATTTGCTTGTGGATGATAGGGAGTAGATTTTATGTGTCTGATTTTGTACCTCTCCATCATTTGTTCCACTAGCCTTGATGTAAATTGAGCTCCTTGATCTGTAACAATTTCCCTTGGGACACCAAAACGAGTAAAAATATCCTCAAAAAGAAAATTAATTACAGATGATTCATTAGCAACAAGTAATGGTTTAGCTTCTACCCACTTAGTAACATAATCAGTGCAAACTAATATATATTTCTTTTGTCTTGATGGAGGACTAATAGGTCCTACAAAATCCAAAGCCCATTTTTCAAAAGGTTCAATATGTACCTGAGGCTGCAATGGCATCTCACATGAAGGAGAAGGTTTCCCTACCCTTTGGCAACTGTCACACCTTTTGACATACTCTTTAACATCTTTAAAAAAAGATGGCCAATAATATCTTAAATGAAGGACTTTATAAGCTGTCCTCTTATCAGCAAAGTGTCCGCCACAAGGTTCATCATGACATGCTTTGAGAGTCTCAGGCATCTCATCTTCCCAAACACATCTCCTAATGATCAAATCTGGACCTGTCTTGTACAACTCATTAGCAACCCATGAATATTTTGCACTGTCATAAATGATTTTTCTTTTATCTCTTGCATTCATTATTGAAGGAAATTTTCCTGAAACTAAATAATTAGCAATGTCAACAAACCAAGGAGTTTGAGTAGAAATTTCAAAAAGATATTCATCAGGAAATTGATCTTCAACTGGAGTGTCATCTTTGATGTTTTGGAGTCTAGATAGGAAATCAGCTACCGTGTTTTGTTTTCCAGGCCTATCTAGAATGGTAATGTTGAATTCTTGTAAAAGCAATAACCATCTTATGACTCTGCCATTAGTAATTGATTTGTTCATTAAGTATCTAATTGCAGAATGATTTGTGTGAAAAAAAGTTTCATAGCCTGTTATATAGTGTCTGAATTTGTTTATGGCACAAACAACAGCTAAAAACTCTTTTTCAGTTACAATATAGTTTAACTCTGTAAGAGTCAAATTTTTACTGGTATAGTAGATGGCATAAGGAATCAGGTCTTTTTGTCCCAATATTGCTCCTAGAGCTGTATCTGAGGCATCTATTGAAATATGAAAAGGTAACTTCCAGTTAGGTCCCCTTAAAATAGGTGCTTCAGAAATTTTTGTTTTCAGGGTCTCATAGGCTAACTGGCAATCAGAATTCCTTTTGAAATCACAGTCTTTGGTAAGTAATTTGAAGAGTGGAGATGCTATCTTGGTGAAGTTTTCTATAAATCTTAGATAATATCCTGTAAATCCTAGAAAACTCCTAGCATCTTTTTGACAACTTGGAATAGATAAGTTAGACATGACTTCAACTTTTGACTCATCAACTCTAATCCATCTCCTGAAATGTGATGTCCTACAACAATTCCTTCAGTAAACATCATAAAACACTTTTCATGACTTAGTGAAAGATTTGTTTCTTTACATCTTTTTAAAAATTTTTCCAAGTTTGCTAAGGCTTCTTCAAATGTGTTTCCGTAAACTATGAAATCATCCATATATACCTCTACACAATCATGTATTAGATCTGAAAAAATTCCTAGTACTGCCCTTTGAAATGTTGCAGGTGCATTGCATAATCCAAATGGCAACACTCGGTAAGCATAGGTACCCCAAGGACAGGTAAATGTGGTTTTGTATTGATCCTCAAGTGCTACTTGAATTTGATTATAACCACTAAACCCATCTAGAAATGAGAAGTACTTCTTGCCAGCTAATGTATCTAACACTTGATCTATGAAAGGTAAGGGAAAATGGGCTTTAAGAGTAGCTTTGTTTAATTCTCGGTAGTCAATACATACCCTCCATTTACCATTTTTCTTTGGCACAATTACCAAAGGAGAAACCCACTGACTATCTGAAATAGGATAGATAAAGTTGACATTCAACAATTTTTGCAATTCTTCTTTAACAATCTCCCTAAGATTTGGATTCATTCGTCTTTGAGGTTGTATGATTGGTTTAAAATTTTCCTCTATGTAGATGTGATGAGTGCAAGTCTTAGGGCTTATCCCTTTCATATCATTGTACTCCCATGCATATGCAGAAGAATGTCTCTTAAAAATCTTGACTAGCTCTTCTTGTTGAGATTTTTCTAGGTTCTTGTTTATGTTTAAAGTTTTGCCTGGAAATATCTCACTTGTAGAGCTGCCAAATTTATCCATAGAATGAAGAGACATCTATCTTGATGATTAAAACTCAATGTTGAATTCTTCTTGAAATGGTTCATGTTTGTATTCCAAAGAGGATTCAAAGTTTTCTAAAGTATTCATAATTTGACTATCTTCACTAATTTCTGAAATTGTGAAGAGAGGTTGTAAGTCTTCTTCATCCTCTATCCATTGAGTATCATCTAAATCTGTAATTTTCCTTGATGGAGGATAAAAAGTGAGTTTCTTAGTTGAACTACCATCAGAGATATACATATCATCGGATCTACAACTAATGAAAGCATCAGCTGTAGCTAACCAAGGTCTTCCTAATATAATAGGATGTCCTCCTAGATTATTCTTAGGAGTTAGGATCATGAAATCCACATGGTACTCCCAAGAATCTAGGGACACTGGAATGTCTTCTATTACCCCATCAGGTTTGATCACAGATCTGTCTGCTAATTGTAATAATGTGGGTGTAAAGAGAAGATTAGGAAGTTTCAATTTATCCATGATTTGTCTACTCATGATATTGATTGCTGCTCCTAAATCAATGAGTGTGTTTTGGATCTCAATTCCATTGATGTGAATTTTAACAACTGGATTTCCTGGGTCTAGATACTTTGGAATGGCAATCTTACCCATCATAATGTCTGCTATTTTTCCTGCCAGTTGAATTTTCTTTGTCTCTCTTATTCTTTTTCTTGTTTTCTTCATGCTCAACTCCTTTATTATCTTTGCTAAAATTGGAATTTCCTTGATGGCTTGTAATAATGGAATCTTAATGCAAACATTTCTCAGCTCATCTAGGAAATCATAATTAGGCACCATAATTTGTTTTTAAACACCTCTATCAATTTGTAATCTTTCTGGAAAGGGAGGTGTAGGAGTGGATGTTGATGGCTGCTCTAATATAGGAGTTGAAGTTATTGGTTCTTTTTGTTTTTATTTTTCAATGTTTGGGTCCTGAATAGATGTGTCTTCTTCAAGACTTTTATTCACCTGTAGAGAATCTTCCTCAGAGTTGTCTTGTTCTTGTATGATCACAGAAGGTTTCCTTTTTTCAAGTATTCTTCCAGACCTAAGTTGAATATCACTAAGGTCTAGAGGAGTAATTAAATAAGTTGGAAACTGTTGGCCTTCTATCATGTATGTATTCTGAGGATTTTTATTGTTGGGGTTTGGTATGGGTTGAGCAAGCAACTGGTTTGTTTTCTGAGGAAATGGTAATGGAAGTGGTTGATTTTGATGTTGTAGATTTTGAGGATTTGGTTGAGGATTATGTTGAGGATTTTGTTGAGGAGGAAAATGTGGGTATGGTGGATATTGATAGTACTGAGAGTATCTTCCATAGGGATTTTGTGAACCTTGTGCCCAAGCTTGAGATTGATTTTGAAATTGGGGTCAAGGTTGCTGCCAAGAATTCCAATTTGGTGGAGGTTGGTTATACATTTGATCATGGAATCCTTGTGTTTGAGGTCCTTGCCAAGGCCTTTTAGAGACAAAATTGAGAGATTCTATGGAACTTGTAGGAGTATCTTCTTAAAAGACAGCTTTAAGACCAGGAAGTGAAGGAAAACTCTTGGTCTCATGTTTTTCTGAACAAATGACACAGGTATCTACAATTTTTGCATCCAAAGGACATTCTCTCAGGGCATGCTTCTTTCTACATTTGGGACAAAAGATTGCTAAGGCATCAGATTCAAATTTTTGCTTGTTTTGTAGCTTAAGGGTGTCTATTTGTTCACTAAGACTCCCTAAGATGTCAGATTTAAATTCATCAAACATATGCCCTATCTCTGCCCTACTTACTGTCCCAGAAGCATACTTACTTGCCCTTGCAAGAGCAGGGTCTCTTGGTCCTTTTACAGTTTTGGATTTCCCTCTTGAAAGGTTAATACATAACTCAGATATTTCAGGTAATGTGAGATGAGATATATCCCCTTTTCCCATCATGTTAAGGATATCCAACCATTCATCCCTAATTGTTTTCAACAAGAGAGCTTTTAAGGTGTCTTGATCTAAGTTTTCCATTTTTTCTCTTTTAATGTTGTAATGAAATCTCTCCAACAAATCTTCTAGGTTTTCATCTTCTTTTTGTAACATCTTAAGTACTTCCTCCTTATGATTGATTGGCATACAATAATCCAAATACCTCTCTAGAAATGCTTGTTTCATGTCTTCCCATGTCCTAATAGAACTGTTGATCAAACTCATAAACCACTTCAATGCTGCTCCTTTCAATGTTGTAGGAAATAGTTTATGTTTTTGAGCATTTTGTAAGTAGTCATAAGTTCTACACAGGACTTCAAATTCAAATAGGAAGGTTTCAAGATCTTTATTTTTAAGTCCATAGAAGTTTGGAAGGACAGAGGGTGAAATATTTTTCATAGTCGTATTGGTTTCTTCATCTACTATAGGAAACCCAAAAGAGCTTCCCATTTCTCTTCTACCTCTTCCTCTACCTCCTTCTCCTTCTACACCTCTACCTCCTTCTCCTCTACCTCTACCTCTATCCCCTCCAAATAATGTGTGTTCTCCATTAAAGAATGCTCCTCCCCCTTCTTCTTCCATAGTTCATTCTTCTGTGGAAGTGGAAAAGTTTGTATCTCTGCAACAGTCCTTGAATCTTCTTCTAAGACAGGTTCAGTGGATGAAGTGGAAGGTATTTCTAATGGAATATCTGATCTTAAGTCCTCTGGGAGTCTATGATCAGTAAGGGATGGAATGTGGGTTTGAGTTGGAGGTGTGCTGGCTCTTGGTCTAGGTGAAATAAGTGGTGTTCTAGGAATCAAGCTTCTGCTTCTGCTTCTTATGATTCTACCCCTTGAGTCTCTCTCTCTACGCATATCATTGTTTTTGGAAGTTAAGAAACAAGGCTACCTAGTTACACTTCCCTGGCAATGACGCCAAAATGTTTGTGCTCAACCTAGTGTTCCTAAATTGAGTTCATTAATTGTCAACCAGGGCTAGTAAACTGCTAAAGTGTGGTGCGCTATATGTGCCTAGGTATTTTTTTCTCACTGCGTTGTGTTTAGTGTTTTATGATGTTTTTGGTTCTATGGTTTTATGTTGAAAAGGGAAAGAACTAAGTGCTAGTGAAAAGAAGCTATTGATTGTGTTAAAACATAACAAAGCCTAAACTATGGATGGAAAACAACAAATGCAAAGCTTGATAATGACTTCATTGCAAGGGAATAAATCACAACATGAACTTGAACTTATCCAATTCATTCATTAAGGATGTGTTGGAAGAGCTTGAGAAATGGACAAGTTAAGTGTAAATGAAGTTCTCCTAACTAAACAATCAAACAATCAACTTACAATGTTACAACATCTCATCCATGGTTAAAGGTTTATTGGAACATATTTTGAAAAGAAAATTTGTAGCATAATAAGATTTCTACTCTTAACTAGCTTCTAATTCTATTTTGCAACTCAATCTAGCACCACTAGGCCTCACTCGAAAGTTATAGATTTCTTTTTAAAATAGTCTTTGAGAAAAGGCTTATTTGTGAAATGGTAAAAAGGTTGCAAAATACTCCAGGTCTTAGACTGATACTAGCTTCTGTCCAAATGATTATGTATTAATATGAAGTTGGAAAAAAATAAGTTTTGTAAATAATGAAGACCGTGGTATTTAAATTTAACAACTAATACAATTTAAAAATGCAATGGATAACAACTAAACTGGAGTGCTAATACAGTGAGCTAAGACTAAACTAGAGTGCTACTAGTCTACTTGAAGTACAGTGAACAATGTTAAATTAAAATTCCATTATCAAACTTGAAATGTAGTGACAGAGCTGAACTAAATGCATTCTACCTCCGGAGTGTTGTAACTAAATCAACATGCAACTAGTCTATGGAATTCTACAGCCCATCTCGTTCAATATGAATGATATTTTGGAAGAGTTTGTAAAACAAGTATGGCTGTATTATTCAATGCAATTGAACATAAACATAAGACTGAAAGAAAATACAACTAGAATCTAAGACACCACAGCTGTTTCTTATTCGTTGTTAATGATATTTTGGAAGAGTTTGTAAGAGTAAGACCGGTTGTGACACTTAGTGTAAACAAGCAACTAAAACCTACAATACCACAGGTATTGCTTATTCATCATGATGATATTTTGGAAGAGTTTATTAGAGTAAGTCTAACTGTGATAATTAACGAAAGGAAATGAAACTAAAACCTACAATACCACAGCTATGCCTTATTCATCGTAATGATATTTTGGAAGAGTTTATAAGAGTAAGTCTAGCTGTGATAATTAATGTAAAAAAATATGAACATAAACTTCAAGAACTTGCCTAAGCTAGAAATGAAAACGAGACTAAAATACTTATCTAAACCGTATAAACAAAGCTGTTCAGGAGGCAGGGGCCCTCTACCACCGGAGTAGCACGAAATCTACTTCAAGGTTGACTCAACGCTTCCAAGTAAATGATACTTCTTGCATTAAAAGAGAAACTTCTTCAAAACAGAGTGTTTTCGTACTTCTGAAATCTAGCAGTAAAACACAAAATCTAACCTTGTCCCTCGGTTTCCTGAGCCATATTTATAATCAAAATTACATAACTGTCTTGAGATAACCTAGGGATAATTGTCTTTCCAAATTAAAATCGAACTAGGATTCTGATGGTGGTCTCATAACATGATTAAGGACATCTGGACTGTCCTTGTCCTATTAGGAGTCTATCTCCTAGTTTGAGTTCCCACGTGATTAACCACCTACAGACTTTCGTTCAATCTTAGTGGAGAGCAAAAAATGATGAGGGCATGATGTGGAATACACCCATATGCGTTTTTCTCCAAGATGACACCTAGAACCTGCGTAGACATGAAGACAACTGCAGAATCGGCCACTAGCTACAGAATGTCTGCATTCTGCAGCTAGATCTAGTTCAAAAAGTACTACTTCTAAAAGCAATTTTAACTAATTCTATTGATCATTTGAGCCTGTGATTAATAATGGACAAAGGAAATGGAGTGGAATGTGGTGGAAGAAAGAACATCTTTGGAGCTCAACAAAAACCACATCTTATTATTGTTGTGATGCAAAGGCAAGCTCCAACTCCCTCTCACCACTATTTTTCTGCAGGCACCAATCCACAGGAGGCTCCAACTTCAATTCTGCAAGCTACAACTTGCAAGGAAGCTCCAACTCCCATCTATTTTCTGCAGGAACCAACCTACAGGAGGCTCAAACCTCAGTCAGCTACAAATTAAAACTATCAAGCTTAAACTTGATAGGGAAGCTCCAACTTCCTCAATTTATCACAAGAAATGTTTGTTGATTTACCTCAGATATCAGTTATGTTCTGTAGCATCTCTATCTTCTCCTCTCTTCCTTATCTTCTCTGCCTCAATATTTTATGCTTTTCATTCTCTATCCTTGTAGAAATTTGAATAACTGATATATTATTCACCGAGATTCTCTTGATCACACACTATTTTAGCTTCATGCATAATACAGAATCGCTTCTACCATTGATCATCACATGTGGAAATAAAATCGATTACATGCATACATTAAAACCACAAACAATCACACATATGAACACAGTATTTAATGGGAAAGCTTAAAGCTGAAAACCCCAACTATCTGTATATTATACATGTCATGGAGATCATGTAACAATCATAGTACAAAGCTCTTTGCAAGCTCTCAGCACTACCTCACTTGCTACACACTATCAAGCTAGATCTAGCAAAACTCATGCTCCAACCTTTTGCCACTTGATAGCCAACCTCTATTTCTTGTTTGAATGCTATGGGATGGCCTCTTTATATAGATAAACCACGAGCCTGAACTACGCAATCCTCATGGGCTTGCTCCACCTATCTGTGTGTTGCAAATAGCAACAGTATAGTCACAACTGATATTTAACCTGCTCTTTCACCTATTCCTGCACTGGTCTCCACTGAAACTGTCCATGCACTGAAGTTAACTGATGTATTCTTTAGTTGATTAATGAGTATCAATTAGTGAATTAATTAATAATTAATTCACACCACTCTCACTAATTGTATCGCTTGTTAACTTGGATACAACTAGCTCAACTGTGTCTAACCGAGTTAAACTGAACACAACTCCACCAACTACCTCAATAACTCCACCAAACTCTGTCACATGAGTTCTAACTGAAGTCTCCATGCAATAGCTCGACTTAATGTTTAGGAATAGTGTAATTCCTTCTATCAGCTCCTGTGCCGCATCTGTGCACTTAACTCAAGTGCTCCAAGAGAATAAGATAATGTTTATTGTTCAAATATTATTAAGATCTAATAATATTCGACATATCTATTTTTTAGACTGGAAATCTAAAAATATATTCCGCCCAATATGTATAAAAATATAAGTCTATCTATTTTTCCACCACTCAACCCTCCACAACATATAGGTGCCCTCCACAACATATCCCCCAACCCAGAATTTGGGATCCACATGCTCAAAAATAGACTTTGCGCCCAAAATAGCCTCTGGGGGGCCACTAGTGAAGGCTACCTTTCCACTAAGCTCACTATCTTGTTGCAACCCTAACACCTATCCAACAAGATAAGGATTATCTCGCACCCCTATCTTGCCCCCGTGGTATTCGAATTTTCTCCTGGTGAGCGCCTTCGTCAAGATATCAGCATCCTGATCCTCCGTAGGAATGTATGAAAGTAACATGACCTTCCGCTGCACACAATCTCTGATATGATGATACCGGATGTCAATGTGTTTAGACCTATCATGAAATACTGGATTAACCGAGAGTTTGATGCAACTCTAATTATCACAATATTTCATAGTAGGATCCAAGTGTGAACTGAACAACCCGACCAGGATCTTCCTCATCCATATAGCCTCGCATGCAACCAAACTCGCTGCCATATACTCAGCCTCTGCTGAACTGAGTGCCACAGATCTCTGCTTCTTGCTGTACCAAGAAACTGCTGTCGACCCGATACTAAAAATCCCTCCAGATGTGCTCTTTTTGTCCGTTGGGCTCCCTGCCCAATCTGCATCCGTGAAGCCACACAACTTCACCTCATCCTCCTGTCTGTACCATAATCCATATCTCGAGGTGCCTCTGAGATAACGCAATACATGCTTGCCCGCCTTCCAGAAGAGCTTGGTTGGCTTAACCATAGCGTGAAAGCTGGTTAACAGCATAGCATATGTCGGTTCGTGTATTGACTAGATACATAAGCGACGCCACCAACTGTCGATAAACAGTGGCATCCACTACTTCCGTCGAAGTAGCATCCTCCTTCCTCCAACCATTAGGAAGAGGAGTATCAACAGGCTTGCAGCCATGCATGCTGAACTTCTCCAGTATCTCCCGGGCATACTTACCCTGAGAAACAAACAGTCCACCACTGCGTTGCCAAATTTCCAATTCCAGGAAATAATGAAGGAGGCCCAAGTCCTTCATCTCAAACTCTTTTGTAAGATCCTCCTTGCATGAGAGTATCAACATCTCATCACCTGTCAAAATCAAATCATCTACATAAAGTACAATTATCAGCAACTTACCCTCCACCACAATCTGGTACAGGTTAGGATCCGCCTCACTCTTGGAGAATCCAAGTCCGGTGAAATAACTGTCTATCCGTGTGTACCAAGCACGAGGTGCTTGTTTCAACCCATACAACGCTCTCTTGAGCCTGCACACATGCGACTCGCTGCTGAAGATCTCGAAACCTTCGGGTTGCTCTATGTACACCTCCTCCTCAATCACTCCGTTGAGGAACGCAGTCTTCACATCCATCCGATGAATGTGCCACCCCATCTGCGCTGAGAGAGGAAGAATCGTTCGTATGGAAGAATACCTTGCAACAAGTGCAAAGGTTTCCTCATAATCGATCCCCTCAATCTGTGAGAAGCCTCGGGCAACAAATCTTGCCTTGTAATTCTCCACACTCCTGTCAGCTGCCTGCTTCACTTTGTAGATCCATCTCGAACCCACCACTGATTTCCCTTCCGGCCTTGGGACAATCTCCCATGCACTGTTTCTGACAATCGAATCATACTCTTCCACCATGGCATCTACCCATGCGGGGTCCTCCACAGCTTCCCCGAAAGAGGATGGCTCTGTCACGACACATTTTCTCACAAGAGCCATGTATCCAGTGTACCAAAGCCGTGTGACCGTCTCTGCCTCGCGCTGTTGGGAAAAATGGCCGAGAGGGGGGGGGGGGGGTGAATCAGTATTTAGTGCAGACAATAAAACTTTGATATTTCCTTCTTAAAAACCCATACGCTACTTTCCTGAAATAAACTCGCGTATATACGCGGATATCCTTTACATAACTCGCTTATATCCAATGAATTAATTATGCATTTAATTCATGACTTATTGCATTAATCATTTATCAGATGTTCAGAAAAAAAGTAAACAGGTGCAGAAAGAACAGAGTAATCATCACACACAAGCAATCACACATGAACACCAGGATTTTTAGGTGGAAACCCAATTTGGGAGAAAACCACCGCTGCTGTCATCTCAGTCTTCAATCTTTATTATTAAGAAAACTTCTTACAACATGTACTGGCGCAGACTCATACCAAGACGTAGCACTAATTGCTAGTATACACAACTCTTCTCATTTACCGTCTTTCTGAGTGAGCAACAACCGTTCGTTTACTGTACTTGGTAGGAGTTACTACCCCCCGATATTAACACTACCCTCTCCCCCCGGCGAAAGTTTACTTTCGCATCGAAGGTTTAACCCCATCCACCTAATTACGTTTCATCAATTTTCAAACTGGATCAAACAGCTTCAACACAATCCTTCACTTATCAGCAAACGTCCTTTTCCCAGAGTATCAAACAAAACAGTGAAGCCACTGTAACCAGAATATCATAGATAACCCAGACTTCAGAATAGATATGCAGAATCTCAATCAGCTTTGAGCAACCATCAGTTCAAATTGCATACGCGCTTTTCTTCAAACAGACTCGCGTATATATGCACTTTTAATAAAGGCAACCCGCGTATACATCTGTGCACTTTTCAGAAAAAAAAACCCTAACAGTCCATACGCTCCTTTTTTTAAACAAATCCACGTATATCCGCGCTTTTCATGAAACGAACATGTGTAAAGATCTATAAAAGATAAATATTGCAGAACAGATCGGATCTATGGACTTACCCAGATTTCTTCAAAATCTTCAATAGATTTGTTCCAGGTCTTCAATACTTCTTGTCAGATCATCCTAGAGATTCATCATTTCCAGATCTAGAGATTTTGAACCTTCATCATATTCATGGGTGCATCATAGATTCAGATATATCGATTAAGAACAGAGTTCAACCATACAGATAAACTTCAGAGTGAAGTATTCATTTGAAGCCCAGACACTTGCACACACTTTGCACAATGATTTTCTTCTCCTTATATAGGTTTACCCTTTATCAATACCATGAGCCAAAACCACACCTCTTCCGATGGTATTCCTGGACGGGATCAAATAGAAAACCTAGTGCTCAATATAATGGGTCAATACCATGGTAGTAACCCCTGGTTTTACACTTTTAGAGCACAATTGAGCATACACGACTTGGCACGCACTTTCCCACGTGCATATGCTACTTCTCCTAGACAAACCCGCGTATGCCTTGAGACACACACTTTTCATCATTGGTCTAGCACATACTAGAATTCCTTTCATCATTACATCTGAGCTGCTCTGTAGACACATCAGATTTACATCATTAATTAGTATATCAAGTCAGTTTCCATCAAGTGCAACTTTCATCAAGTAGGATGCCATCATCTTTATCAAGTGGGTTGCCATCAAGGACAACACTCTGCATCATATTGCCAACAATCTCCCCCTTTGGACTTGATGGCAACCAAGATAGTGTTTGATCACAACAGATAGATACATTAAGCATAATGATAGTCTCCCCCTATTCAAACACCATGTCACTCTCCCCCTTTGACACAAGGGCAAAGGGCGGATCAACACCAACACAAGGTTTTTTTTTTTTTTTCTCATGTCGAAAGAAGGGCACTGTAGATCTGAAGTGCACTGAAGTTACCATGTTCCCCCTAAGTTCATGCCGGATATTCAAACATGTTTTTCAATGAAGTACATGACTCTATGACCTTCCTATTACCAAGGACTCATACTTACATCAAAGATCCAACCAAGTGGTTTTACAGATGAGACTCAAGTACCCAACCAAGTGGGTTTACACATTTTGACTTAGCTACCCAACCAAGTGGGTTTACACATTTTGATCCAATTACCCAACCAAGTGGGTTTACACATTTTGATCCAATTACCCAACCAAGTGGGTTTACACATTGAACAAGTCCTTATACGACTGAATGTTACAATTTACATCATAGGTCTCAACACGACCTTTTCATCAAATTACAAATATGACTCTTCATACCCAAGACAAAAGGATCTCAAGAGAGAGATCATAATTCAGAATCATTATAATGCCAACAATGCATTATTCTCAGCAAGGCTAATGCTCCCCCTGAATATGTGCATCCTGAACACTTTCAACAACAAATCATCAAGGCATCTTTTCCCAAAATCAGAGAATGAAACATAAATGTAAGAGCCGAAATACCACCAGAGACTCCAAATAGAATCATAGATACCAAACAACACCATATCTTGTGCTGAAGAAATGTTGACCCAGAAAAATTGTCAGCAACCATACATACGCGGTTTTCTGTGTATGAACTCGCGTATATACGCGACTGTCTTTCAGGAAACCTGCGTATCCAAATTAATCTTAAGAATTTTAATCAGATCTAATCCTCTGCATGGCAGAGACTACTCCCAGCTTCTGTCTGAGATATTCGAACGCTTCCCTGGGCAGAGGTTTGGTAAATATATCAGCAACTTGTTCTTTGGAGGGAACATACTCCAACTTCACCTTTTGTTCAAGCACTTGTTCACGTAAGAAATGATACTTGATGGTAATGTGCTTGGTCTTGGAATTCATAACAGGATTCTTTGAGATACTGATGGCACTTGTATTATCACACATAATGGAAATAGGAGGTGAACATTTGATTTGGAAATCTTGTAAGGTTTGCATCATCCAAAGAAGTTGAGTGCAACATGATGCTGCAGCCACATACTTTGCTTCTGCTGTAGATAAGGCAATAGAGCTTTGCTTCTTGCTGAACCAAGATACTAACCGGGGCCCCATATAGAATGCACCACCACTAGTGCTTTTCCGATCATCAACATTTCCAGCCCAATCTGCATCAGTGTAAGCATGAAGAGTAAGATCAGCATTCTTTGGATACCATATTCCAAAGTCTTGAGTTCCTTGCAGATATTTGAATATTCTTTTGACAGCCTGAAGGTGAGATTCTTTTGGATTAGCTTGGAATCGTCCAACAATCCCAACTGCATGCATAATGTCCGGTCTAGTCCCAGTGAGATAAAGTAGAATTCCTATCATAGATCTGTAATCTGGTTGGTTCACCATAGGAGAATCATCATGAGAATTGAGATTGCATCCGGTTATCATTGGTGTACTTATAGGTTTGCACTCTTCCATGCCATACTTCTTCAAAATTTGCTTAAAGTATTTTTCTTGTGATAAGAATATACCATCTGCAGTTTGATGCACTTGCAAGCCAAGAAAGAATGTTAGTTCCCCAAGTAAAGACATTTCAAATTCTTGCTGCATGACGGAAGAAAATTTCTGACTCATAGATTCTTCATTACTTCCAAAAATGATATCATCAACATATACAACCACAATCAAAATTTTATCATTTTCAATTTTTGTGTATAAGTTGCTATCAGCAGACCCCTTTGAAAATCCTTGTTGATGAAGATATTTGTCAAGACGATAATACCATGCCCTTGGAGCTTGTTTGAGACCATATATAGCCTTTTTAAGTCTACAAACAAGATTTTCATCATTTCCCAAAATGAATCCTTCTGGTTGTTCTATATAAACTTCTTCTTCTAGATCACCATTGAGAAATGCCGATTTAACATCCATTTGATAAACTTTGATTTGTTGAAAACTTGAAAAAGCAAGAAACATTCTTATGGCTTCAAGTCTAGCTACAGGAGAAAAAGTTTCTTCAAAGTCTATACCTTCTTGTTGAGTATACCCCTTGCAAACAAGTCTAGCTTTATTTCTTACAACATCCCCATTTTCATTTAACTTGTTTTTGAATATCCATTTAGTTCCAATGACATTTTTGTTATGAGGTCTTGGTACTAATTCCCAAGTGTCATTTTTTTCAATTTGATCAAGCTCTTCATTCATGGCTTGAACCCAACATTCATATTTGCTAGCTTGATTGACATTGTGTGGTTCAATAGTGGATAGAAATGCCAGATAGCTAGAGGATCCTACAAGAGTCCTTCTTGTTTGTACACCTGATGCCTTATCTCCCAAAATCTGAGATTCCGGATGATTCTTTTGAACATATCTGGAAGGAGCCTTTTCAGATAAATCATCTTTAGGTTCTTCATTGGATCCACTGTCTATATCATTCCTATTTGATGTAGAAGGACAATAGTCACCATCATCTTCTTCTGTTGTTTGTTTTTCTTCTTTAGGGGCTGCAGGAGACTCATCAATGACAACATCAATACATTCAACAATCTTTTGAAGCCTTTTATTGTAACATTTGTATGCTCTGCTTGTAGATGAGTAACCAAGAAGTATTCCTTCATCTGATCTAGGTTCAAACTTGCCAAGCTTTTCATCATTATTTTTGATAAAGCATTTACTTCCAAAAATTCTAAAATGCTTCACAGAGGGAGAATTACCATACCGGAGTTCATATGGAGTTTTGTCACTATTTACCCGAACATGTGCCTTGTTGAGAATGTTTGCTGCTGTATGTGCTGCTTCTCCCCAGAAAATGTCAGGTGTTCCAGAATCATCAAGCATAGTTCTAGCCATTTGTTGAATTGTTCTATTCATTCTTTCTGCTACGCCATTTTGTTGTGGGGTGCCAGCTACAAAGAACTGTCTTTTTATGCCATGTTGTTCACAAAATTCAAGGAATTCATTTGAGGTATATTCTCCTCCTCGATCAGATCTAAGACACTTGATTTTTAGATCTAATTCATTTTCCACCAGTGCTTTGAAGATCTGAAAATTTTCAAATGCTTCATCTTTGTGTTTAATCAACCCAATCCAACACATCCTAGAGAAATCATCAATAAATAAGATATAGTATTCTTCCCCACGTGGTGAATTTTTCCTCATAGGTCCACATATGTCAGTATGAATAAGTTCAAGAGGTTTACTTGATGATCCTTCTTTGGCATTAAATTGTACTCTGGTCTGCTTACCGAATTGGCAAGATTTGCATATGATACTCTCTGGTAGAGTAATATTGGGAAGACCATGAACAACTTTAAGTCTGCTTGATTTGTTGATTTGAGAGAAGCTCAGATGCCGCAGCCTTCTATGCCATAGCCAATTTTCTGAAGATTTGCTCTAGTAACATTGATCTTTGCAGTTCTTCAATACATACAGGTTGCTTGGAGTTCTTTTGCCTTTTATAATAGTTTTACCTGTATCAAGATCACGAACCACACATTATTTTGAACTAAAGACAACTTCAGTTCCTTGATCACACATTTGACTTACACTTAACAGGTTATGCCTTAATCCATCCACATACATGACATCATTAGCCTTCACCTTTTCTTTTAAAAACATGGACCCTTTTCCTTTAATTACAGCAGGGGTATCATTTCCAAATGTAACTTTCTTTTCCTTTTCTAGAGAATTATATGCAAGAAGTTTGCTTTTGTCACCTGTCATGTGTCTTGAGCATCCACTATCAATGTACCATTTATTTTCTTCACCTTCTGCAAATAACGCTATCCCACAATTTTCAACCTGTAATTCCTTCTTTTTCCATACTTTGGAACTTGAAGGAAAATCTTGTTTTGGCTGGACTTTGCTCCTGCATTCAAATTCTAAATGGCCAAAGTTATTGCAATAAGTACATTCAACTTCATTTTGAAGAGGAGAAAATTTGTTATAGGTGTTCTTCTTTGGTTCAATATCCATCCTTTTCTTTCTTGCTTCTCTTGTCATGATGGTTTTATAGGCAACACATTGAACATCTTTATGACCAAAATTGTGACATGAGAAACATTGTCCATTGAAGTAGAAATTTTTGTGTTCATGAAATATTCTATTTGAATTTACCTGTTGGTTGTAGCTTCTTTGAAAGACATTCCTGTTAGTGTTCCTTGAATTGTGATGATCATGCTTTACCTATAAAGATTCTTTATTCCCTTGCTGAGTGGCTGAATGTAGTAAACCAGCTGTAGCTGCTTTTAGATAATTTGGTGCTGAAGCCTGAGAGGATTCTCCGGTATATCCAAGACCTGTCTTTATAAGAGGAGAACGTTGCACCTTGATAATCTCATCTAAGGTTTCAGATCCTTTAGCAAATATAAGATTCAGAGTCTTTTCTTTCTCAAGTTCTTTTTTTAGACTTACTACTTCACATTCTAAATTCTCATTGTGTTTCTTCACTTCTTCATTCTGCTTTTTCAGAGTCTCTATGGTAATTTTCCTTTCTTCTAAGAGAATTTTACATTCTTCTAAGCGAATTTTGAGTTGATTGTTTTCTTCAAGAAAATCATTGTCCTCTAGAGCATCCACAAAAGTATCCTTTTCATTTTTAGATTCAAATGCCATGAGAAGTCTAAGATCTTGTTCACATTCTTCCTCACTATCAGAGAACCCATCACTGTCTTCATGAGTGTATTAACGTTTCCTAGTGCTAGACCGGTGCTTATTCCTTCTTGCTACTTCCTTCCCTTTTGCAGATGTTTCTTTATAAGGACACTTAGCAGCATAATGACCAACTCTTCCACAATCAAAACATTTGAAAGGAAGCTTACCTCTGAACCGTCTTGTGCCAAGCTGAAGTTTCTTTACAAAATTTACCTCATCTTCTTCTGAGATATATCCTGATCCTTCTGCTTCTTGTACTTTCTTCCCTTTTGTAGAAGCTCTAAAGACGGCTTATTTGACTTCAGATGGTCCTCCTCTTCTCATTTCATAAGCAGTTAGTATGCCATGGAGTTGTACGACAGTAAGATTTTGAAGATCTTGTTTTTCTTCAAGAGCAAAAACTTTTGACTCAAATTTTGCCGTTAGAGATCTTAATATTTTCTCAACCAAAGTAGATTCTGCTATTGTTTCTCCCGTGTTTCTCATACAATTTACAATATCATCAAGACGTAAGAAGAAACTAGCAACACTCTCATCATTATGCATCTTCAAATTTTCATATTCAATTCTGAGAGTTTGGAGTTTTGCACTTTTTACCTTTGCATCTCCTTCATAACTTAGAATGATTTTGTCCCATATTGCCTTTGCTGTATTCAGCTGCATAACCTTGAAAAATTCCGATTCAGTTAGACTTCCCAATAGTGCATTGACCGCCTTTGCATTTGTTTCATAATTCTTCTTTTCCATCGGAGCCATTGGTACTGCGGTTGGATATTGATATCCTTGTTCAACAATGGCCCATACATCTGCTCCCATAGACTGAAGATAGGATCTCATCCTTATTTTCCAGAATATTAAATTGCTTCCATTAAAGAGTGGAGGCTTGATAGATGTTGTTCCATCTTGATTTCTCATCTTGCTTGATCTTCCTTCTAGCGGCTAAGCTTTTTCAGAAGGACCTGCTTTGATACCAATTGTTGGGAAGAATGCTGAGAGGGGGGGGGGGGGGTGAATCAGTATTTAGTGCAGACAATAAAACTTTGATATTTCCTTCTTAAAAACCCATACGCTACTTTCCTGAAATAAACTCGCGTATATACGCGGATATCCTTCGTATATCTGCAACTTCGAAGATATCCAATGAATTAATTATAACGAACGGCATTTATTGCATTACTTATTTATCGACAAGCTTAGAGTCAAGAACAGTGTAGAAAGAACAAAGTAATCATCACACACAAGCAATCACACATGAACACCAGGATTTTTAGGTGGAAACCCAATTTGGGAGAAAACCACCGCTGTCGTCGTCTCAGTCTTCAATCTTTATTATTAAGAAAACTTCTTACAACATGTACTGGTGCAGACTCATACCAGCACGCAGGCACCCACCTGCAGAAGGCTACAACCTTCTCTCGTTTACCAGCCTTTCCTGGAAGGGAGCAACAACCCCCTGCTCTCGTTTACCAGCCTCTCCTGGTAGGGAGCTACTACCCCCTGATATTAACACCAGCCTCTCCTGGCAGAAAGCTTCTACTTTCAGACTGAAGGCTTCAACCCTCAGATCCAATGCAGACCACGTTTCATCAATTTTCAAACTGGATCAAACAGCTTCAACACAATCCTTCACTTATCAGCAAACGTCCTTTTCCCAGAGTATCAAACAGAACAGTGAAGCCACTGTAACCAGAATATCAGAGATAACCCAGACTTCAGAATAGATATGCAGAATCTCAATCAACTTTGAGCAACCATCAATTCAAATTGCATACATGCTTTTCTTCAAACAGACTCGCGTATATACGCGATTTTAAAAAAGGCAACCCGCGTATACATCTGTGCACTTTTCAGAAAAAAACCCTAACAGTCCATACGCTCCTTTGTTTAAACAGATTCATGTATATACGCACTTTTCATGAAACAAACATGCGTAAAGATCTATAAAAGATAAACTTTTCAGAATAGATCAGATCTATGGACTTACCCAGATTTCTTCAAAATCTTCAATAGATTTGTGCCAGGTCTTCAATACTTCGTGTCAGATCATCCTAGAGATTCATCATTTCCAGATCTAGAGATTTTGAACCTTCATCATATTCATGGGTGCATCATAGATTCAGATCTATCGATTAAGAACAGAGTTCAGCCATACAGATAAACTTCAGAGTGAAGTATTCATTTGAAGCCCAGACACTTGCACACACTTTGCACAATGATTTTCTTCTCCTTATATAGGTTTACCCTTTATCAATACCATGAGCCAAAACCACACCTCTTCCGATGGTATTCCTGGACGGGATCAAATAGACAACCCAGCGCTCAATACAATGGGTCAATACCATGGTAGTAACCCATGGTTTTACACTTTTAGAGCGCAATTGAGCATACACAACTTGGCACGTTCTTTCCCACGTGCATACGCTACTTCTCCTAGACAAACCCGCGTATGCCTTGAGACACACACTTTTCATCATTGGTCTAGCACATACTGGAATTCCTTTCATCATTACATCTGAGCTGCTCTGTAGACACATCAGATTTACATCATTAATTAGTATATCAAGTCAATTTCCATCAAGTGCAACTTTCATCAAGTAGGATGCCATCATCTTTATCAAGTGGGTTGCCATCAAGGACAACACTCTGCATCACATTGCCAACAACGCTGTGATGTAGGTGCTCCTACAACCTTCTCTGCATCTTGAGCCAGTCGCTCAACTTCTGTAGTGCGCTTCCGCCCTCTGATGGTTGGTGCTGCATGAGTGGTTTCTTCCACTCCATGAACCTCATCTTGTGGCTGATCCACATCCTGAGACTCATCCTTAGGAACTAATAGCTCCTCATCCGCATGCAAGTGTAGCTCCCTCTCAAGCGAACACTGCATGGCTTTCTCCTCCAAATTGATATCTGCCTACACAATGGGGCCTTGTGACTGTCTGGAAAATACACACGATAGTTGTGGGGTGTATCAGTGTACCCCAAAAATATCCCAACCTCCGCAGTCGGCTCCAGCTTCTTCCTGGCATCCTTCGTCATATGAATGTAAACAGGTGAACCAAAAATCCTCAAATGGGAAATATCAGGCCTCTTACCAGAAAACACCTCCTCGGGTGTACTCATGCCAAGTATCATGTGAGGACAATGGTTCTGCACATATACTGTAGAATTGCATCCCTTTGCCCACAAGTGAATGGGTAGGTCTTGATCATGCAACATCGCCCGTGCAGCACCTACGATCGTTCTGTTCTTCCGCTCAGCAACCCCGTTCTGCTGTGGGTTATGAGGTGCTATGAGCTCTCTTCGAATTCCTTCTGCGCTACAAAAGTACTTGAATTCGCCAGAGATGAATTCACCACCATTGTCGCTCTAAAGAGCCTTCACCTACTTCCCCGATTCTTTCTCAACCAGTGCCTTGAACTCACAGAACTTTGAGTATGTCTCGCTCTTCTTCTGCATGAAGAAGATCCAGCACTTACGAGAAAAATCATCAACAAATATCACATAATACCCGTGCTTTGCTGTCGAAGCTACTGAGAAAGGTCCACACACATCTGTGTGAATTCTCTCAAGGATCGTCGTGGCGCGACTATCCTTCTCGTGAAAGGTGGCTTTCACAAATTTTCCCAAGGCACACCCCTTGCACTGATCTGACTGCGCAAGAGTACCCTTAGGAAGCCCAGTAGAAATCTGCTGCAGTATCTTCAAAGCTCCATGGTGAAGGTGGCCCAATCTACGGTGCCACAACTCGCCATCATCCCGGCTCACCACCTTCCCCGGGGTCACTGCCATCATTGTGCACTCCATCTACCCACAATCGATAAAGGTTCGAACCCTCCGAACCCCTATCCTCCGGTCTCACTCAGCTTGCTCATCGCACAGAAATCCTTCCTTTCCCTCGCTAAAGACAATATCATATCCCTTGTCTTATAACATCGCCACAGAGAAAAGATTCTTCTTCAATCCTGGAACATGCATCACTTCCTTCAATACGAAGGGTTTACCAGACTCCCTCTCAAAGGAAATGGTACCGATACCGGTCGCACTGTATCTACCATCATCGCCCATCTCGATGTGCACTCCAAGATCTTTTCCCTCCAGATCTGAAAACAGATCTCGATCTCCGGTCATGTGAAATGACGCACCACTGTCCAAGAACCATACTGATCCCATCACTTGAGACTGGGATGATGTATCACGAAATCCAGCTCAACTCGTGAGGCTAAGGCCTCTCCAACCGTTGGCCCTCCAGCACTCCTCGCTTATTTTTCTTCTTTCCGTGGACAATTTGTGGTGTAATGTGTCCGTGTTGGTGACAGCGAGCACTTCTCACCTGACACAGTCCTCGCTTCTTGCCCGCACCGTATCGTGCTTTCTTGCTCTTCCTCTTCGTTTAAGGTACCAAAGCGCAATCTTCTTCATCACATACCTTTGATGAAGACCCATCCCTGGTACTCCGCCTTATCTCCTCTTGCACAAGATCCGACCAAAGTTGCTCCCATCCTGGCAATTTCTCCCGACCATTGACAGAGTCCTGATAGGAATGCCAACTCTTCGGAAGCCCAAGGAGAGCCAATGCATAATTCTCCTCATCATCAATCTTTGATGAGGACCCATCTCTGGTATTCTGTCGAATCTCCTCTTGTACTAGGTCAGACCACAATCCCTCCCACTCTGGTAACTTCTCCCTCCCATTCACCTAATCCTGGTAGATGTGCTAGCTCTTGGGAAGGCCTAGAAGTGATAGGATCACCAGATCATCCTAAGAAGATATAAAACCAACACTTCCAATATCATCTCGACATTGCGTGAACTTCTTTAAGTATTTTGGTATTGTGTTTCCCTTCTCCATATTGATTTTTCTGAGCTTGTCCTTCAGTGCCAACTTCCTATGGTCATTTGCTGTTCTGAAAAAATATGTTAAGGCCTTCCACATAGCATATGTAGTTTCCTTTCCATGGAGGTTCGAGACAATATGATCTCAAACTCCTTCTAACAAAATAATTCTCGCCTTCGCTACATTCTTCTTCCATGCATCAAGATTTTGAGCATCTGTTGCTGCGGGCCTGGGAATACCACTGTTTATGAACTCCTTCAGCATGTTGTCTTCCAACGATACTTCCATCTTGTACTTCCAAGCTATGTAATTCGAACTACCCTCAAGGGAATATTCAAGTCTCAATCTACAGAAAGACATCCTGATCCTGATTCTGGTCTTGAAGAGTAGATATGCAAATTTGATTCACCTGTTCAAAACAAACTTGTATTCTTCTCTTATATAGTGATTCCTGCTCCGATACTATGTAGAAAATCCACATAGATTCAATTAATCTTGTAATATGCTAAAACAAATGCTTGAATCTATTCTACAAATTTTGGAAACCAATTACAATCGCATAATCACATGAGCAAGAAAGAGAAATAATTTTAATCGCACAACACACAGATTTATCTGGGGATAGCCTCAGCTAAAATCCACACTATCTTTATATTGCATAAGTTAAATAATATGAAACAATACAATGATTCTCTCAGGTTTGAGAGTTCTCTGCAATATATTTGTCTGTCTCACACTATCCTTGGCTAGCTTTGGTTCAATACTTAACCAATTTCTTGCCTTTGGATGCCCCGCCTTGCTTGCACAATACCTAAGGAAATTGAGCCCCTATTAATTAGGAAATTCCAATTTAATGATTTCGTAATACATATGAGAGCTTCTGCTGACTCCATGCACCACATGTACATTTTTCTAATTATACAACTGATAGTACACTTCCCTTTAACTCCAATATCAACTGGGTCTTCCTCAGAATTGACATGCAACAACTATTTATAGTGAATTATTAGTTATCTGATTGATCATTGCATGTGAATTAAATCAGATTTAATTCACTATACCTCTCACTAGTTCATCCATCAGTTAGAACTAGTTAAATTGATTTTAACTCAAATAATTAAGTTAAATAATTACAACTCAAAATAAACTGTAACTGGACCCCCTAAAACATAGAGAGAACTCGAGTTTGACCCTCAACTCGAATTTACTGAGCTAACTAAGTCTCACTGACTTAGTTAACTCGTACAAGATGCCAAGTGACATGGATTTACAATTTCCTTCTAATTTAATCAAGGGGAAATTAAACTAGAAACCTATTCTTGTTGCCATTTTCAACACTCCCTCTCAACAAGAATGGGATTGTATGCTACCCCAATACTACCTTTATGGAACTCAAATTTTCCTCTTGAAAATTCCTTCGTCAAGATGTCTACATCCTTCTCCTATGTAGGAATGCACTCTAATGACAAAATCCTGTTGATATTTTGTGTATTTGGGGTAGCATCAGTTATGCTCTAGGTCCCAAATTTGAGGAAGGACTAGAGTTCACATGATCTACAAGACCTAGAAATGGATTCGGGAAATTTCATCTGGTTTAGGAGATATTAAATTAATTAATTATTTTAATGTATTTCCTAAGTTAAAACTTAGGAAAATATAATAATTAAAGTGAATTTAATTAAACATGTGATGAAATTGTCTTAAGTCACGTAGATCAATCTTTCTTTTAATCTTAGCCATTGATTCAAGATCTGATCATGGCCATTGATTTTTCAACAAGAAAAGTATAAAGGAAAGGCTTGGGGTCATTTGTAAAGACACACAGAGGCAGAGCATTGAAGCTAAGCTCAGATTCTAGGGCAGGGTTTGCTAAGAATACTCAGAAGTGTTTTAGTTGTAGAGAGGGGAATTTAGACCAAGGGGATGATCTGATCCCAGGGACTAGAATACACAAGAGGCAGAGAGGATATCATCTCAAGGACAACACAAAGGAAGGCAACATCAACAACAGAATCAAGGACAACGCAGGAAACCCTTCAGGGGTTACGCAGATACCCTTCAGGGGCAGCGTAGTGACTGCGTCACCCATTCTGGGGTAATACAGTCCATTCCAGAGAAGCGCTGAGGGCTTGGAGGCCATCCAAGGCTGATGCATAGGATTTCAGGGGCTTTAGAGGCTGACGCAAATACTTTCAAGGGTAGCGCTGGGGTTTCTAGGCCTAGATCTGGCTGAGTTCTGTAAATCCCATTTGAGGGTGTGGATCAGTTAGTATTTTTGGCCCTAGATCAGCTAGGAGCTCTATATCTAGAGTTTTCTCTGTCGAGTTTTCTAGATCTGGAACCCATATTTGTGTATTCAGAAATATTCTTAATAATAGAACCCTCCAGCAGCCAGAGACCGGTTTTCCCACCTTGGGTTTTTCCAGGGACAACTTTTCCAGAAAAAACTGTGTCACTTTGTCAATGTGTGCATGTGGTTATTCTAGATATGAATTGGTAGAGATCTGTTATGTGTTTTTCTTCGATTTTAAATTGAATTTATTCAGTTAATAACGTTCATAAGTAGGAGGAGCTTAAACGGATTAAAATTAATAATTTCAAAATAATATTTAAGATTAAGAAATTTATACATGGTATCAGAGCAATTGCAGATTTAGAAGGTTCACCAGCTGAAGAATCTGAAGGATCTAGCTGCAGAAAGCAGTTAGAAAAGAAGCAGAGAAGCAGATCTGAAGGGTCAACGCAATTTTCAGGAGCAGATTCATGCAGAGGGAAGGGTGACGTTATCCAGCGCTGTGTCCTAGCAAGTCTACACAATTACTGCGCAGAGGTAGCTCAAAAACAATGCTAGTTGGGTCTAAAGCCAACCTGTGTGATTCAGATCTGAATTTTTCGGATCCAGAAACGTATGCAGAAAAGTTGCAGAAATTCAGAAGAGCTGGTGGGGTTAAATTTCTGAATTTTTCAAATTTTTAGCCTTAGCACAAGTGACAAAGATTGGGAGGAGATCAACTTCTCAAAAAATTTTCTTACCAAAGGAAACTTACGGTTTGATCAGAGGATCAAAGAAGAAGATGAATCATAGTTGATTTGGTATATTTCCAAGGAGGGAAATCAAGTGTCAGAGGGAGAAGAGGGTCCCCAGTTCGTAAAGGACCCTAGATCCAGATATCTAGTATAGAGAGGAGGAGCTCCGACACATTCTGAGCAGATGGCTCCTCATGGACTACGTGATTAGGATAGGCTAGAGGGCCTCTCAAACTTTTCGGTGTGGAAAGCAAGGATCCTGATTATCCTTGAATCATACAGTCTAAGAGACCATGCATAGCAAACTATGGCCACACTGACAGATGTAGCTCTCCTACGGAAGCATAGGGAAGCTGCTGGGCATGCCAAGTGACTGATAATGGACAGTATCAAGGACCATATTGTACCACACATAGCTGAGAAAAGGAAAGCCAACGAAATGTGGAAGGCCTTTACTTCCCTGTATGAGGGAAAATAAATCCAAAGAAATATGCTATTGGAGGCCCAAATGAGGTCATTCATGATGACCAAGGGAGAAGACATCGAAAATTTCCTCTTCGGATTGCAATTAATCAGGGATTAGCTGACTACAAAGGGTGCAACCGTAGATGATGCAGTAATAGTCAGGACTGCCCTCAATGCAGTCACGGATGAGTGGGAAACCTTTGTCCAAAGTATCTTGGGCAGAGTGGACCTCCCAGATTGGGACAACTTGTGGTCAATCCTGCGGCAAGAAGAACTATACAGGTTCACCAAGAAGCAACACAACCCTGGGTTGATCAAAGTAAAGAAAGAATATGAGGAAGATACAGCCTTGGCATCAAAGAAGCAGCCAAAGAAGAAGAAGGATATTTCAAAGATCAAGTGCTTCCACTCTGGAAAAATGGGACATTTTTCTAGCCATTTTCCTGAAAAGAAAAAGGCCAAGGAAGCATCTTCTTCCAAAGAAGTGGTGGCAGATGATGGGTCAGGAGATGATGCAACCATGAGTGCTCATGAACCACGGAGGTGAGGTGACATGGACATGTAAAGGAGCTACATGTAATAAAGGAGGGATCCTTGAGCAGCTCATCTATTAGATCAACAAGCGAGCTATGGTAGCTTCAAGATAGCAGCGGAAAAAGTGGAGCAGTGGGTGCATAGATCACAGACGAGGCAGAGGCAGAGGAAAATCTGAAGGCCGGGAGGAGAAGCGCAGAGAAAAGAAGCAAAAACGTAGAAGCAGTAGCAGCGCAGAGGCTGATGTGACTTTAGTAGCGTAGAGTAGTGCTGCTTACACAGTGCAGAGCTGCTGCAGTGCAGAGAGCTTCAGAGGGACAATGCAGTGCAACATCAGCGTGATAGATTTCAACACAAGGAGATGATGTGACTTGAGTAGTGCAGAGGGAGTCTGATTACGTAGGCAGAGTTGTAGCTGTGCATCATTCTTTAGATGCCAGCACAAATCTATAGCCTATGGAGCTTCAGTGATGAGGATGCAACCCATCAAACTTCTTTGTGAAAGATTGGGCAGAAGATTCAATTGTTTCTCTCAACAACTGAAGTTGCAGACCAGTAGATCAGCAGTGGTAGCAGTGGCAGTGGCAGAATCATGGGAAGTAGTACAGAATGGCAGCAATAGTGCAGATTTGAGTGGCAAGAGTCCAAGCTTCAAGAGCACATAACTAGTGCCCAAAATCATGTAATGCATATGTGATGTATTGCTAGAGCACACCCTTGATGATAAGATGGAGTGTTGAGATTTTGTGCATTTGGGGTAGCATCAATTGTGCTCTAGGTCCCAAATTTTGAGGAAGGACTAAAGTTCACATGATCTACAAGACCCAGAAATGGATTTGGGAGATTTCATCTGGTCTAGGAGATATTGAATTAATTAATTATTTTAATGTATTTCCTAAGTTAAAACTTAGGAAAATAAAATAATTAAAGTGAATTTAATTAAACATGTGATGAAATTGTCTTAAGTCACACGGATCAAGCAGTGGCAGAGTCATGGGCATTAGTACAGAATGGCAGCAACAGTGCAGAGTTTAGTGGCAAGAGTCCAAGCTTCAGGAGCACAAAACCAGTGCCCAAAATCATGTAATGCATCTGTGATGTATTGCTAGAGCACACCCTTGATGCTAAGAGGGAGTGTTGAGATTTTGTGTATCTGGGGTAGCATCAGTTGTGCTCTAGGTCCCAAATTTTGAGGAAGTACTAGAGTTCACATGATCTACAAGACCCAGAAATGGATTTAGGAGATTTCTTCTGGTTTAGGATGTTGAACCCTTAGTTAAAATGAGAGGGGGGGGGGGGGGGGGGGTGAAAAAGTTTAACACATTCATGGAATTTTAAAACTTTTTCATTAAAACTTATTTACACCTTGTTACACAACAATTTGTCACCGTCCCTGCAATTCCCCATCCCGCACAATTGGAGGGCTCATTCCGTGACCTGTGAGCAGTAACATGACTTGAAAACACTTTCATGACATCCCTCTAGACATGAGCTTTCATTGCTCTGAACACATCTCCTTGTGAAAAACCCTTAAAATGGCCTTTTCTTCATTGGCACGACTAGACAGTTCAGTACCCGCGCCAATGGGGGAAATCCTCCAAAGAGGGCGCGCCAATTGGTGCTCTCTCCTAGAGTCGCACTCGCGCTAGCCAATTTAAGGAGTGTTTTTAAAAAATAAATGGCGGAAGTTTCGTCCTAACCAATTCATGAACTGGTATCTATCTTGAGTTGGGAGGTTTGGCTCCAGATTTCCATGTAGAGGAAGTGGTTTGCCACCTCTCATGGAAGATTCCTTGAGGATAGGGCCAATCCCATGATTATAGGGATCCCAACTCCCCTTCCTCCATCTATAAAAGCTTGCCCATCTCCATCGTGTTCGTTTCACAAGTTCCCAAATTCCAAGAGCCTTATGTCACAAGAGCTTCCATAATTCCTTTTACACAACCAAGCAGACTAGTTGTCAAGATCCGGAGAGAGAGGCTTGTCCCATCCCTAACAGGCTTTATCGAGACACATTCTGTTGACGACCCTCCGAAGGAGAATTCAGCGTCAGAACTTGGTTTTAATTTTCCTTTGATTGATTAATAATAAGCGACTATTGGTTATGGTTCCACTCTTGTTGTTGTTTATGATGATGAGTTATGTCCTTTCTGACTGACATATAGTTGCATCTACTGGATTTTACGCTTGCGTTTGTTTTGTTTCTAGCGTGTGCAGGTGTCCATCACAGAGATCGTGGGGATTGTGATCTTCCAGAGCTAAGGAACGGGAGCGCTACCTCTTCTACAAGCAACAGTGTTGGATTCCAGGTAGGCCTTCATCGCTAGTTGGTTTATTTGCAATTAGTAACCTCCACTATAGCGTGAACGATTGTTGCTAGACCCGGTCTGGGCTAGTAGGGATCGCCTTTGTCCGCAGAGGGGATTTACCTCCACAACACACCTTCATTTCATAGTCAACTTAATATGCGAGTAGTCTTAGAGTGTGAGCAGCAAGTATTAATATAATGTAACAATAGATTTAATATGAGAGCAGCAAGTATTGAGCAGATGAGATAAATCACATCAACACATAAACATCATGCACAGAGACACCAGATATAAGTGGAAACCCATAAAGGGAGAAAACCACATCTTATTATTGTTGTGATGCAAAGGCAAGCCCTAAATCCCTCTCACCACTGTTTTTCTGCAGGCACCAACCCATAGGAGGCTCCAACCTCAATTCTGCAAGCTACAACTTGCAAGGAAGCTCCAACTCCCATCAATTTTCTGCAGGCACCAACCTACAGGAGGTTCCAACCTTAGTCAACTACAACTGACATTTTATCAAGCTACAAATTGATGTGGAAGCACCAACTCCCATCTATTTTTTGCAGGCACCAACCTACAAGAGGCTCCAACCTCAGTCAGCTACAACTGACATCTATCAAGCTACAACTTGATAGGGAAGCTCCAACTTCCTTAATCTTTCGAAAGAGAATCACTTGCTGATTTACCTTGGATATCAGCTCTGTTCTGTTCCATCTGCTATGTTTTTCATCTATTCTCATATCTGCCCTGTATCATCTCTGCATCTTCTCAAATTCTCTATCAGCTTCTCCTTCTTCTCTGCTCAACTCCTCCTTCTTCTCTGCTTAGCTCCTCTTTCTTCTCTGCCTCACTGCTTCATTTCTGCATTTTCTTCACTCACTCTCTAACCTCTTTGTGCATATCAATGTGTTATTATATATAGAGTTAATCACATGACTCTTTACATTCCTCAGGGAATTTGAAGTGAATAGCCCTGAATTTTTGCCTTTTGCCTCCTTATTTCTTTTACCAGCTCATTAAAAATACAAATTAATATAAAATATAATTTCTAATATTACAAGGTTGGTGGAGCCAGCAATGACACTTGGTTTACTTTGTATCAAGGTAAGATTGGTCCTCCTCGTACTTTAAAGGCGTAATTTCCACCAAAGAATTGGTTTCAGATGCCTTCTGCGACATTTTGAACATCAGCTTAAAGGTAAAATTACCAAAGAAAGTAATATAATTCTAGTCAATTTGGGCACGTTTCATTAGGCAAAATGATCTCTGATTTAGAATAAGTGATTTA
Organism: Pinus albicaulis; assembly: GCA_034641835.2. NCBI lineage: Eukaryota > Viridiplantae > Streptophyta > Pinopsida > Pinales > Pinaceae > Pinus > Pinus albicaulis. The sequence goes on along the minus strand of CM076571.1, from coordinate 354,140,689 downwards.
GAATAAGGTTTAGATTAGTAGTTTTTGCCTGCCTTAGGTGCAACCTCACAATTTTAATGTTTAGGAGAATGAGATTGAGCTGGCTATGCATGATATGTATTTCTTGGCAAACATAGAGGGAGACTGTGAGAAAGAACAGAGGATATTACAGTGGATCTGCTGTAGGTTTTGTCTTTTCATTTTGTTGGATAATAGAAAGGAAGGATTGGCTGTTCGGGGTGGACGTAGCCCAAACTAGGTGAACCACGTATATCTGTGTCTATCTGGTTTTATGTGTTTTTTGTGTGCTTGTATTTTCCACATATTTTATGTGTTGCATTGCTCCATAATATATAATTTTCTAACAACTGGTATCAAAGCCGAAGGTATATTTGGCTGATAAACTCGCAGGAAATAAGGGTTCCTGGCTTGAGTGGGAGCAATGGCAGACGATGGTAAGTTTAGGGTCGAGAAATTTAACGGCCAAAACTTCCCGCTGTGGAAGATGCAGATGGAAGATTATCTGTATCAGAAAGATATATACCTACCATTGAGCAGAAAAACAAAGAAGCCGGCGGCCATGACAGACGCGGAATGGAACATTCTTGATAGAAAGGCACTCGGAACAGTACGGTTGTGCCTTGCAGCATCAGTTTCCTTCAATATTTTGAAGGAAACAACAACAGAGGGTTTGATGCAGACGTTGGCGAAACTATATGAAAAACCCTCGGCCTCAAACAAGGTATTTCTTATGAAACGACTATTTAATATGAAGATGTCGAAAGGTGGATCTGTTGTAGACCATTTAAATGAATTTAATACAGTTACCAGTCAGTTAAGTTCTATAGGGGTAAAATTTGATGATGAAGTTAGAGCTCTGTTATTCTTGTGCTCATTACCAGAAAGCTGGAATGGTTTAGTTATGGCCATTAGTAACTCTGTCTCTGGCTCTAGTACTTTAAAGTTTGATGATGTTGTTGGTGCTATCCTTAGCGAGGAAATGCGACGGAAAGTCTCCGGTGAGACATTGGGTAATGCTTTGAGTGCAGAGTCTAGGGGAAGAAGAATGGAAAGAGGAAAGAGATTAGGATATCATAGTAAATCAAGGAAAGACAGATCCAAGTCCAGATCAGGAATAGTGTGCTAGAATTGCGGAAAGAAAGGACACCCAAAGAAAGACTGTAGATCTCGGAAGGGAAAATAAGGAGACACACAACAAGAAAACAATCATGAAGCAAATGTGACAGGTGATGTGTTACAAGATGCTTTGATTCTTTCTTTCGAAAATGTTACTGATTCTTGGGTTGTAGATTCAGGGGCTTCATTCCATGCCACACCTGATAAGAAATATTTTCATGACTATGTTCAAGGAGATTTTGGACAAGTTCGTTTGGGTGATGATAAAACCTGTAAAATTGTTGGAATGGGTAAAGTTCTTGTAAAAAAACAGAATGGAAACCAATGGCTACTAAAGGAGGTAAGGCATGTTCCAGATCTGAAGAAAAATCTGATTTCAACAGGGCAGTTAGGTGGTGAAGGTTGTGTGACAATTTTCACAGATAAAGCTTGGAAGGTCACCAAAGGAGCCCTGGTAATAGAAAAAGGCGAAAAGGTTGGTACATTGTATTTATGCAATGGTATTTCTAACTCTGTTAATGCTTTAACTTCCAAAGGAGCAGATGCAGTATTATGGCATCATAGGCTCGGACACATGAGTGAGAAGGGAATGAAGATTCTTCACTCAAGAAATTTGTTGCCAGGTTTGAAGAATGTTGATTTGGATTTCTGTGAGAATTGCATTTATGGAAAACAGAAGAGAGTCAGATTTCTCAGAGTTGAGAAAGAAAAGAAGAGCGAAAAATTGGAGCTTGTGCATACAGATGTATGGGGACCTGCTCAGGTATCATCTCTCGGTGGCTCTCGTTATTATGTTACTTTTATTGATGATGCAACTAGAAAAACATGGATTTATTTTATTCAGAATAAATCTGATGTATTTGATACTTTCAAGAAATGGAAAGCTTTGGTTGAGATTGAGACAGGAAAGAAGTTGAAGTGTCTCAGATCAGACAATGGAGGTGAATATTTCAGCAAAGAGTTTGATAGGTACTGTTCAGAGCATGGAATTCGCAGAGAGAAGACAGTTCCAAGAACACCACAAGAAAATGGTGTGTCAGAAAGGATGAACAGAACAATCATGGAGCGTGAAAGGTGCATGAGATTGCATGCAGGATTGCCTTTACAATTTTGGGCAGATGCTATAGATACTATTGTTTATCTAATAAACAAAGGGCCTTCAAGTTCCTTGGATGGTGGTATTCCAGAGGAAGCATGGACAGGTAAAAAGGTAAACTACTCTTTTTTAAAGCCTTTTTGTTGTGAGGCCTTTGTCCATATTAATAAAGAAAACAGAACAAAGCTTGAGGCAAAATCAAAGAAATGTACCTTTATTGGATATGGTGCTAATGATTTTTGTTATCGCTTATATGATTATGAAAATCACAAAATCATTAGGAGCAGAGATGTAATATTCAATGAAAAGGTCTTGTATAAGAATCAGCTGCAGGAAAAGAAACAGGAAAAAGAAAGCAAGGAATACACAGTTCTTGATGAGATAACTGAAAAAGTAAAGGTGCCTGAAAATAATAATAATCAACAACCATAGCAGCAGCAACCACCACAACAACAACAGGCACCTCAAACACCTGAAAGTGGTGTTAGAAGATCTACCAGGATAAGTAGACCCCCTGAATGATACTCTCCTTCATTATATTATTTATTGCTGACTGATTCTGGTGAACCTGAATGTTATGAAGAAGCAATGCATGTTGAAAGTAGGAAGAAGTGGGAGCTAGCCATGGAAGAAGAGATGGAATCCTTAATGCATAACCATACTTGGGACTTAGTCAAGTTGCCTGCAGGTAAAACTAAATTGCAGAATAAATGGGTTTACAGGCTGAAGGAAGAAGATGGAGGAAAACAGAGGTACAAAGCTAGACTTGTGGTGAAGGGGTTTGCACAAAAGAAAGGTATTGTTTTTGATGAAATATTTTCTCCTGTTGTTAATATGAATTCAAACAGAACTATCTTAAGTCTTATAGCAGCGGAAGATTTACATCTTGAACAGTTAGATGTAAAGACAACATTTCTCCATGGAGATTTGGAGGAAGAGATATACATGCAACAACTAGAAGGATATGAGGTAAAAGGGAAAGAAAAATTGGTGTGCAGGTTAAAGAAGAGCTTGTATGGCTTAAAACATGCTCCAAGGCAGTGGTATCTAAAATTTGACAAGTTTATGTCTGAACAAGGTTATACTAGATGTCACTCTGATCATTGTGTTTATCTAAAAAGGCAAAATGATGGCAGCTATATTATATTGTTATTATATGTAGATGACATGCTTGTTGCAGGGTCTAACATGCAGGAAATAAATGTGCTCAAAAGAAAATTGGCAAATTCATTTGCAATGAAGGATTTGGGAGCTGCAAAACAAATCCTTGGTATGAGGATAACTAGAGACAGGAAAAATCGCAAATTAACACTGTCTCAGAACGAGTACATAGAAAAGGTGTTGAAAAGATTTAATATGCAGAATGCAAAACCAGTTAGTACACCTTTTGCTAGCCATTTCAAACTTAGTAAGGAGATGTGCCCAAAGACGCAAGAAGACATGGATTATATGTCTAAAGTTCCATATGAATCTACAGTTGGAAGCTTAATGTATGTAATGGTCTGCACAAGGCCTGATATTGCACATGCAGTGGGAGTTGTAAGAAAGTACATGAACAATCCAGGAAAAGAACATTGGATGGCTGTAAAATGGATTCTCAGATATTTGAGAGGTACCACAAATCAAGCATTATGCTTTGGTGGTTCAAACATTGCTCTAGACAATATGTATAAGGCGTATTTAGATAATAAGAGAGCACTACAGACATGTATTTACCTAGGTGGAACAACTCAACACTTAAAAATTCAAAGTGTTACGATACCAACAATGCAAGGTAGCATGTTGCTGCTACAGAGGCTAGTAAAGAAATGATTTGGTTACAAAGGTTTATAGATGAATTGGGTAAGAAGAATGATATGGGCACACTATATAGTGATAGCCAAAGTGCTATTCATCTTGCAAAGAACTCAACATCTCATTCCAGGACTAAACACATACATCTCAAGTACCATTTCATACGGTCAATATTGGAAGATGGAGAGTTGAAGCTGGAAAAGATACACACTAGCCAGAATCCTGCAGATATGCTAACAAAAGTTGTAACCAGGGAGAAACTGAGAACATGCTCAGTTTCAATTGGTCTTCAAGGATGACGATGAAGATGAGAAACAACTAGGTCCAAAGAGGAGTCATTGTCCAGCAAATGAAGCAGCGGTGGAGTTGCTACAATCAGTCTCCAAGTGGGAGATTGTTGGGTGTGGAGCCTGGTTATCTTGTTTACTTTGTATCACAGCATTGGACCCATGTACCTTACAAGGGGCGGCAACGCCGCCCGTAATTAATCGTTGCCGCCCCCCCCTCCCCCCCCTGGCGGAGTTTTTCGGGGGCAGCGCCCTCGAAGCTAAAAACAGATGTAAAATTGCCTTATAAAAGTATAGTAATTTCTAGTCAATCTGGGCTGTTCATTAGGCAAATGATCTGACGGTAGAAGTTATGTTTATATTAGGGTTTTTTGCCCTATAAGGCAACCCCTCACGTTTATGAGGGCATTGTATTGCGGATGTGTATTGTATGTGTATTCTTGGAGCGAGAAACAGAGAGGGAGACTGTGAGAAAGAACAAAGGATATTACAGCGGATCTGCTGTAGGTTTTGTCTTTTCATTTTGCTGGATAATAGAAAGGAAGGATTGGATGTTCGGGGTGGACGTAGCCCAAACTGGGTGAACCACGTATATCTGTGTCTCTCTGGTTTTATGTGTTTTTTGTGTGCTTGTATTTTCTGCATATTTTATGTGTTGCATTGCTCCATAATATATAATTTTCTAAAATTACAGTGGGATTATGTTTTCCTCCGGAGACTTGCCAATGCATCACAAACAATAAGAAATTAATTACAACATTTACATTCACATTTTTAGTTACACATTTCAATTTCACTCAGCTCCTTTTCTGGATTTTGGCTTTACTCGATTTGTCTTTTTTGTTGCTGTTAAGTAACTGATCTGCATAATTCTGTTCATCATGCCTGCGAAATTCCCTGTGAATTTTTCAGTTCCTACATTCTTTGTTTACCTCTGTTAGGCCCACATTTTCATCCCTGTGTTTATTCACCTGTTTACTGTACTTTTGTGCACCTGCTGTATATATAACTTATTTTCCCGGTTTATCCTCAAATAAATATAAATCTAGGTAATGTCTGTTCATTATTAATCTCTGTGCTCAGGCTCCCTGCTTACACCCTCTCTGTCCATATAATATACTTTCAAATCAACCCCTTTCAGAGCTTTTGGATCACTGTACATTTTTCTGCAACTGTCTTTCTCTCTTTCGTTGCAGTTGTGTAATTGCTGCACATATAACTGTCTTTAATATACCAGCTGATTTTAAATCTGGGCAAACTTGAATTAATGCGGAAACTTCATTTTTCCATGGTTATAGAACCATACATATAAATTCATTCATATTTAAATCTTTACAATCTTTCATTTGAGACCATATATATCGGGATCCACATACTCCAAAGTCTTCAGAGTGAAAACACATTTTGAATAGTTTTTACTACAGAACCTTTGGTTTAATCAACTCTCGGCATCTTCAAAACTGTGGTTAAACCATAATAAAAAACCCAACTTATAATATTTCAAATTTATGCTGAAGTTTACCTCCTTGAAGAATCTATGGCTTAAACCATAGTCGAATCAACTCGGACCAATCAATTTAACATTGGTTAAACGACCAGGTTTCCACACATCACATATATGGTGAATTTTTGCTCAACACTTCTTTTAGTCCACACTTTGGTTACAATTTCTGAGCTCAACCATGGAAAATATCACCAACTTTCGAATAACATTCAAAGTGATGGCCCAATCGCTTTTCGTCATAATTTATATTTAATTTAAAGACCTTGGTTAAACCCGAAAACATTAATTTGAAAATTCCCAATCAATATAATTTAAACTGGGGTCCACATATATAATCAACGACCCAATCACATGCTCGCACCGTACCATGGTTATCCTTCGCACACCTTCCTCACACGGCCACCGTCCGATGGCTCCCCTCCAGATCGACGGTGCTCAACAATATCGCGCGGCTTCCTTGGTCGGACATTAACGTGCGATGGCGCGTAGTGATGGCGGTTTTGCAGATTCGTTCAGGGACGCGGGTCGCTCGTTCTATGGAATCGCTCCCAATCTCTTGAATACCGCTTGCCCATCGAAGGTGGTGCGATGAAAACCACCGGTTCGCTCTAAACCGCGTCCATTGTTCCTCCTTCGTGGTTCCGCCCCTTCGCTCAAGGTTCCGTCAATTTATATTCTAACCTTTGGTTCATCAATGTTTCAACACGACTCCTCCGCATACTATAACGCGCTGCTTCATCAGGTTATACATTCCCCATTTCTCAATGTATCGTGGCCTTAGCAACCCGATATCTTATACAGATTCACGAATCTACTCCTTCCACAGAGCTTATGATGTTTACAGACCATGAGTAACAAATTCACGCTTTCACAATAAATTCAAGCAGTCTACACGGGCATAATCCCATTTGTCAGTAACACAAGGTTTCATAATTGTCCACAGGGACTCAAATATCCTTCCTACTGAATTCAATCAAGAATATACATATAATTCATAGAGAATTTAGAAGCAGTCCCTCATCATTATATACAAATGTAACCATTTAAAAGAACATTCACTTATTCTTCTCAATTGGCCAGAATTTCTATTTGATGGCCTTTTTCTCCTAATCTGTTTCTGGACAACTCTGCTTCAATTCACTACTTGTCTCCGCTCCTTGACTGATACTGCTATCTGTAAATGCACTCTTCCTCTGTTATTCTCTACTGACCTTTGTTCTCTGCTACTTTGCTTTTCTCTTTTCCTAGTTACTGTTTCAGATGCTCCTTCTTTGCCAATTCCTTTGCCATCAATGACAACATTTCCAACAGTCTCCCCCTTTGGCATTGATGGAAATACTCTTCCTCTGTTTGTCTTATAGAAGCCACTTTTTTCTTTTCCTCCCCCTTTGACATCAATGGCAAAGGGTTGCTCATTTCCTAGTTTGCTTTCTGCATTTCCTCTCTCTGAGATGTGATTAGGCCTTCTTCTTCTGACTTTGTACCCTGCTGCTCCACACTGGTGTAAAATATTTTTTGAGAGAACACTTTTGAGGATTATTGATATTGAATGTACACTGGAAGTTGATAAAATCCCAAAGCACTGACTCCTTTCAATTTTATAAAGTGTAGGTGATGACAACCATATATAATCATACTTGTATAATCAGAGATGTATAGTTGTATCCAAGCTTAAAGATCGTGAATGTTCCATGTGACATATCAAGCTTGCTTCAGCTATACTACTGTATATATTATAATCTTCACCTATGATGCATATCTATTGAGGAAGGTTGAAGATGAAGTAAGTCTTTTTCTGAAAAGTACATCTACAGTACACATCTGTTCAATTGTGATGAGGCCAATATATAATTTATTGTTGTGGTACACCTTTCTTGCCTATTGGTGATGATATTTCACTTAATGACTGAATAATCCTTGTTGCTGAAGTGAATCAATCAATCAAACCCGAGCCTACAGTTTATTGTGATAATAGACAACATCTTTCAATATGAAAGACCAAATAACTTTTCTGCTTGTTCAATGTATTTTCAAAACAAACCCTTGAGGCTAGATACATTCGGTGTATTAGTCAATCTCACTTATCAACCATGCAGTTTTATTTATGACATAATGGGTATGTATGTCAATAATCAATCTCTCTTTAAAGGTGGATTACCAGTAAATACTTTGTGCTGAAGTAGGATTTAGATGATTTAAAAAAAAACTTTTGAGCTTCAGATGGTAATCACAACTAGTCCTTTATTCTCCAGATACTTTGACTGCTCTATCAGAATGAATTTCCACAAAAGCATATTCAAGATGTTTAATTGAAAGCTCAGCAAACAGACTTCACACAGTTTTGTAACTGATATTTAAAAAAAAATAGGCCTTGAAGATATACATGTACCAACTTCAGGAAGGCATGAAATTATATATAGAAAAAGATATTGCTTCGGTGCTCAATATACTACTTCAAGTGTAAATCAGATACTGATCCTTTAGCACTGCCATTGCCCTTTTCATGCTGAATGTAGATAACCCTGGGAATTTTACCTTGATGTATTCTTGCCATAGTCCTTTGATCCTGAGGACCTGTATCATACTACTGCTCTATGACAACACTTGATATTTTGTTGATAGGCATGCTGCTTGTACCTAAACACCAATTGATATTACTTTGATAAACCATGCAGAGATTTCAATTCAGCTTGCACATTAACCCATCATTGATGCATCCTTCATAAATTCTATTATTGATCTTTCCACTGTTCATACCAACAATCATCAATATATTGAATTTGATTTTGGCATTATTTACCACTCTTATTTTTCTGTCCTTCTGTTCCAAAGAAAGCCATTGCATGTTCCTTTCTAGGACTGCTCTAGAATCATTGCTGCTTTATATTCAATTCAATTGTTCTAACATAAAGATTTTCAGGAAGACATCTTCAATTTCTTTTCTATGAATCTTCATGGGCTGATTACTCAAAGATTTATTACTCATTTAACTGCATTTCTCCAAGTGGACCTTTTGAAAGATGTAATGAACTAATGATAGGCGCTTTTCTTACTCAACCTTCTTAATGTGATACATTATTAATTCTAGCAATATAAGGCATAATTTGATCATCACTTTAATGTGCTAAAGTCTTCTTAGCTTATATGTTCATTGCTAAGGTTTCCTATATCATCATGGCTTCTTGCTCTCTTCTCTTCTTCCATCAATCTGTCAACTACTTAATACTTCAGATGATCTTCTTTCTCTATAGTTCTCTTTTAGAGGAATTTCCTTTTTCTTCCTGATCTCATAGCTGTTCTCATTACATGGAGCTCTTCTTAGACTACTTTCATGGGGTCTATATATGAAATTCTCTGCCCCTGGGATGTTGCTTCATATTTGTCACTAGATGGATTTTTGCTTTGCTTCTTAGAGAAGCTCCCTTGAGACTATGGAGGATTCATTATGTTATTGAGATAATGGGCTCCCCCTTTATCTTTTCCTTCCATACTTTATTGGGGTTCTTCATAATGTCTGCACTTCTCTTAAATTCATAGTTTTGATTGATCTGTTTTGATTCCATCATATGTCTAGAGTTCTTTAATATATATGGAAGTTTACAATCCTTTGCTTTGTGACCAAGTTTGAGGCATACATAACATCTTATTTTATCATAGTACATTTGAGTTGATGTATAATACTTTGTTCCCCTTCTTGAATACATTTTACATTCAACAGATTTATGTCCAAAATTATTGCATGCATAACAGTAGCCATGGAAATGATTTGTGTACCTGGTGAAAGATTGTATTTTCCATTTGCTTTCTTGAGGGGTTCTTCTCTTTTGCTACATCCTTTGCTAGTTGGACTGGATTAGCTTTGTCTTACAATATGCTAAATTATGTCCTAGTTTATGACAAGAGAAACATGTGCTATTTTTCATAGGAGGAAAGAACCTTCTTTGATATCTTCCAAATTTATTCATTTCATCTTTAGGAGCATGTGAGCCTTTAGCAGTTGATTGTTTAATCTTCTCATTTTCTGTTCTTTCATTTTGCTGCTTGATTCTATTTGTTTCTCTGCAACTCATGTTATTGCTGGCTTCTGCTTCTGTAGGAATTTAATGAGCTATTTCACTGTTCTTTATAGCTTTTACAAAAAATGATTTTCTTTTTATTTTCTACCTTGGACTTACTGGTCTCTCCTTCATATCCTATCCTAGCCTTTATGAGAGGAGACCTTTGAGCATTTAGAATTTGGTCCATTTTCTCAGAGCTTTGCATTTGAGGAGTATTCATTAATAAGTCTCTTTGGGAATTTTCTAATTTCTTTCTCAGGTTCACTACTTCTTCCAATTTTTCACATTCCAAATTTTTCTCTCTCATTTGTTGCAGCAGAGTGTCTTCTACTTTCTTTGCCTCTTCAAGCTGTGTCTTCAGGCCAATAATTTCTTTCCTATCTTCATATTCTCTCTCATCACATATTTTTACCAATCTCTTAAGGTCTTTGTTTTTATTCTTCAATATTTCTATTTCAGTTAGAGCTGTGTCAAGTTTGGCTTTTTCTTCAGCTGCAATTTCTTCATGGATATTACTACCATTCACACTAGCAGGTACCTCACTTGATTGAACATCTTCTTTTTGACATGAATTTCTCTTTTTCTTAAATATATTCTCATTCTTGACAATGAAATCCTCAGTGTCTACTCCATGCATGAAATGCAGTCTGTCCCAGATTTCTTTTGCTGAAGTTAAATCCATTATTAACTCAAGATCCTTGTTATGAAGATTGTTATATATCACACATTTTGCCTTGGCATTCCTCTGTTGTTCTTTCACCGTGGGTGAGTCTTTGCAGTAACCATCACATACAAGCTTCCATACCTCAGGTTCATAGGCCATTAAACCTGTTTTAACCTTATCTCTCCATTCAGGAAATTTTGTTGTATTTAACACAGGTGCATTTTGATAGTCCATGACTCAACCAAATCTCCTTCAAGCTATTAAGCTTACACCAAAGGAACCAGCTTTGATACCAATTGTTGAACCCTTAGTTAAACTGAGAGGGGGGGGTGAATCAGTTTAACACATTCATGGACTTTTAAAACTTTTTCATTAAAACTTATTTACACCTTCATTTCATATTCAACTTAATATGTGAGTAGTCTTAGAATGTGAGCAGCAAGTATTAATATAATGTATCAGTAGATTTAATATGAGAGCAACAAGTATTGAGCAGATGAGATAAACCACATCAACACATAAACATCATGCACAGAGACACCAGATATAAGTGGAAACCCATAAAGGGAGAAAACCACATCTTATTATTGTTGTGATGCAAAGGCAAGCTCCAACTCCCTCTCACCACCGATTTTCTGTAGGCACCAACCTACAGGAGGCTCCTACCTCAATTCTGCAAGCTACAACTTGCAAGGAAGCTCCAACTCCCATCAATTTTCTGCAGGCACCAACCTACAGGAGGCTCCAACCTCAGTCAACTACAACTGACATTTTATCAAGCTAAAACTTGATGTGGAAGCACCAACTCCCATCTATTTTCTGCAGGCACCAACCTACAGGAGGCTCCAACCTCAGTCAGCTACAACTGACATCTATCAAGCTACAACTTGATAGGGAAGCTCTAACTTCCTTACTCTTTCAAAAGAGAAACACTTGTTGATTTACCTTGGATATCAGCTATGTTCTGTTCCATCTGCTCTACTGTTCATCTATTCTCATATCTGCCCTGTTTCATCTCTGCATCTTTTCAGATTCTCTATCAGCTTCTCCTTTTTCTCTGCTCAGCTCCTCCTTCTTCTCTGCTCAGCTCCACTTTCTTCTCTGCTTCACTGCTTCATTTCTGCATTCTCTTCACTCACTCTATAATCTCTTTGTTCATATCAATGTGATATTATATATAGAGTTCATCACATGACTCTTTACATTCCTCAAGGAATTTGAAGTGAATAGTCCTGAATTTTTGCCTTCTACCTCCTTATTTCTTTTACCAGCTCATTAAAAAGATATAACAATATGTGTTAATTTCAATATTACAGTGGGATTATGTTTTCCTCTAGAGAATTGCCAATGCATCACAAACAATAAGAAATTAATTACAACATTTACATTCACATTTTCAGTTACACATTTCAATTTCACTCAGCTCCTTTTCTGGATTTTGGCTTTACTGGATTTGTCTTTTCTGCTGCTGTTAAGTAACTGATCTGCATACTTCTGTTCATCATGCTTGCAAAATTCTCTGTGACTTTTTCAGTTCCTACATTCTCTGTTTACCTCTGTTAGGCCCACATTTTCATCCCTGTGTTTATTCACCTGTTTACTGTACTTTTGTGCACTTGCTGCATATATAACTGCTTTTCCAAGTTTATCCTCAAATCAATATAAATCTAGGCAATGTTTGTTCATTATCAATCTCTGTGCTCGGGCTACCTGCTTACACACTCTCTGTCCATATAATATATTTCAAATCAACCCCCTTCCGACTTTTTGGATCACTGTACATTTTTCTGCAGCTGTCTCTCTCTCTTTCGTTGCAGTTGTATAACTGCTGCACATATAATTGTCTTTTAATATAATAGTTGATTTTAAATCTGGGCAAACTTGAATTAATGCGGAAACTTCATTTTTCCATGGTTATAAAACCATACGTATAAATTCATTCATATTTCAATCTTTACAATATTTCATACAGAACGATATATATCAAGACCCACATATTCCAAAGTCTTCAAAGTGAAAACGCCTTTTGAATAGTTTTTACTACAAAACCTTTGGTTTAATCAATTCTTGGCATCTTCAAAACTGTGGTTAAACCATAATAAAAAACCCAACTTATAATATTTCGAATTTATGCTGAAGTTTACCTCCTTGAAGAATCTATGGCTTAAACCATAGTCGAATCAACTCAGACCAATCAATTTAACATTGGTTAAACGACCAGGTTTCCACACATCACATATATGGTGAATTTTTTCTCAACACTTCTTTTAGTCCGCACTCTGGTTACAATTTCTGAGCTCGACCATGGCAAATATCACCAACTTTGGAATAAAATTCAAAGTGATGGCCCAATCGCTTTTCTTCATAATTTATTTTTAATTTAAACAAACTTTGGTTAAACCCGCAAACATTAATTTGAAAAGTCCCAATCAATATAATTTAAACTGGGGCCCACATATATAATCAATGACCCACTCACATACTCGCACCGTACCGTGGTTATCCTTCGTGCACATTCCTCATATGGCCACTGTCCGATGGCTCTCCTCCAGATCGACGGCGCTCAACAATATCGCGTGGCTTCCTTGTTCGGACATTAATGTGCGATGGCGCGCAGTGATGGCGGTTTTACAGATTCATTTAGGGACGCGTGTCGCTCGTTCTATGGAATCGCTCCCAATCACTTGAATACCGCTTGCCTGTTGAAGGTGGTGCTATGAAAACCACCAGTTCGCTCTAAACCGCGTCCACTGTTCCTCCTTCGTGGTTCCGCCCCTTCGCTCAAGGTTCCGTCAATTTATATTCTAACCTTTGGTTCATCAATGTTTCAACACGACTCCTCCGCATACTACAACGCGCTGCTTCATCAGGTTATACATTCCCCATTGCTCACTGTATCGTGGCCTTAGCAACCCGATATCTTATACAGGTTCACGAATCTACTCCTTCCACAGAGCTTATGATGTTTACAGACCATGAGTAACAAATTCACACTTTCACAATAAATTCAAGCAGTCTACACGGGCATAATCCCATCTGTCAGTAACACAGGGTTTCATAATTGTCCACAGGGACTCAAATATCCTTCCTACTGAATTCAATCAAGAATATACATATAATTCACAAATAATTTAGAAGCAATCCCTCATTATTATATACAAATGTAACCATTTACAAGAACATTCACTTATTCTTCTCAATTGGCCAGATTTTCTATTCGATGGCCTTTTTTCTCCTACTCTGTCTCTCATTGACAACCCCGTTTCAATTCACTCGCTTGTCTCACTCCTTGACTCGACATCGCTTCCTAATTTCACTCTTCCTTTTGTTATTCTCTTCATTAATCTTTTTTCCATACTTGCTTTTCTATTTTCCTACATCGTTTCAGGTGCTCCTCCTTTGTCATCTCCTTTGCCATCAATGACAACAATTCCAACGGTCTCCCCCTTTGGCATTGATGGCAATACTCTTCCTCTGTTTGTCTTATAGAAGCCCCTTTTTGCTTTTCCTCCCCCTTTGACATCAATGGCAAAGGGTTGCTCATTTCCTAATTTTCTTTCTGCATTTCCTCTCTCTGAGATGTGATTATTCCTTCTTCTTCTGACTTTGTACCCTGCTGCTCCACACTGGTGTAAACGATTTGTTGAGAGAACACTTTTGAGGATTATTGATCTTGAATGTACACTGCAAGTTGATACAATCCCAAAGAACTGACTCCTTTCACTTGTATAAAGTGTAGGTGATGACAGCCATATATAATCATACTTGTATAATCAGAGATGTATAGTTGTATCCAAGCTTAAAGATCGTGAATGTTCCATGTGACATATCAAGCTTGCTTCAGCTATACTGCTGTTTATATTATAATCTTCATCTATGATGCATATCTATTGAGGAAGGTTGAAGATGAAGTAAGTCTTTTTCTGAAAAGTACATCTACAATACACATCTGTTCAATTGTGATGAGGCCAATATATCTTTTATTATTGTGGTACACCTTTCTTGCCTATTGGTGATGATATTACACTTATTTACTGAATAATCCTTATTGCTGAAGTGAATCAATGAATCAAACCTGAGCCTACAGTTTATTGTGAGAATAGGCAATATCTTTCAATATGAAAGACCAAATAACTTTTCTGCTTGTTCAATGTATTTTCAAAACAAACCCTTGAGGCTAGATACATTCGGTGTATTAGTCAATCTTACTTATCAACCATGCATTTTTATTTATGACATAATGGGTATGTATGTCAATAATCAATCTCTCTTTAAAGGTGGATTACCAGTAAATCCTTTGTGTTGAAGTAGGATTTAGATGATTTTTAAAAAAAACTTTTGAGCTTCAGATGGTAATCACAACTAGTCATTTATTCTTCAGATACTTTGACTGTTCTATCAGAATGAACTTCCATAAAAGCATATTCAAGATGTTTAATTGAAAGCTCAACAAAAAGGCTTCACACAGTTTTGTAACTGATCTTAAAAAAAGAGAGGCCTTGAAGATATACATGTACCAACTTCTGGAAGGCATGAAATTATATATAGAAAAAGATATTGCTTCGGTGCTCAATATACTACTTCAAGTGTAAATCAGATACTGATCCTTTAGCACTGCTACTGCCCTTTTCATGCTGAATGTAGATAACCCTGGGAATTTTACCTTGATGCATTCTTGCCATAGTCCTTTGATCCTGAGGACCTGTATCATACTACTGCTCTATGACAACACTTGATATTTTGTTGATAGGCATGCTGCTTGTACCTAAACACCAATTTATATTACTTTGATAAACCATGCAGAGATTTCAATTCAGCTTGCACATTAACCCATCATTTACGCATCCTTCATAAATTCTATTATTGATGTTTCCACTGTTCATACCAACAATCATCAATATATTGAATCTGATTTTGGCATTATTTACCACTCTTCTTTTTCTGTCCTTCTGTTCCAAAGAAAGCCATTGCATCTTCATTTCTAGGACTGCTCTAGAATCATTGCTGCTTTATATTCAATTCAATTGTTCTAACATAAAGATTTTCAGGAAGACATCTTCAATTTCTTTTCTATGAATCTTCATGGGCTGATTACTCAAAGATTTATTACTCACTTAACTGCATTTTTCCAAGTGGACCTTTTGAAAGATGTAATGAACTGATGATAGGCACTTTTCTTACTCATCCTTCTTAATGTAATACATTGTTAATTCTAGCAGTAGGAGGTATAGTGTGATCATCACTTTAATGTGCTAAAGTCTTCTTAGCTTATATGTTCATTGCTAAGGTTTCCTCTATCATCATGGCTTATTGCTCTCTTCTCGTCTTCCATCAATCTGTCAGCTACTTAATACTTCAGATGATCTTCTTTCTCTATAGTTCTCTTTTAGAGGAATTTCCTTTTTCTTCCTGATCTCATAGCTATTCTCATTACATGGAGCTCTTCTTAGACTAATTTCATGGGGTCTATATATGAACTTCCCTCCCCCTGGGATGTTGCTTCATATTTGTCACTGGATGGATTTTTTCTTTGCTTCCTAGAGCAGCTCCCCCTAAGACTATGGAGGATTCATTATGTTATTGAGATAATAGGCTTCCCCTTTCTCTTTTCTTTCCATACTTTATTGGGGTTCTTCATAATGTCTGCACTTCTCTTAAATTCATAGTTTTGATTGATCTTTTTTGATTCCATCATATGTCTAGAATTCTGTAATATATATGGCAGTTTACAGTCCTTTGCTTTGTGACCAAGTTTGAGGCATACATAACATCTTATTTTATCATAGTACATTTGAAATGATGTATAATAATTTTTTCCCCTTCTTGAATACATTATACATTCAACAGATTTATGTCCAAAATTATTGCATGCATAACAGTAGCCATGGAAATGATTTGTGTACCTGGTGAAAGATTGTCTTTTCCATTTGCTTGCTTGAGGGGTTATTCTCTTTTGCTGCATCCTTTGCTGGTTGGACTAGATTGGCTTTGTCTTACAATATGTTGCATTATATCCTGGTTTATGACAAGAGAAACATGTGCTATTTTTCATAGGAGGAAAGAACCTTCTTTGACATCTTCTAAATTTATTCATTTCATATTTAGGAGCATGTGAGCCTTTAGCAGTTGATTGTTTCATCTTCTCATTCTTTGTTCTTTCATTTTGCTGCTTGATTCTATTTGTTTCTCTGCAACTCATGTTCTTGCTGGCTTCTACTTCTGTAGGAATTTGCTAAGCTGTTTCATTGTTCTTTATAGCTTTTACAAAAATGATTTTCTTGTTATCTTCTGCCTTGGACTTACTGGTTTCTCCTTCATATCCTATCCCAGCCTTTATGAGAGGAGACCTTTGAAAATTTAGAATTTGGTCTAGTTGTTCAGAGCTTTGCATTTGAGGATTATTCATTAATAAGTCTCTTTGGGCCTTTTCTAATTTCTTTCTCAGGTTCACTACTTCTTCTTCCAATTTTTCACATTCCAGATTTTTCTCTCATTTGTTGCAGCAGAGTGTCTTCTACTTTCTTTGCCTCTTCAAGCTGTGTCTTCAGGCCAATAATTTCTTTCCTATCTTCATATTCTCTCTCATCACATATTTGTACCAATCTCTTACGGTCTTTGTTTTTATTCTTCAAACTTTCTATTTTTGTTAGAGCTGTCTCAAGTTTGGCTTTTTCTTCAACTGCAATTTCTTCATGGCTCTTACTACCATTCACACTAGCAGGTACCTCATTTGATTGAACATCTTCTTTTTGACATGAATTTCTCTTTTTCTTAAATCTCTTCTCCTTCTTGACAATGAAATCCTTAGTGTCTACTCCATGCATGAAATTCAGTCTGTCCCAGATTTCTTTTGCTGAAGTTAAATCCATTATTAACTCAAGATCCTTGTTATGAAGATTGTTATATATCACACATTTTGCCTTGGAATTCATTTGTTGTTCTTTCACCGTGGGTGAGTCTTTGCAGTAAACATCACATACAAGCTTCCATACCTCAGGGTCATAGGCCATTAAACCTGTTTTAACCTTATCTCTCCATTCAGGAAAGTTTGTTGTATTTAACACGGGTGCATTTTGATAGTCCATGACTCAACCAGATCTCCTTGAAGAAATTAAGCTTACACCAAAGGAACCAGCTCTGATTCCAATTGTTGAACCCTTAGTTAAACTGAGAGGGGGGGGGGTGAATCAGTTTAACACATTCATGGACTTTTAAAATTTTTTCATTAGAACTTATTTACACCTTCATTTCATATTCAACTTAATATGTGAGTAGTCTTAGAGTGTGAGCAACAAGTATTAATATAATGTAACAGTAGATTTGATATGAGAGCATCAAGTATTGAGTAGATGAGATAAATCACATCAACACATAAACATCATGCACATAGAAACTAGATATAAGTGGAAACCCATAAAAGGGAGAAAACCACATCTTATTATTGTTGTGATGCAAAGGAAAGCTCCAAATCCCTCTCACCACTGTTTTTCTGCAGGCAACAACCCACAGGAGGCTTCGACCTCAATTCTACAAGCTACAACTTGCAAGGAAGCTCCAACTCCCATCAATTTTCTGCATGCACCAACCTACAGGAGGCTCCAACCTCAGTCAGCTACAACTAACATTTTATCAAGCTACAATTTGATGTGGAAGCACCAACTCCCATCTATTTTCTGCAAGCACCAACCTATAGGAGGCTCCAACCTCAGTCAGCTACAACTGACATCTATCGAGCTACAACTTGATAGGGAATCTCCAACTTCATTACTCTTTCAAAAGAGAATCACTTGCTGATTTACCTTGGATATCAGCTCTGTTCTGTTCCATCTGCTCTGTTGTTCATCTATTCTCATATCTGCCATGTATCATCTCTGCATCTTCTCAGATTCTCTATCAGCTTCTCCTTCTTCTCTACTCAGCTCCTCCTTCTTCTCTGCTCATCTCCTCTTTCTTCTCTGCCTCACTGCTTCATTTCTGCATTCTCTTCACTCACTCTCTAACCTCTTTGTGCATATCAATGTGTTATTATATATAGAGTTCATCACATGACTCTTTACATTCCTAAGGGAATTTGAAGTGAATAGCCCTGAATTTTTTCCTTCTGCCTCCTTATTTCTTTTACCAGCTCATTAAAAAAATATAACAATATCTGTTAATTTCAATATTACAGTGGGATTATGTTTTCCTCCGGAGACTTGCCAATGCATCAAAAACAATAAAAAATTAATTACAACATTTACATTCACATTTTCAGTCACACATTTCAATTTCACTCAGATCCTTTTCTGGATTTTGGCTTTACTGGATTTGTCTTTTCTGCTGCTATTAAGTAACTGATATGCATACTTCTATTCATCATGCCTGCAAAATTCCCTGTGACTTTTTCAGTTCCTACATTCTTTGCTTACCTCTGTTAGGCCCACATTTTCATCCCTGTGTTTATTCACCTATTCATTGTACTTTTGTGCACCTGCTGCATATATAACTGCTTTTCCAAGTTTATTCTCAAATAAATATAAATCTAGGCAATGTCTATTAATTATTAATCTCTGTGCTCAGGCTACCTGCTTACACACTCTTTGTCCATATAATATATTTTCAAATCAACCCCCTTCAGACATTTTGTATCACTGTACATTTTTCTGCAGCTGGCTCTCTCTCTTTCGTTGCAGTTGTGTAACTGCTACACATATAAATGTCTTTTAATATAACAGCTGATTTTAAATCTGGGCAAACTTGAATTAATGTGGAAACTTCATTTTTCCATGGTTATAAAACCATATGTATAAATTCATTCATATTTCAATATTTACAATATTTCATACGGGACCATATATATCGGGACCCACATATTCCAAAGTCTTCAAAGTGAAAACGCCTTTTGAATAGTTTTTACTACAGAACCTTTGGTTTAATCAACTCTCGGCATCTTCAAAACTGTGGTTAAACCATAATAAAAAAAACCCAACTTATAATATTTCGAATTAATATTCGAAGTTTACCTCATGAAGAATCTATGGCATAAACCATAGAGGTGAGATCAACTTGGACCAACTAATTTAACATTGGTTAAGCGACAGGTTTCCATCCACATATATGGTGAATTTTTCTCAACACTTCTTTTAATCACTCTGGTTACAATTGAAAACTCGACCATGGAAAATATCACCAACTTTGGAATAACATTCAAAGTGATGGCCCAATCGCTTTTCGTCATAATTTATATTTAATTTAAACAAACCTTGGTTAAACCCGCAAACATTAATTTGAAAAGTCCCAATCAATATAATTTAAATTGGGGCCCACATATATAATCAATGACCCAATCACATACTCACACCGTACCATGGTTATCCTTCGCGCACCTTCCTCATACGACCACCGTCCGATGGCTCCCCTCCAGATCGACGGCGCTCAACAATATCGCGTGGCTTCCTTGGTCGGACATTAACGTGCGATGGCGCACAGTGATGGGGGTTTTGCAGATTCATTCAGGGACACGGGTCGTTCGTTCTATGGAATCACTCCCAATCTCTTGAATACCGCTTGCCCGTCGAAGGTGGTGCGATGAAAACCACCGGTTAGCTCTAAACCGCGTCCACTGTTCCACCTTCGTGGTTCCGCCCCTTCGCTCAATGTTCCATCAATTTATATTCTAACCTTTGGTTCATCAATGTTTCAACACGACTCCTCCGCATACTATAACGCGCTGCTTCATCAGGTTATACATTCCCCATTTCTCACTGTATCGTGGCCTTAGCAACCCGATATCTTATACAGATTCACGAATCTACTCCTTCCACAGAGCTTATGATGTTTACAGACCATGAGTAACAAATTCACGCTTTCACAATAAATTCAAGTAGTCTACACGGGCATAATCCCATCTGTCAGTAACACAGGGTTTCATAATTGTCCACAGGGACTCAAATATCCTTCCTACTGAATTCAATCAAGAATATACATATAATTCACAGAGAATTTAGAAGCAGTCCCTCATCATTATATACAAATGTAGCCATTTACAAGAACATTCACTTATTCTTCTCAATTGGTCAGATTTTCTATTCGATGGCCTTTTTATCCCACTTTGTCTCTAGAAAAATCTGCTTCAATTCATTGCTTGTCTCTGCTCCTTGACTGATACTGCTCTCTGTAAATTCACTCTTCCTATGTTCTTCTCTGTTGACCTTTGTTCTCTGCTACTTTTCTTTTCTATTTTCCTAGTTACTGTTTCAGATGCTCCTTCTTTGCCAATTCCTTTGCCATCAATGACAACATTTCCAAGATAGGAGATACTAAATTAATTAATTATTTTAATGTATTTTCTAAGTTAAAACTTAGGAAAATAAAATAATTGAAGTGAATTTAATTAAACATGTGATGAAATTGTCTTAAGTCACAAAGATCAATCTTTCTTTTAATCTTAGCCATTGATTCAAAATCTGATCATGGTCGTTGATTTGTCAACGAGAAAAGTATAAAGGAAAGGCTTGGGGTCATTTGTAAAGACACACAGAGGTAGAGCACTGAAACTAAGCTTAGATTCTAGGGCAGGGTTTGCTAAGAATACTCAGAAGTGATTCAGTTGCAGAGAGGGGAATTTAGACCAAGGGGATGATCTGATCCCAGGGTCTAGAATACACAAGAGGCAGAGAAGAGATTAGCTCAAGGACAACGCAGAGGAAGGCAGTAGAAACAATAGTAGCAAGGACAACATAATTTTTAGGAAACCATTTAGGGGTTACGCAGAGACCCTTCAGGGGCAGCGTAGTGACTACGTCACCCATTCTGAAGTAATGTAGTCCCTTCCAGAGCAGCGCTGAGGGCTTGGAGGCCATCCAAGGCAGCGTAATTTTCAGGAGCAGATTCACACAGAGGGAAGGGTGACGCTATATAGCACTGTGTCCTAGAAAGCCCATGCAATTACTGCATAGAGGAAGCTCAGAAAAAATGTTAGTTGGGTCTGAAGCCAGCCAGTGTGATTTAGATCTGAATCTGCCAGATCCAGAAAGTCCGCAAAAAAGTTGCAGAAATTCAGAAGAGCTGGTGGGGTTAAATTTATGAAGTTTTCAGATTTTTAGCCTTAGCACAAGTGAAAAATATTGGGAATAGATCAACTTCTCAGAAAAGTTTCTTGCTAAAGGAAACCTTCAGTTTGATCAGAGGATCAAAGAAGAAGCCGAATCATAGTTGATTTGGTAGATTTTGAAGGAGGGAAATCAAGTTTCAGAGGGAGCAGAGGGTGCCCAGTTTGTAAAGGACCCTAGATCTAGATCTCTAGCATAGAGAGGAGGAGCTCTGACACATTCTGAGCAGATGACTCCTCATGGAATACATGATCAGGATAGTTTAGAGGGCCTCTCAAAATTTTTGGTGTGGAAAGCAAGGATCTTGATTTTCCTTGAGGCATACGGTCTAAAATACCATGCAGAGCATACTTTGGCCACACCAACAGATGTAGATCTCTTACAGAAGCATAGGGAAGCTGTTGGGCATGCCAAGCGACTGATAATGGACAGTGTCAAGGACCATATTGTACCACACATAGCTGAGAAAAGGAAAAATAACAAAATATGGAAGGCCTTGACTTCCCTGTATGAGGGAAAATCAGTCCAAAGAAAGATGCTATTGGAGGCCCAAATGAGGTCATTCATGATGACCAAGGGAGAAGACATCGAACATTTCCTCTTCACATTGTAGTCAATCAGGGATCAACTGACTACAATGGATGCAACCATAGATCATGCAGTGATAGTCATGATTGCCCTCAATGTAGTCACGGATGAGTAAGAAACCTTTTTCCAAAGTATCTTGGGCAGAGCGGATCTCCCAGATTGGGACAACTTGTGGTCAATCCTGCGGCAAGAATAACTATGCAGATTCACCAAGAAGCAGTACAGCCCTGGGTTGAGAAAATTAAAGAAAGAAGATGAGGAAGATGTAGCCTTGGCATTAAAGAAGCAACCAAAGAAGAAGAAGGATCTTTCAAATATTAAGTGCTTCCAGTGTGGCAAAATGGGATATTTTTCCAACCATTGCCCTGAAAATAAAAAGGACAAGGAAGCATCTTCTTCCAAAGCATCAGTGGCAGATGATGGGTCAGGAGATGATGCAGCCACGAGTGCTCATGAACCACAGAGGTGGGGTGACATGGACATGTAGAGGAGCTACATGGAAGAAAGGCAGGATCCTTGAGTAGCTCATCTCTTGGATCAACAAGCGAGCTATGAAAAATTTAAGATAGTAGCGGGACAAGTGGAGTAGTGGGTGAATAGATCACAGATGAGACAGAGGCAAAGGAAAATATAAAGGTTGGGAGGAGCAACGTAGAGCAAAGCAGCATCAGCGTAGAAGCAGTAGCAGTGCAAAGTAGTATTGCTTATGTAGTGCAGAGCTACAACAATGCAGAGAGCTTCAGATGGAAAACACAGTGCAACAACAACGTGATATATTTCAACAAAAGGAGCTAATGTGACTTCAGTGGTGTAGAGGGAGTTTGATTACGCAATAAAAACTGTAGCTGTGCATCGTTCTTTAGATGCTAGCACAGATCTGTAGCCTATGTAGCTTCAGTGATGAGGATGCATCCCATCAGACTTGTTTGTCAAATATTGGGCAGGAGATTCAATTGTTTCTCTCAAAAACTGAAGTTGTAGTCCAGCAGATCAACAATGGCAGTGCTATGAGCAACATATATGCAACATATTGAGAGGGAGCTGAAGTATAGTGGTTGCAGTGGTAGTGGCAGAGTCATGGGCAACAGTACAGGGCAGCAGCAGTGCAGATTTGAGTGGCAAGATGCCAAGCTTCAGGAGCACAAAACTAGTGCCCAAAATCATGTAATGCATAAGTGTGATGTATTGCTAGAGAACACCCTTGATGCTAAGAGGGAGTGTTGAGATTTTGTGTATTTTGGGTAGCATCAGTTGTGCTCTAGGTCCCAAACTGACTTGCCCTCTGGTATTGGGTCATCTTACCATATACTATTTCTGATAATGGAGTCATACTCCTCAATCATGGCATCAACAAAAACTGGTTTCTACACTTCTTCCTTGAATGAGGATGGCTCAATCTCTACACTCTCACTCATAAGAGCCATGTAACTAGTAGAAATATGTTGCATGATCTTCAAAGCACCATGGTGTAGATGGCCCAATCTTTTATACTATTACTCATTTATGTCTCGACTCCGCACCTTCTCTACTTTCATGCTCAAGGCAGCACAATATTCTACATCCAATTTGTAGAGGTTCTTTACCCAAACCCCAATCTTCTTCACCCATCCCGTGGCCTTGTGACGAAGGAACTTCTTTCCTTTGATAAGTATCACATCATATCCACGGTATTATAACATAGAAATTGAAACTAAATTCTTCTATAAACCAATAACATACATGACATACTTTAATGTGAGAGGAGTACTAGACTCCCTCTAAAATTTAACAGTATTTATTCCATGTGCGCTATACCCCCCATCATCTCTCATCTCGATGTGCACGTGGAGATACTTCTCCTCCAAGTTTCTGAAGGATTATTTGTTGCCGGTCATATGGAATGTAGTTCCACTATCTAGGTACCACATAGAACCCATCACCGATGACACCATGCATGCAATGAGAGTGAAATCCAACTCGATTTGTGAACCAAGATCTTCACCTATCGCTCCTCTTGAGGGCTTCTTGTCGGCCTTCTTGTGCGGACACTTTGTGGCATAATGTCCCACCTCATGATAATAAAAACATTTAATCTTCGACAAGTCCTTCTTCTTTCCTGCCTGCCTAGAATATGATTTGGAATGGGAAACCTTCCCTTTCCCTTTATTTGACTTTCCAGCCAAGGCACAATTCTCCTCATCGTCAGTTTTTTATGAGGATCCATCTCTAGTATTCCGCCGAATCTCTTCTTGTACCAAGTCGGACCAAAATCACTCCCACTTTGGTAACTTCTCCCTCCCATTCACCGAATCCTAGCAGCTATGCTAGCTTTTGGGAAGGCCTAGAAGTGCTAGGCTAACTATATCATCCTCGACAACTATAACACCAACACTTCCAAGCTTATCTCAAATTGAGAGAACTTCGTCAAGTATTTTGGTATTGTGTTGTCCTTCTCCATATTGATTTTTTTGAGCTTGTCCTTCAGTGCCAACTCCTTGTGGTTACTGTTGTTCTAAAACAAATATGTTAAGGCCTTCCACACATAATGTGTAGTTTATTTTCCATGGATTTTCAGGACAATGTGATCTCTAAATCCTTCTAACATGATCCTTCTTGTCTTTGCTACATTCTTATTCCATGCATCAAGATTTTGAGCATCTATTGCTGCGGGCCTAGGAATATCACTATCTATGAACTCCTTCAACCCGTTGTCTTCCAACACTGCTTCCATGTTTTCCTTCTAAGCTATGTAATTCAAAATATCCTCAAGGGAATATTCGAGTCTCAATCCACAGAAAGACATCTTGATCCTGCTGCTGGTCCTAAAGAGTAGATCTGCAAATTTGATTCACATGTTAAAAAAAAATTCGTATTCTTCTCTTTTATAGTGATTGTTGCTCTAATACCATGTATAAAATCCACATAGATTCAAATGATCTTGTAATATGCTAAAAAAATACTTGAATATATTCTACGACTTGCAGAAACTAATTACGATCACATAATCACATGAACAAGAAAGAGAATGAATTTCAATCACACAACACAAAGATTTATCTGGGGAAAGCCTCAACTAAAAACCCCGCTATCTGTATATTTCATAAGTCAAAGAATATGAAACAATACAATGCTTCTATCAAGCTTTAGAGTATTGACACTATCTCTATCTGTCTCACACTATCCTAGGCTAGGTTTGGTTCAATACTTAACCAATTTCATGCCTTTGGATGCCCTACCTTGCTTGCACAATCCTGAGGGAAATTGAGCCCCTATTACTTAGGAAATTCCAAATTAATGATTGCACAATACATGTAATGCCTTTTACTGTCTCCATGCACCACCTGTACAATTTTATAATTATACAATTGATAGTACACTTCCATTTAACTCACATATCAACTGGGTCTTCCTTAAAATTGACACGCAACAACTATTTATAGCGAATTATCAGTTATTTGATTGATCACCGCATGTGAATTAAATCAAATTTAATTCACTGGACCTCTTATTAGTTCCTCCATTAGTTAGAACTATTTAAATTTATTTTAACTCAAATAATTAAGTTAAATAATTACAACTCAAAATAAACTGTAACTAAACCCCCTAAAACTTAGAGATAACTCTACATGCCTCTAGTTTGACCCTCAACTCGAATTGACTGAGCTAAATAAGTCTTCTTGACTTAGTTAACTCACACAAGCCGTCATGTGATGTGGAATTACAATTTACTTCTAATTCAATTAAGGGAAAATTAAATTATAAGCCTCTTCTTGTTGCCATTTTCAACAAGTGTTACAACCTCAGTTATGGCATTTGTTGTTACAAAATCTGTTGTCACAACATCCATTGTTGCAACATCTGCTTCTCAATCCTTTGTTACCTATGTTTGTGCTTCTCAATTTTTTTTCTCAATCCCCCATGTGGTATATTTGTATATAGTCCTCAACTAAAGAACTAAGCTAAAGAATCAATGTGAGGAATTGAAAGAGGAATTGAGAGGAATTTAGAAGGCTAAATATTATCCCTCAACATTTAATCATATAATAATAGCAGAGACCAATAAATGAACATATATAGTTATCACAAATATATCCAAGTACAACATATAAGAAACAATCTAAAGATTTCGGGGTAGTAAATTAAAAATATTGTTCAATTTCTAACTCAGTAGTGAACATAAGTTTGCAGAGGGACATCAGGGAAATTGATACTCAATATAGGCCTTCCCAATGTCCTATACTATTCTCAAATATACACAAAACAGACTATGAAATTACAAGAAGAACTCATAAGTACACATTTGTTGTCATGAACGAAAACTAGAAGCCTTTGATTATATCCAAGTTGAAATTATTACAACAATATTACAAAAAATTGCTTCAGGTATCAACCCTTTCTTATTAACAAATAATGTATATATATAGTGATTTAAAAAATATCCTCTCTTAAAATATTTACATTTAAATCATTATTATTTTTTGTTTTTTTTTTAAGGAATAGTTATATTTCTATTAAACAATCTAGATTCTAGCCATAACCATTACATTTAGAAGTTACAATAATTCCACATCCCTCCAAAAATTATATGATCGGAGACAATTATATTTCAACGTTTTCTTATCCATATTTTCTACATCATTTTCCTTATACATTTGCCAAAAACCCCCATTAATATTTACATATTTTCATAACATAAAAAACCTATTTCTATATGCTAAAGTCAGTTTCTTCTGATTAATGTTGTCCGATTTCTTCAATATCAACCGCATCTACTTCCCCCTACTGACATGCTTCCTAAGGTTCATGCTGCTCAACCTTTTTCTGGATCTCCAATTATACAATGAACTATGGAAGGGGGGCTCCCTTCTCACTGCGCACTGGTTCATTGTCACCTTCCTCCCCAATGCCAAACACTTCCTTCAGAATTGAAACAACCACAATCTCCACCTTCTCTTCCAAATTATCCACCTTTCAGTCGAGATTCACTATCTTTGACATGATTACCTTCGTTTTCGCCTGAAAATTCTCCACGTCTTTCCTCAAGCCTCCTAATTTACTCAAAACAAGGGTAAAGTGAGACGACCTTCAGATATAATTTTCCCTCCTATTCACAAAATAATTTTCTCCACTTCACACTTGAACGCATTGAGGGAATTCTCAAAAGAGTATCTGATGTCATTTCCAGACGTAGAAGCCATTTCTTCGACACAGTGAGCATGTGTGGAAATCCATAATGCATATGCCCTCCATAGCCATCTTCTTATAGCCAAAATCAACTCCATATTGACGACGCGAGAGGTCCCTTCATTTTTAATGTTCTACGGTTGTGCACTCCCTGCAACCAAATTAATTTTCATTTATTCTTGCTACGAGATAAATTCCCACATGATCGACCTAAGGTGATCCTACTCGAGCTCAAAGAACAAAATTCCTTCACTGCACCTCTACCTTAAATCTCAACTTACGAACTCCCAATTGTCCTTAATCCTGTCTTGATTCCTCTTAATTATCCATCATGAGATTCAAGAATCCAACTTATTGCTAGGACTCCCGTTGCAGAACATATGTGCTAAGGAGTAAGTTAGTTAATTAATGATCATGTTAGACATTTCACCCTTCTCCATATTCTTCCACCCTTTTCCATTTATAAATGTTCATAGCATGTGAAATTTGGAACATGCGTTCCTGTCCTCCCTATGTTGAACTTGCTCCAGGATGATGACCCAATTAGCTTTGTTGGTCAAGGTTGTCATTGATGTCAATATGGAATTGTTGGAAATGGAAAATTTCCTAACCCTTTTGATGAATGAATAACCCTTCTGTGATATTTCCTTAACCTCATCAAAACCATAGTCAATATGATGTCAAGCCATTAATGAAGTAAACCCTAGGGAAATTAATAAGGTTGAAGAAATCCTTGATAACATGCCCTAGCCTCATGATTCGCTAGCCTTGCTAAAATTCCCATGAAGCCCTAGCTCTATCTAAACAATGGATAGCTTTAGATTATTGATGAATATGTTCATATGTCCATGAGAAATTAATAGGAGAAATGCTTAATGTAATTAAATGAAGCCCATGATACCTTTGAAGATTCCATAATCCTTATAAATGAAGGTCACATTTGGAGCTCTAATGAAGAAGCCTTAGATGCCCTAATACTAAAATCTTGAAGGCCTAAAGTCTATGAAGAAGGAGCCCTAGACATAAAATACTAAAGGCTGCCATGAATATAATTAGAATGAAAATCTCACAAACATAATTTTCTAGATGGTAAAAATGAGCTTATCTAAGGATGAAATTGGCACCTGCATGTAGAGGACATTTTCCTCTTTGTAATGAGCCCTTACACATGTTCTAAATCCTCATAGGTTAGAAGAAAATGATTTTACAAGTTGAAAACATATGTTTTTAATGCTCGCTGACATGAGCCTACATGTGAAAGTCGATGCCTTCACCCAACATACGTGTCTATTGATTGAAGGTTAAAACTTGTATAAATACAAGTTCGAGCTCATCATTTTGGCATCCATTTTTCGGTGAATAAATTAGATATAAGGGAAAATAAGGAGACAAAAGCGAAGGAGGATGTTGAAGATTTATTGTTGGGCTGATTTTTGTATTGGGTTATCCTTCCATTGAGATTTCGAACAATGGACAATAATATTAGTGTGGAGAATTGCAAAAAGAAGCTCGTACCACCTTTAGAACTCAGACCTCCAAACCCGCGACCTCAGATTATAGGCCTTTATTAGCTCCCGTGCCTTTGTTTTATGGGAGAAGTGTAGACCTGTGATAATACTTGTGGAAGGTTAGATATGTGGTAAGTTTGTGGGAGGCTATACAGTCACCTGAATTGTTTCATACATACTTGCAAAAAGCCATTTCAAGCTCAGAGCTACAATCAATTGGATATCTCATTGAAGATAGACTTGTCTAAAACTTAAATTAGAGAAGAAGAACTGTAATAGTAGATAGTTAGCTGTGGAGAGGACCTGTAGAAATTTGAATAACTGATATGTTATCCACCGAGATTCTCTTGATCACACACTATTTTAACTTCATGCACAATACGAAATCTCATCTACCATTGATCATTAATTTCGGAAATAAAAACAATCGCATGCGCACATTAAAACCATAAAAAATCACACATATGAACACAGTATTTTATGGGAAATATTAAAGCTGAAAACCCCCAACTATATATATATTATATGTCATAGATATCATGTAACAATCATTATACAAATCTCCTCACAAGCTCTCAGTATAATCTCCAATTGCTACACACTAATCAAGCCAGATCTAGCAAATCACATGCTCCAATATTTTCCACCTGATAGCCTACCTCTACTGCGTAATCACTGCTAAAGAATGGCTTTGAATGAACTCGAATTGGTCCAGCCTTGACTGCACAATCCTCATTGGCATCTCCAATCACTGGTTGTTGCAAATCATGCAACAATATAGTCACAACTGATAGTCACACTGCTCTTTCACCTACCTCTTCACTGGTCTCCACTGAAACTGTCCATGCACTGTAGTTAACTTATCTATTCTTTAGTTTAACCATGAAAGAAGAACAGTGAATTGGTCAATTAATCTGCCACCTACTTCACTATGTGTCATTCATGATCATATGTCCAGTCAACTGTTTAACTCGCTAACTGAACACAACTCCATCAACTACCTCAATAACTCCACCAAAATCTGTCACATGAGTTCTAACTGAAGTATCCATGCAATAGCTCCACTTAACCCTCAGGAATAGCGTAATTCCTTCTATCAGCTCCTGTGCCACATCTATTAAGAGCTAATAATATTCGACATATCTATTTTTAGACTGGCAATCTAAAAATATATTCTGCCCAATATGTCTAAAAATAGAAGTCCATCTATTTTTCCAACTTGACCAACCATCCACAAATAGCATCCTGAAACTCATAGAACATGATCGACATGTCTAAAAATAGACTTGCGCCAAAAATAGCCTGCTGGCCCACTTAGTGAAGGCGACTTCTTTCCACTAAGCTCATCATCTTGTTGCAATCTCAACACTCCCTCTCAACAAGATAAGGATTATCTGCCACCCCTATCCTGCCCCTGTGGTATTCGAATTTGCTCCTGGTGAGCACCTTCATCAAGGTATCAACATCCTGATCCTACGTGGGAATGTATGAAAGTAACATGATCTTCCGCTGAACACAATATCTGATATGATGATACCGAATGTCAATGTGTTTAGATCTATCATGAAATACTGGATTGACCGAGAGTTTGATGCAACTCTGATTATCAAAATATATCACAGTAGGATCTAAGTGTGAACCGAACAACCTGACCAGGATCTTCCTCATCCATATAGCCTCACATGCAGCCAAACTCGCTGCGATATACTCATCCTCTGCTGAACTGAGTGCCACGGATCTCTGCTTCTTGCTGTACCAAGAAACTGTTGTCGACCCGATACTGAAAATCCCTCTAGATGTGCTCTTTATGTTCGTTGGGCTCCCTGCCCAATCTACATCCGTGAAGCCACATAGTTTCACCTCATCCGACCGTTTGTACCATAATCCATATCCCGATGTGCCTCTGAGATATCTCAATACATGCTTGCCTGCCTTCTAGTAGAGCTTGGTAGGCTTAACCATAGCTTGTGAAAGCTGGTTAACAGCATAGCATATGTCGATCATGTATTGAATAGATACATAAGCGACCCCACCAACTGTCGATAAATAGTGGCATCCACTACCTCTGCTGATGTAGCATCCTCTTTCCTCCATCCACCAGGAAGAGGAGTGTCGATAGGCTTACATCCATGCATGTTGAACTTCTCCAGTATCTCCCGGGCATACTTGCCTTGAGACACAAATGGTCCATCACTGCATTGCCAAATTTCCAATCCCAGGAAATAATGAAGGAGGCCCAAGTCCTTCATCTCAAACTCTTTTGCAATATCAGCCTTGCATTAGAGCATCAACAGTTCATCACCCGTCAAAATCAAATCATCTACATAAAGTACAATGATCATCAACTTACCCTCCACCACTATATGGTATAGGTTCGGATCCACCTCACTCTTGGAGAATCCAAGTCTGGTGAAATAACTATCTATCCGTGTGTACCAAGCACGAGGTGCTTGTTTCAACCCATACAGTGCTATCTTGAGCCTGCACACATGTGAATCGTTGTTGAAGATCTTGAAACCTTCAGGCTGCTCTATGTACACCTCCTCCTCAATCACTCCATTGAGGAACAAAGTCTTCACATCCATCTGATGAATGTGCCACCCCATCTGCGCTGAGAGAGCAAGAATATTCCGTATGGAAGAATACCTTGCGACAGGTGCAAAGGTTTCCTCATAATCGATCCCCTCAATTTGTGAGAAGCCTCGGGCAAAAAATCTTGCCTTATACTTCTCCACACTCCTGTCAGCTACTTACTTCACTTTGTAGATCCATCTCGAACCCACCACTGATTTCCCTTCCGGCCTTGGGACAATCTCCCATGCACTGTTTCTGACAATCGAATCATACTCTTTTACCATGACATCTACCAATGCGAGATCCTCCATAGCTTCCTCGAAAGAGGATGGCTCTGTCACGATACACTTGCTCATAAGAGCCATGTATCTAGTGTACCGATCAGGTGATTGTCTCTCTCTGCGCTGTGATGTAGGTGCTCCTACAACCCTCTCTGCATCTTGAGCCAGTCGCTCAGCTTTTGTAGTGTGCATCCGCCCTCTGATGGTTGGCGCTGCATGAGTGGTCTCTTCCACTCCATGAACTTCATCTTATGGCTGATCCACATCCTGAAGCTCATCCTTAGGAACTAATATCTCCTCATCTGCATGCAAGTGTGGCTCCCTCTCAAGCGAACACTTCATGGATTTCTCCTCATGAAATTTGATATCCCGTTGCACAACAGTCTTGCGACTGTCTGGAAAATACACACGATAGTTGTGGGGTGTATCAGTGTACCCCACAAATATCCCAACCTCTACAGTCAGCTCCAGCTTCTTCCTGGCATCCTTAGTCACATGAATGTAAATAGGTGAACCAAAAATCCTCAAATGGGAAATATCAGGCTTCTTACCAGAAAACGCCTCCTCGGGTGTACTCATGCCAAGTATCCTGTGAGGACAACTGTTCTGCACATATACTGGAGTATTACATGCCTCAGCCCACAAGTGTATGAGAAGGACTTGATCATGCAACATCGCTCATGCAACACCCATGATCGTTCTGTTCTTCCGCTTAACACCATTCTGCTGTGGGTTATGAGGTGCTATGAGCTCTCTTCGAATTCCTTCTGCGCTGAAAAATTCCTTGAATTCACCAGAGATGAATTCACCACCATTTTCACTCCTAAGAGCCTTCACCTGCTTCCTCGATTCTTTCTCAACCAGTGCCTTGAACTCACAGAACTTTGAGTATGTCTCACTCTTCTTCTGCATGAAGAAGATCCAACACTTGCAAGAAAAATCATCAACAAATATCACATAGTACCTGTGCTTTGCTGTCGAAGCTACTAAGAAGGTCCACACACGTCTGTGTGAATTATCTCAAGGATCATCGTGGCACGACTATCCTTCTCGTGAAAGGTGGCTTTCACAAATTTTCCCAAGGTACATCCCTTGCACTAATTGGATTGCCAAGAAGAGTACCCAGGTGCCCAATAGAAATTTGTTGCAGTATCTTCAAAGCTCCATGGTGAAGGTGGCCCAATCTCCGGTGCCACAACTCGCCATCATCCTGCTCACCACTCCTTCTACCTTGCCTGCCATTTCTACGTAGCCATCTACCTGCAATTGATAAAGGTTCTTAACTCGAACCCCTATCCTCTAGGTTTCACCAGTTACCTTACTGCGCAGGAAAGCCTTTTCTTCGCTAAAGACAACATCATTTCCTTTATCTTCTAACATCGCCACAGAGATAAGATTCTTCTTCAATCCTGGAACATGCATCACTTCCTTCAATACAAAGGGTTTACCAGACTCCCTCTCAAAGGAAATGGTACCGATACCGGTCGCACTGTATCTACCATCATCTCCCATCTCGATGTGCACTCCAAGATCTTTCTCATCCATATCAGTAAACAAATATTTATCTCCTGTCATGTGAAAAGACGCACCACTGTCAAGAAACCACATTGAACCCATCACACTTGAGACCAAGCATGCGATCAATGAAAAATCCAGCTCAAATTGCAAGGCTAAGGCCTCTCCATCTGCAGATCCAGCAGCCTGCTTATTTTTCTTCTTTTGTGGAAAATTAGTGGCGTATGTCCGTGTTGGTGATTGTGAAAGCACTTCACCTTGGACATGTCCTGCTTCTTGCCTTTCGCACCGGATTGAGAAGCATTCTTCTTGCTCTTCCCCTTCCTTGATTTGGTAGCCAAAGCGAAATTTTCTTCATGTGAGTTCTTTTATGAAGATCCGTCCCCGGTACTTTTCCTTATCTCCTCTCACACAAGATCTGACCAAAGTCGCTCCCATCCTGGCAATTTCTCCTGACCATTGACAAAGTTCTGATAGGAATGCCAACTCTTCGAAAGCCCAAGGAGAGCCAAGCTCACCAAGTCCTCGTCATTTACAGTCACCCCCACACTTCCTAGCTCATCCCTGCATTGGATGAACTTCGTGAGGTACTTGGGCATACTATCGCCTTTCTACATTTTTATGTTCCTGAGTTTATACTTGAGTGCAAAATTCCTCTGGTCGCTCTTGCTTTGGAATAAGTCTCTCAACGCTTTCCACATCAAGAATGAAGAAGCCTGACCATGAAGGCTGGACACTATGTGATCCTTTACACCTTGCAACAGAATTCTTCGACACTTTGCTATCTTCTTTTGCCATGCGTCAAGTGCGGAGGCATCGCTAGAAGCAAGTTTTGGAATTTTTGCATCTATGAACTCCTTCAACCCATTTTCATCCAGCACCGCCTCCATCCTGTCCTTCCATGCAATATAATTCAAGCTACCCTCAAGGGCATACTCCAATCGCAATCCATTGAAAGACATCTCTACTTCGAAACCAAGAAAACACTGCTGCAAATTCGAATTCCACCAGCACAAAACTCAACTGCTTCAATGTTTTGCAATTGCTCCAATGATCAATATAGCTTTGATACCATCTAGAAATTTGAATAAATGATATTTTATCCACTGAGATTCTCCTGATCACACACTATTTTAACTTCATGCACAATACAGAATCTCATCTACCATTGATAATTAATTGCGGAAATAAAAACAATTGCATGCACATATTAAAACCATAAACAATCTCACATATGAACACAGTATTTTATGGGAAAGATTAAAGCTGAAAACCCCCAACTATCTATATATTATATGTCATAGAGATCATGTAAAAATCATTATACAAAGCTCCTCACAAGCTCTCAGTATAATCTCCAATTTCTACACACTAATCAAGCTCGATCTAGCAAATCACATGCTCCAATATCTGCCACCTGATAGCATGCCTCTACTGCGCAATCACTACTAAAGAATGGCTCTGAATGAATTCGAATTGGTCCAGCCTTTCTCATGCAATCCTCATTGGCATCTCCAATCACTATTTGTTGCAAATCATGCAACAGTATAGTCTGGCCCGATAGTCTGCTTTATCACTGCCTACCTCTTCTTTGGTCCTCACACATGGCTTGTCCATACTGCAGCAGTTAAATGGTGTATTCTTTAGTTGATTAATGAGTTAATAATTAGTGAATTAATTAATAATTAATTCACACCATCTACTAGTGTATCAATCGATTGTTAAAATAAACTAGCTCCTTTATGTTTAACTAGGTTAAACAAGCACAACTCCATCGACTACCTCAATATGCCAAACTATGTCACATGAGTTCTAACTAAAGTATCCATACAATAGCGCTCACTTAACCCTCGGGAATAGCGTAATTCCTTCTGTCATCTCCTGTGCCACATCTGTGCACTTAACTGAAGTGCTCCAAGAGAATAAGATAATGTTTATAGTCCAAATATTATTAAGAGCTAATAATATTCGAAATATCTATTTTTAGACTGGAAATCTAAAAATAGATTTTTCCCAATATGTCTAAAAATATAAGTCCATCTATTTTTCCAACTTGACCAACCATCCACAAATAGCATCCTGCAACTCATAGAACATGATCGACATGTCTAAAAATAGACATAGTCTAAAAATAGACTTGCGCCAAAAATAGCCTGCAGACCCATTTAGTGAAGGCGACTTATTTCCAATAAGCTCATCATCTTGTTGCAATCTCAACACTCCCTCTCAACAAGCTAAGGATTATCTGCCACCCTTATCTTGCCCCTGTGGTATTCGAATTTGCTCTTGGTGAGCACCTTCGTTAAGGTATCAGCATCCTGATCCTCCGTGGGAATGTATGAAAGTAACGTGATCTTATGCTACACAAAATATATGATATGATGATACCAGATGTCAATGTGTTTAGATATATCATGAAATATTGGATTAATCGAGAGTTTGATGCAACTCTGATTATCACAATATATCACAGTAGGATCTAAGTGTGAACCGAACAACCCGACCAGGATCTTCCTCATCCATATAGCCTCACATGCAGCCAAACTTGCTGCGATATACTCGGCCTCTGCTGAACTGAGTGCCACGGATCTTTGCTTCCTGCTGTACCAAGAAAATTCTGTTGACCCGATACTGAAAATCCCTCCAGATGTGCTCTTTCTATCCTTTGGGCTCCCTGTGCAATTTGCATCCGTGAAGCCACATAGCTTCACCTCATCTGACTGTCTATACCATAATCCATATCCCGATGTACCTCTGAGATATCTCAATAGATGCTTGCCTGCCTTCCAATAGAGCTTGGTAGGCTTAACCATAGCTTGTGAAAGCTGGTTAAAGACATAGCATATGTCGGGCCATACATTGACCAGATACATAAGCGACCCCACCAACTGTCGATAAACAGTGGCATCCACTACCTCTGCCGATGTAGCATCCTCTTTCCTCCATCCACCAGGAAGAGGAGTGTCGATAGGCTTGCAGCCATGCATGTTGAACTTCTCTAGTATCTCCCAGGAATACTTGCCTTGAGACACAAATAGTCCATCACTGCGCTGCCAAATTTCCAATCCTAAGAAATAATGAAGGAGGCCCAAGTCCTTCATCTCAAACTCTTTTGCAAGATCAGCCTTGCATGATAGTATCAACAGTTCATCACCCGTCAAAATCAAATCATCCACATAAAGTACAATGATCAGCAACTTACCCTCCACCACTATCTGGTATAGGTTTGGATCCGCCTCACTCTTGGAGAATCCATGTCCGGTAAAATAACTGTATATCCATGTGTACCAAGCATGAGGTTCTTGTTTCAACCCATACAACGCTCTCTTGAGCCTGCACACATGTGACTTGCTGTTGAAGATCTCGAAACCTTTGGGCTGCTCTATGTACACCTCCTCCTCAATCAATCCATTGAGGAATGTAGTCTTCACATCCATTTGATGAATGTGCCACCCCATCTGCACTGAGAGAGAAAGAATCATCCGTATGGAAGAATACCTTGCGACAGGTGCAAAGGTTTCCTCATAATCGATCCCCTCAATCTGTGAGAAGCCTCGAGAAAAAAATATTTCCTTATACTTCTCCACACTCCTGTCAGCTGCTTGCTTCAATTTGTAGATCCATATCGAACCCACCACTGATTTCCTTTTCGGCCTTGGGACAATCTCCCATGCACTGTTTCTGACAATCGAATCATACTCTTCCACCATGGCATCTACCCATGCGGGATCCTCCACAGCTTCCTCGAAAGAGGATGCTCTGTCACAATACACTTGCTCATAAAAGCCATGTATCCAGTGTACCGATCAGGTGACTATCTTTCTCCGCGCTGTGATATAGGTGCTCCTACAACCCTCTTTGCATCTTGAGCTAGTCGCTCAGATTCTGTAGTGCGCTTCCGCCCTCTGATGGTTGGCACTGCATGAGTGGTATCTTCCACTCCATGAACTTCATCTTGTGGCTGATTCACATCCTGAAGCTCATGCTTAGAAACTAATATCTCCTCATCTACATGCAAGTGTGGCTCCCTCTCAAGTGAACACTTCATGGCTTTCTCCTCATGAAATTTGATATCCCGTCACACAAGAGTCTTGCGACTGTCTGGAAAATACACATGATAGTTGTGGGGTGTATCAGTGTACCCCAAAAATATCCCAACCTCTACAGTCGGCTCCAACTTCTTCCTGGCATCCTTAGTCACATGAATGTAAACAGGTGAACCAAAAATCCTCAAATGGGAAATATCAGGCTTTTTACCAGAAAACGCCTCCTCGGGTGTACTCATGCCAAGTTTCCTACGAGGACAACGGTTCTACACATATATTGGAGTATTGCATGCCTCAACCCACAAGTGTATGGAAAGGCCTTGATCATGCAACATCGCCCGTGCAGCACCCATGATCGTTTTGTTCTTCCGCTCAGCAACCCCATTCTGTTGTGGGTTATGAGGTGCTATGAGCTCTCTTCGAATTCCTTCTGCGCTGCAAAAGTCCTTGAATTCGCCAGAGATGATTTCTCCACCATTGTCGCTCCTAAGAGCCTTCACTTGCTTGCCTTCAAGTCGATGCCTTCACCCAACACACAACTCTATTCATTCAAGGTTAAAACTTGTATAAATACAAGTTTGAACTCATCATTTTGGCATCCATTTTTTGGTGAATAAATTAGATATAAGGGAAAAGAAGGAGACAAAAGCGAAGGAGGATGTTTAAGATTTATTTTTGGGCTGATTTTTGTATTGGGTTATCCTTCCATTGAGATTTCGAACAATGGACAATAATATTTGTGTGGATAATTGCAGTAAGAAGCTCCTACCACCTTCAGAACTCAGACCTCCAAAACCGCGACCTCATATTACAGACCTGTATTAGCTCCCGTGCCTTTGTTTTATGGGATAAGTGTAGACCTGTGATAATATTTGTGGAAGGTTAGATATGTGGTAAGTCTGTGGGAGGCTGAAAAATCACCTGAATTGTTTCAGACATACTTGCAAAAGGCCATTTCAAACTCAGAGCTACAATCAATTGGATATCTCATTGAAGATAGACTTGTGTACAACTCAAATTAGAGAATAAGAACTGTAATAGTAGATATTTAGCTGTGGAGAGGACCTATCTCAGATCTGATGAACAATTCTACAACTCGATGCTTGGAGGAACAATGATGTGTTATGCCTCAGATCTGGGATCACTAGCACAATCTTAGGGGTAGAAATTCAGACTTGTTGTGAAGCTTGGATTAGTGGAACAATTTCAAGAGGGTTGGAAAAATTCCTGTAGGATACATACTTCCTCCTCGGATCTGTTAGTGGACAACAACCTGTGTATTATTAAAGCTCATATTGATAAAACCGTGGAACTTATCTCTTTCCAACAAAATTATAGCTCAGTGTATCATCTTAGAATTAAAGAAGCTCGTGCACATGTGTGAATGGCCAGTCTCCTCTATCAGAATCTGAAACAATCCTCTACCTGAGCTCTAGGGAAGCATGCAAACTCATCTATAAGGAAGTCTACAATTTCAACTGTGTGACACTATTTGAAGGTTGGAAGTCAAATTGTTTAATACATCATTTGGAGTTGTGTTAAGGGTAACCTTTAAGTGACATCGAAGGTAGGTTTGTGCACTGTTTTGGATTATAAAGGAATTGAAATATATCACTCATTGAAATACTTATTAAATACTCCTTGAGAAACTTAAAATATTAGTCCGTAAAGATTAGAAGCATAAATTAAGCCTTGTGTGAAGACAATCTTGTGACCAAATTTGAATAACCTTGTTGAGGAACTGTAGTGAAGAAGACTTTGAGTCTGAACAAGTTTGAAGTACTCTTTAAGGAGCGGTGATTTTGAAGATCTCTTTAGAGCTTATAATTTGGATGTGATATTGAAGAAATATTGTTGAGAAGCTTTAGTTTATCTTGGAGACACTGTTGGAGAACATGATGGATTGTTGAAGTCATCTTGAGTTAATCTTGGAGAATTTTTGTTTGGGTAACATGAAGAGCTGTGGAGACACCTTCTGAGAAGATAAAGTTGTCATTGATGAGAAAAGTGCCTTGTATATCATTTGAGGGAAGTGTTGAAGGTGAAGATATTGTCAGGGCTGGTTGCAGAAGATATTGGGAGCCCTGAATAACTATTAAATTATCTTGACAAATTGAAGCATAGGGTTAGAGCCCTAGAGGATAGGAGTACTTAAGAAGACTAGGTTAGATCCTCTACCTAAGATAGGGTTGGAGCCCTAGAGGTTGGTGCCTCATACAGACAAGGTTGGAGCCTTGGAAGATAGGGTTGGAGCCCTAGAGGATAGGAGTCATTAAGAAGACTAGGTTAGAGCTTGTACCCGAGATAGGGTTGGAGCCCTAGACGTTGGTGCCTCATAGAGACAAGGTTGGAGCCTTGGAAGATATGGTTGGATCCATAAAATTTGGAGCCTCGTGAAGTCCAAGTCAGTGCTTAGAAAAATACAGGTTGGATCCTACTGGATTGGATATTGTTGTCTTCATCTAGAGTTGGATCCCTAATTATTATTGTACTTGATTTATTACAAAGAAGAGGATTGGAGTCCTCGTTGTTTCTGATTAATAAAATTATTTAGTCTTATTGTTCATTTTGTGTTTTTCTAAGTGATCTTAACTGGTAAAGTAACAATTGGAAAATAAATATTTATTCACCGCCCCTCTCAGTATTTCCAACAATTAGAATCAGAGCCAGTACCTTCACTCAAAGCCTAACAACTTGAAGGTAGATCCTTAGAACACAAATGGAAAAGCTAAGGAAGAAAGCCTCCAATCCTTCTAAATATGTCTCTTCTTCAACCGTGAAAATATAATATAATCAAATTGGGAAAGCTCCATGTTCAATGGAAAATTTGATATATGGAAGGAAAGAATGAATAATTACTTAATGCATCAAGGTTTTGAAGTTTGGGAATCAGTGATTACTGAAAGCACGATGGAAGAAGAACCCAAGGAATATAATGCAAGAGCGATAAAAAAGATCATGAGTGGGCTACCAGATCCTCTAAATGCCAAAGTGGAAAAATTTACATCGACAAAAGGTATATGGGCCAAACTTCAAGATCTTCACTCAAAAGGAGCATTAACCATGACCTCTAATCAAGAAAATTATGGAAAAAAAAAAGGAAATATAGAACCCATAAAGGAAGCTAAAAACAAGAGTGAAAACATCAAGATCAAGGAGGAACTAGAAGATGAAGAAAATGAAGAA
The DNA here is from genome assembly GCA_034641835.2 of Pinus albicaulis. Lineage (NCBI taxonomy): Eukaryota > Viridiplantae > Streptophyta > Pinopsida > Pinales > Pinaceae > Pinus > Pinus albicaulis. The sequence continues at coordinate 354,100,219 of CM076571.1, read as the reverse complement.
GATCTCAAAGAATATCTCAATGCAAAACTTTTAGCTTCCCTAGAAGAGATAAGCAGTTTGAAAAAGGAAAATGAAGAGCTAAAAAAACAAGTACAAGATGGTGACCATGACCTTGACAAGACAAGAAAGGAAGTTGACATTTTCAAGCTTCAAGTACAAGAAAGAGATGAGGAGCTCACCAAGATAAAGGAGGAATTTCATCAAAACAAGAATAGGCACCATGAAGAAGTCATATTCATGAAAAATCAGTTAGATAAAGCAAAGAAAAGGGAAGAAACTTTGTCAAGCCATCTTGAACAAAGACATGAAGACTTGAACAAACTTGAAAGAAAAATGGTCAATACAAGGAAGAGGTCTTCTCCCTTAAATCTCAGTTGGGAGAAGCAAATAAACAAGCACAAGGAGCTAAAAAGGTGATGGAAGTTTTGGTCCTTCTGGAAGGACAAGTTGATGAAGTAGAAAAGGAAAGAAATTCCATGACATGCCAACTAGAAGAAAAGGATGAATATATCACCAAATTAAAATCAGATATCACCTCTCTCCAGACCAAAACATGTGAAGCAACAAGTATTAAGGAAGAAATGGAGACGAGTCTAATAAATAAAGATGAATAATTCAAGAAAATGAAAGAAGAAATTGATCTCCTAAAGAAAGAAGTTGATCATCTGAACAAGAGTCTTAAGAACTCTCAAACCCTAGATGACATCCTAAGTCAGAAAATATCTCCTCTTGATAAATTGAGTATTGGTTTTGTAGTTAAACCCTCAAATAGAAATGATGCAAACCCTAATGCTTCAAACAACAAGGATGTATAGGAGCTTGGAATAAATAGTGATGCCCCAAGTTCCAACAAAATCAAGGAGAAGAGTCAAGATGACATTAGAAGAAACCCTACTCCGAGAATATATGCAGATGGTGTCAAGAATGAAAGAGGTAATAAATTTGATCAAAGGATCCAAATAGAGAATGAATTTAGAAGTACATCAAGGAAATCTCCATCCTCCAGGTATCAAAGTATATTTTTTAGTTTTTATATTCTTGTACAAATTTTGGGCATATGGAAAAGGATTGTACAGGATACCACAAGGACAAATATAATGGTCCCTATTAATTCCATAGAAGAAAATTTGCAAGAAGAAGTCATGATTCCTCATTCATGAACAATATGGAGTGCTTCAAATCTTAAAACATTGGCCATATGGCTCATGATTGTAGCTTGACTTGGGTCCCTAAAAAGCTAAAACCATGACTACCAATATAGAAAAGAAAGTTACACAAGTATGGAGAAGAAAGAAAATTGGATTAGAAAGCCTCTTGAACACTTAAGGAATCAACTCATGTTTTTGATCTAATGAGTACATATTTGGCAGATATGATATTCCAATATTTGATGATAAAATTCTACCAAAAATGAGACCATGCACATTAGGAGCTCGTGATTCTTGACTATTCTTGCAGAAGCTATCTGTGAAGAGCCCTATATGAGTCACACATGGACAATCATATCTTGATAGCTCATCTCTCGGGAGTAATTCCATTGAAGAAGATCATGATATTGTGTCTTCACTACACATCCATTGTTGAAGATGTCTTCCACTTGATCACAAGGCAACAATATTTCTTTTCTAAAGAAAAAAGAAGAGCTAGTGGAGTTTATGTAGGTAGGGGGACTTGGTTGATCATCTACCTCATCCATTTCCATCAAGAAATGAAAAGGCTTAGGGGGAGAAATTCCATTAAAGAAAAGCATAATGATAAAAGGAGATGAAAATAACAACATAACAAGAAGGATCACCATGCCAGCGGGAGAAACATATCTATCACGGAGAACTATCATTGATGAATAAAATACGATGGAGCAACATGTCAAGAAGAAACTTGATATGGGGAGTGCTTGGACACCCCATTTTGCATTGATGTTAAAGGGGGAGAGAATGTTGAAAGGGAGATAATATTGCCATCAATGAAAAAGGGGGAGACTATTGGTCAGGTTTGTCATTGATGGCAATATGACATTGCTAGAAATGGAAAATGTCCTAACTCTTTGATGAATGAATAAACCTTTTGTGATGTTTCCCTAACCTCATGCAAACCCTAGTCAATATGATGCCAACCCATTAATGAAGTCAACCCTAGGGTAATTAATAATGTTGAAGAAATCCTTGATGACATGCCCTATCTTCATAATGCCCTAACCTTGCTAAAATTCTCATGAAGACCTATCTCTATGCAAAAAATGGATAACTTTATATTATTGATGCATATGTGCATATGTCCATGAGAAATTCCTAGGAGAAATGGATAATGTAATTCAAAGAACCCCATGATGAATTTTAGGATGCCCTAATTCTGATAAATGAAGGTCACATTTGGAGATCTAATGAAGAAGCCTTAGATTCCCTAATCCTAAAAGCTTGAAGGCCTAAAGTCTATGAAGAAGGAGCCCTAGACATCAAATACTAAAGGCTACCATGAATAAAATTAGAATGATAGTATTACGAACATAATTTTTTTGATGGTAAAATGAGCTTATCTAAGGATTAAATGTGCACTTGCTTGTAGAGGACATTTTCATCTTTCCAATGAGCCCTTACACGCCTTATAACTCCTCATAGGCTAAAATAAAATGATTTTACAAGTTGAAGAAAAATATTTTTAATGCTGGCCGACATGACCCTACATGTGAAAGTCGGCTCCTTCACCCAAAATATGTGTCTATTCGTTGAGGGTTAACAATTTTATAAATACAAGTTCGAACTCATCCTTTGGCATTCATTTTTCGGTAAAGAAATTAGAGATTAGGGTACGTAAGGAGACAAAATCCAAGGATGACGTTGATTTGTTGGGATAATTTTTATATTGGGTTATCCCCATTGATATTTCGAACAATGGACAGTAGTCGTTGTGTGGATAATTTCAGAAGGAAGCTCAGACCTCCTTCAGAACTCAGACCTCCAAACCTGTGACCTAACATTTTAGACATGTATTAGCTCATGTTCCTCAGTTTTATGGGAGAAGTGAAGACCTGTGATAATCTTTGTGGAAGGTAAGCTCTGAGGTAAGTGTGTGGGAGCCCAGAAAATTGCCTGAATTGTTTCAAATATAATTGCAAGAATCCCTTTCAAGCTCGAAGCTACAATCAATTGGACAACTAGTTGAAGATATCCTTGTCTACAACTCAGATCACATAAGAAGCATTGGAATAGTAGATAGTTGGTTGTGGAGAGTATCTATCTCAGATATAAGGAACAACTCTACAAATCGGTGCTTGAAGGAACAATGATGTGTTATGCCTCGGACATGGGATCACTAACATAGTCTCAGGGGTAGAACCTCAGACCTGTTGTGAAGCTCAAATGAGTGGAACAATTTCAAGAGGGTTGGACAACTTCTTGTAGGAGACCAACATCCTCCTTGGATATATGAGTGGAAAAAAACTTGTGGAATTGAAGAGTTTGCCGGATTATCCACAGTCTTATGAAACATTTGTTGACGTTTCGAATCCCAACGGGGATCCATCTTCAGGACAAATGTTCTGAAGATGGATGGAAGATGGATCCCCGTTGGGATTTGAAACGTCGAAAAATGTTTCATAAGACCGTGGATAATCCGACAAACTCTTCAATAAACAATAACCACAGGAACTTGAAAACCAAAAAACTTGTGGAATTATTAAAGCTCAGATTGATAAACCCATTGAACTTATCTCTTGAGCAACATACTTGTATCTCGGTGTATCATCTCAGAATTGCAGAAGCTCGTGGACAGGTGTGTATGGTCAGTATCCTATGGAATATGCTCAGACAATCCTCTACCTCAGCTTTGAGGAAGCATGAAAACTCATCTTCAAGGAAGTTTGCAATCGCAACCGTGTGACACTATTTGAAGGTTGGAAGTCAAAGTGTTTAATACATCAATTGGAGCAGTCTTAAGTGTTAGCATAAATTCTTAATGCAAGTGTACGAAAAGAGCCTACTTTCGCTGTGTGTGAAAAACTTTTATAACAACAAAAATGACTGCTTAAATCTTTATATCTGCAAGAAATACTTAGAAAAAATGCTGCAAAAAACTAGATCTACACAGTAAAAGCAGTTAAACAGTGAAAAAAAATAGTAATTTCTCCATGCATCCAACAACCACAAAAATATTTAAAGAATGTTTTCATATATTATTACACCTAGTGAAGGGAACAAATAGATGTTACCATTCCCCATCAATGGGATGGTTTCTTGGTTGTCCTTAATGCTTTAGTTACATAAGTTTCTCTCTCTCAATGGTGCATAAAACCCAAAATGTGTGTTGAACTCAAGTGGGAGCTCAAGAGGCAAAAGAAAATAGTATTAACAATGAGAAATATCAAAGTGCGACAATGAAAAGGATCAAAGTGAAGAATTAATGGAAAAACCCTTCTATTTATAACAAAATATTCAGTTATCCTCGATAATGGCGAATAATAAAATATTATTAACCAAGATATAGATCTAACCGCTTGGAATATTGTATTATATTTTGTTGGAGGGAAAAGGTATTTAAATTGGTTAAATACCTTTATTTATAAATAATAAACAATAAATGATTTATTTATCATTTCAAGAATGTGGTTAAAGAATAATAAACAATTAATGATTTTTTAAATTACTCCTAGGTGATTTAATCAAATTTTGTTGAAGAGAATGGAGAAACTTAATTAGAGAGAGTCGGTCCACCAGAACCTTAGATTAGGAGTTTGTTCCTATTTCTTAGGTATTGGTTCTAACTTATCTGTATGCAGGTAAACTATATATTGTTTGATTTGTAATGAGAATGGAGAGCGACCTGTGGACACAATCCCTCCTGGTGTAGTCTCTCAGAGTAGAGCCAACCAATATTGCTTTCATTAATTTAATCTTGTTATTTTTATCATGGTATTAGAGCTTCAGGGTTGAATCAAATTCAAAGTGATTTTATCCTGGTATCTGACGTCTAATAAGCCCTTAATGACACAATGTGGCTTTGAGTGAAGTTTTTTTTTTTTTTTTTTTTTTTTCGAGAAAACACCAATCAACGCGTTCGTGGGAGGAAAAAAAACACTGATCAACATGGTACCATGCCAAATAATAGCGATGATCTCTGAAATCAATGTGGAGTTGATTAGAATAGTAGCGTTGATCAGTGTTTTCCTTACAGGGATCTTGCCCAGCACGACCAACATGACATTTGGATGATTGTGGAGCACTGATTGAGCTAGTGAGCTCGTGAAAGAAGAGCTAGTGTGCTCGTGTTGAAGGAGCCATAGTGATAATCTTGGAGGAGCCAGAGAGCTCATTTTGAGGAGCATCATTGAGATCAGAGTGGATAAGGAGTGTCGTCGAGCAAGAGAGATCGTGTTGAAGGAGCCAGAGAGCTCATGCTGTGAAGCATCGTGGAGCCATAGAGATTGTGTTGAAGGAGCCAGAGAGCTCATGCTGTGAAGCATCATGGAGCCATAGAGATCATGTTGTGGATTTCTGATTGAAGACAAAGAGCCTCTGCCTATTGATCCAAAGATCTCGTGCCTGTAGATCCAGTGAGATTGTGCCAGAGGAGCCAGTGGTTCGTGGTAGCATAGGTAGTAGCAGATCACTGGTAAAGTGTGAGAATCGATGCAAGCATGATACATGAAAAAGGAGCCCCTGAACTCGCAGCAGAAGAGGTCATGGAAGAGGATCCCATGAGCCTGTGGTGTAGTGCACAGAGCAGCCTGCCAAAGAGGTCGAAGATTTAATTAGATCTGTTTCTTGACATTGCTTTTTTTTGTGGATCTGGGGTAGATACGTTTGTAGATCCAATTTTTTGTCAATTGTTGGAGGTCATTTTTTTCTAGTGTCAAGATGAATAATCTGATGGAAGTATACTTGAATGAGAGCAATAAGCTCGACGGTTCCAATTATTTTAATTGGAAATTCAAGTTACAGACTATGCTGGAAGGGCATAGTGGATGGGGGATCATGAATGTCGATGAAGTGAAACCTACAATTGCATGAAGCTTAGCAACTGCGACAGTACAAGAGTGTGAGAAGAGGGAGAACAAGGAAAAAATGATGTTGAAAATGGCAGTCAAAGGCTGCATCATCCCTCACACTAGAGATTGCAAGTCAATGAACGAGATTTGGACAACTCTCAAAGATCTGTACGAAATCAGAAATACAAATCGCCTACTGTTCCTGAAAAGAAAGATTCTATCCATAAAAATGGAGGAGAATAAAACAATATTTGTGTTCATCTCTCACATAAAGGAACTTAATGACAAGCTTGGAAACATAGGAGAGGCTTTAAGTAATAATGATCTGGTAACAATTACTATGAATGGTATGACTGACGACTATCAAATTTTTATAACATGCTTGAATACGAGAGAGAAAGCCCCCAAATTTGAAGAATTGATAGGGATCTCGATGCAAGAGGAGGAAAGGCAGATGACATTGAAACCCCAGAATTCAGATCTTGCATTAATGCCGAAGAATAAGACCTTCAGGGGGAAGGAAAATGGAGGACAAAGAGGTGGAGGTACAACACATAAAAGGCTGAATCCATCTTGTTATCACTCATAAAGTAGTGAAATATTTCTTGATAGGGTCATATATTTCACTCACCAAATGGATAAGGTCTCCTAAGCCATTTCAAGGTGGTATAGGAAATTTTTTACATTTTTTAGGCTATCCTAAGTTTCATGATCACCTCCATTTATGTAATTTCATGTCAAATCAATCCTCATATGGTGTCAGTTTTCATTTCCAATGCATTCATAATCAAAAGGGAACATCAATCAGTTTTTCAAATTTTCGTAGCATTTTACACAGGAAAACAACAGATTTCGCTACAAAAATGCCTAATAGTTTCGTAGCGTATCTGTCAGAGACATAACTAATTTCGCTATGAAAATCTGTTTTTTATCCTGTCTTGTCAGATTTGTATGAGGTGTCAATTTAAGATTATAGGAGTTAGGGTAGAGGTCATTCAAGTTGGTTATGATAAATTCAAATGTACATAGCCGTGTTTTGATGTCATCATTACCTTTTTGGGCTTGTATGTGTCATGATTGAAGCTTGAGCTGTCAGTTAAACCATAAAACCTTACCTCAATTAGCCTTTTGTCATATTGTGCTTTATCCTTGCATGTAAGTCAATTTCTGGAGAGCTTCTTCATCGATCCAAGCAGCTGGTTGGAAAGTTCGAATCTGCAGGTGTCATCAGTCAAGCGAGGCTGAGAAGACTATAAGACATCCATGGCTACAAGAAGAAAAACAAATAAGGGTGGAAATTGTCACAGGTATGAGCCCATGGACATGAATTTACACAATGAAGACCCTACTGTCATGGAGGTTTTCAGAAGAACTGGATGCTTGCAATTCTATCATAGGTTGCAGGGCTTTCATTTACAGGTTTCAAAATATTTTGCTACCAGCTTCATAGGAACAACTTCAAAGGTTGGAATTCTGAACCTTACAGTAACACCAGAGAGCATCTCATCAGCTACAGGAATACCTAGAGGAGGTGAATAATGGTTTAAAGGCATCAAATTCACAATGAAAGATTGCAAAGAGTTAATCAAGCAAGAACATAGTGAAATTGAATTGACAAATGCTATCCCTAGAAGTTTCATGAAGGAAAATTATTCAAAGTTGTTGATGGTCATTTAGAAATATCTCGCTTGTGAAGGAAGGTTTCACATGGTCTACTCCTACCATATCAGAATTATTCTGCATTTCGTGGGTAAGAGGTCACTTGAATTTCCTTTTTATTTATACAGAAGTCTAGGGAAAATGTCTGACAATTTTCAAATCAAGACATAAGGAAGTGAGACTTCTCTTTTTCACCATGGTTTAATTAAGTTGTTAGTGTTAGAGGAGTTGAGGAGGTTAGAAAGAGACTGGACTTCCTTATTGTTCATGAGTGGCTATGAAATTGATGTGGTTACTCCTAAGAAAGCCTCCAAACCTAGAACTACTTCATCACCAACTATGGTAGAGGAAGTTGAAGAAGAAAATAGATCATCTCCTCCAGAACCAGTGAGCATGGAAGTAGAACCTTTGCAGGAGATTGACACACCTCAAACAAAACCTGCAAAACAGAAGCAAACATTCAACAAACAAGGCAACAAGAGAGTCACTAGGAGCTAGACATTGGCTAAAGAAAATTTGGAGGAAATCCTGCATGCAATTGACATTGAAGAGTCACCCATTGTGCAAGTTGAAGACATTGAAGATGGAGGAAGAAAGCCGAAGAAAGGTAATACTGCTAAAAAACTAGATTTTTTAGGTGATGATGCTGGTTTCATTTTTCAACCTAGGAAGCCAATGACCATACATGCAAAGAAGGTCATGGAAAGCAAAGAGACTAAGAAAATAAATGAAGCTGCTAAGCCACCAAGCATCATAGATCTGTCTTCACGAGCAAAAGAGGAATTGGTTATCAAGCAAAGAAAGGGTAAAAAGGAAATTATTGAAAAATCAGAAATTGAAACCCTTAAAGAGCAGTTGAAGGAGGAAGGTAAAGAGATATCAGTTTTGAAGCAAGAAGCAAAGAAACACAGAGCTGAGAAAGTTCAATTTGAACAAATGGGGAAAATATGGGAAGGACAAGTCACAAGTGTTTCAAAAACCTTGGATAATACATAAAAGTTGATAAAATGGACTCAACCACTAAGAGGAGAGTTCAAACACATAAAAAGGATAAAATTGCACTTACAATCCAAAAATAGGGCATTAAAAGACCAAGTGGAAGATCTTTAGGAGCATCTGGATTTGATTTAAGTGGAGTTGGAAAAGAAGGGACTGAAGATGAAAGTGGTAGAAGAGCCCATTAGCCAACTGATTGTGAATGAAGAAGAAATTCAAAAGGAATGAAAAATTGAGATGGAATATGCTTGATGAGGTCCATAACATGCAGAGAACTTAAATTTTGCAGCTGGAAGAGAAAATTTTGAAGACAATCTTGAAAACAACAAATTTTGGTTTTTTTGCATAGTTTCGTAGTGTACATCAGGCTTGAGGCCAAAAATAAGCTACGAAAATTCCTGTAGGTGTATTTTTGCCTCAAAACTCGGTTTTGTCAGGTTTTATGAAGGGAAATTGACTGTTTTCAAGGTGTCTTGGCATAATAGAGGTGTTGGAACAACAAAGGAGTAAAAAAGATAGATGGAAAAGCAAGTTTCCACATGCTACTAAAACTCGCTAACAAACTGCTTAAACTACCCTGTTTTCGTAGTGAGGAGATTTTGAAGAATTTTGAGCATCTCAACAGCACATTTTCCAGCTGGAGAGCTCCAACATGTCAGTGGACCATACCAGCAGAGATTCATGGCTGAAAAGGAGTGCCACACAACCAGCTCATCAGTCAAAACAACGTTTAAAGTGAAGGTCATCCATCCCTAAAAAGAAGTATTGTGTTCCAAAGATCTAGGGTGTTTTGAAGATGTAAAGTGGTGGTGAATTATGGTGATTTTTCATTCGAGCATGTGACATTAATTATAGGATAAATGAATGTAATAAATAGGAGATACAATCCTATTAGGAGTTTGTTTTCTTTAAAGGGTAGCTGTCATTTTTCTATTTCAAGTTAGTGGTTTCAGTTATGATAGGTGTCAGAGTAGAATTCAAATATCTATCCAGCTAGGTAGATCATCTACATTGTAAAGAATGTCTATTTATAGACTAAACATCAAAAAACAAAGGGTTGGAGAATATTGCACCAAATTGCTGCTTGTATGTTTTTGTCCATTATCAATAATACAAAGTGACATTATACTTCCATACCTGAGATTCTTATGAGGTTTTTGATGTGTTATTTCTATATCTCTTTATGTTAATCACTTGCAGTAGATTTTATCTCTAATTACTCAGAATTCATAATATTATGCTCTAACTTCCTTTAGGGGTGGAATTACTGTGTTTTCCTATGTTTTGTGTATGAATGATCTTTGTCAAAAACCTTTATTTGCCTCAGCGTCCATGTGAAGAACCACTGTCACTAAAAATATTGATGTTGAATCCATACAACCTGCAATCATACAAACCAAGTTACATTTCATAGAGTTAGCCATCTAGTATTATTTTTATTCAAAATCATAAACCCCCCTTTGAGAGAGCCCTCTCAAAATGAAGAGGCTAATCTTCAGTTAGAATTGGTTTGAAAGAGTTACATTGAGTTGATTGATGAGCATCTAATCAAGATCAATTTGGTGATAACATTTTAGTGCGTCTTCCATGAGTCTGAAGAAATATTTCCCAAATTTTTTGTGCAAACAGTGAAGCTGAACTCTTGGAGATAGCAGGAGCTCAGAATTTGTTCGGGGCTACAACTACCTTGGTGACTCCATTACAAATTTTCATGTTTAAAGGTGGCTTCGAGAAGGAGATATACAAGGAGAAATCCAGATCCTAACCCACATACAATTGTGGATAATCCAAACACAATTTCCAGAAGCATTCAAGGCAGCTCTTCAAAATCAAGTATTCCATCAGACTCAAGAGCTTTGTCCTCTGAAATTGTAAGAAGTCCTGAAGATAAGAAATTTGATGATAATATTCAAGAAGTTTTTTTTAGGTCTAAAAGTGAAGATGAATTGACTGAGATTGTTATAGACCTACAAAGATGAGGTATTGATACCTCAACCCTGGTGACCAAAAAAGAAAGAGAAGAATTCTGGGAGGCAGTTACATCAGAATTACTGTTAGAGAGGGAGTCTTTTGATAAGTTAAAGTAATTAGACCCGTTTGAATTATTTCTTAGAAGACTGGAGCTCATTTGTGTCTGGATTGCAAATACCAACTACACCACCTCCTAACAACTCATCTTCTACTACTGTTGTACCTATAAATACCACAATCCTTGTTATCATGGCTGGAAATGTTCCATCTCCACCTACTACTACACCTACTAGATATGCTCCACTTGTTCTCCCAGTTGTCCTTAGTGCCCTCCCAAGTAAATACTTTGCTAGAATTAAAACTTGGGGGAGTGATGAAGAAATTACAACTGAGGAACATGTAGAACAATTCAATGATTTCATAGATAGAGAGGAGGTAGACCATGAAGATGTCAAAATGAGACTATTTTCTCAAAGTTTCATTGGCGAGGTCAGAAAATGGTTTAAAGCCTTAGCTCCAGGAAGCTTGCATAATTGAAATCAGTTTGAGGATAGTTTCTTGAGAAAATGGGGGAATAGAACAAACCCTGTGCAGGCCCTTACTGAATACAATAGTCTAAAAAAAGTTGTACATGAAACTGTTCAAAATTTCTCAAAGATATTTAATAAATTCTATGATTTTATACCTGCTCATCTTAAACCTCCACCAGGATCTTCTCAATTGCGCTATGCTAAGGCATTTGACTATGAATTCTCTATCCTACTTAGAGAAAGATAATATCCTTCACTAGTAGAAATTCAAAATGATGCTATGAAGGTAGAAGTAAATATGATAGTAGCTAGGAAGTCTAAGATGGGTAAAACCAAACTAAAAGAAGAAGAAAAGCCTTCCACCTCAGATGATAAGTTTGATTCTATGATGAAGACTATGGAAAAACTCATGGATAGGCTTGCCCTTGGAAATGATTCTGCACCGCCTGCACAACATGAGCCACAATTTAGAAATCCACAATTTAGAAGGCCTCAGAATCAACAAAGACAAAGAGAAAATAGAAATCAGCTTGACACTCAAGTGAGGCCTCCTTTTCAATACAACTTGATTGATTAGATGAAACTCAGCTTGAGATTCAAGAAGACTCTATTCACTGCCTAGATGAACACATGTATGGAATGTTTTTTACTAAAGAAGAGCATGATGAGTCTGATCATGATTTAAATAAGGGTGAGGGACCATCTGACTATATTAAGGGTTATCAACATGCAATATTTGAGATGCAGAAGCAATAAAATCTCAGAAATAGAGATGTTCCCATCATTACAAACAAAACACATCCAAAGAAGGATGCTCCTAAAGCATCTGAGCCTAGAAAGGACCCACCAATTCCTCCCCCTTTCGAAGAGAGTGAAAAGATTGCTTCTGTTTTCAGTTTGGAGAATGAGATTTCCAAAATCAAGATCCCAGTCCCTTTTGGAGAAATTCTCAAGATGAATGAATACAGAAGAAAAATTGTAAAAATGATGAATTCTCAACTAGGAGCTGTAGATATCCTTAATGTACAAGAAGACCATCCTACCATATACTTGGGACCAAGATTGGAAGATGAGAAAAACGAAGAAGTAACACCTTTCTATGTCAACCTTAGTATCCATGAAATGACCTTACAGAATGCCATGTTTGATTAAGGGGCTTCTCATAACCTCATGACTAACGTGATCATGGAAAGAATGGGTTTGGAGATTACTAGGCCATACAAGGATTTGTTTTCTTTTGATTATAAAAGAGTTCAATGCACAGGATTGATAAAGGATGTTGTTGTTGGTCTAACACAAGTTCCTGCCAAGATAGTGGTAATGGACATTTTTGTGGCAGATATTCCACCCAAGTTTGGCATGCTCTTATCCAGATCTTAGGAAATAAAAATCAAAGGCACCATGCAGATGGACTTGACATATGCCACCATACCTGTTTTTGGTGAGAAAATAAGATTGTACAGGGAGACTAGGATGGCCTATATGGTAAGCAACAAGGATAAACCTCAGAATTTTCCCATTTATGCTGTTGAAACTGGATTAGGATCAGAAATTATTTTCAATGAGCTAACTAATGAAGCAGAAAGTGAAGGGAAAGCAGAAATTTAGGAAGTTAAAAATCAGCAAGTTGAAAATCAGGAAATCATAGAAGAAAAAGAAGAGGGCTGGTGGCTTTTGCGCTTTGATGGATCTATTGGTAGAGAGGGGGCTAGAGCAGGCATATGGATCACTACTCTTGATGATGAAAGCAAGTTTTATTCTTTCAAACTGAACTTTGATTGTACAAATAATATGGCTGAATATGAATCTTTGTTTTTGGGTTTGGAAATTTTGAAAAGATTGGGTGCCCAAAAAATTTCAGTTTGTGGAGATTCTGAATTGATAATTAAACAAGTTGAAGGAATATATAAAACCAAGGATGTGACTATGAGAGCTTATAGAAATATGATCATGGAAATGTTGGAAAATTTTCAAGAATATTCATTTATTGTGAAAACTAGGGATCAAAACTCAGTAGCTGATTCCCTAGCTGTTTCTGCAAGTCTGTTTGTCATTCCTGCACATTCCACTAAGAAGTATGAGATTGAATTTAGTCATAGTCATGCTATTCCAGAAAACATCATCCATTGGAAAGTGTTTGAATATGACCAACAAGTCAAAAATCTCATAGAGTCGAAGGATGAATTTGAAAACACATAAGTAGATCAACAAAACATGCTTGTTGAAACTAAAGGTAATTCTGAAGTTTTGCAGTTGAAGAATAATTGTATACCCAAGGGTCTTATTCCACTTGAAAATATTTTTGACCAAAATGATGTGTTCAAATCTCCTAGAATGCAGGTTGATGATGAAGAGGTAGAGAGTTGTAATCTTGGTACAGTAGCAGTGCCTAAAATGATAAAGCTTTCTAAGTTTCTTTCTATGGAAATGAAACATAAATATATTGAGATGATGAAGAAGTTCATTGATTTTTTTGCATGGAGTTATGATGATTTGAAGAAATATGATCCTACTATTATTCAACATACTATTCCTATCAAAGAGAATGAGAAACCTTTCAAAGAGAAATTGAGAAGGATTAATCCATTGCTCATGCCTCTGATTGAGAAGGAAATTAAGAAGATTTTTGCTGCAAAAATTATTGTTCCTATTAGATTCTCAAAATGGCTTGCTAACTTGGTACTAGTCAGGAAAAATGGTGGAGAGACTAGAATCTGCATTGACTTCAGAAACTTGAGCAAGGCTTCTTTGAAAGACAACTACCCTCTCCCTAAGATGGATAAAATTCTACAGAATATTGTTGGCTCTCAAAGGATGTCTATGCTGGATGGTTTTTTAGGATGCAATCAGATATTGGTACACTCGGAATATCATGAGAAAACTGCTTTTACCACACCATGGGGAACATTCATGTATGCCAAGATGCCGTTTGGTATTTTGAATGCAGGAGTGACCTTTCAAAGCGCCATGGAAATTGACTTTTTTGAGGAGAAGGATAAGTTGGTGGTGGTCTATCTCAATGACATAACTGTATTTTCATGAAGAGAGGAAGACCATTTGAAGCATCTGGAGAAATTTCTGCTGAAGTGTAGAAGATTTGGTATTTCTCTTAATCCCACTAAAAGTATATTTGCTTTTAACCTCTAGAAATATGCTTGGGCATATTATATCAAAATATGGGATAAATATTGATCCAAACAGAGTCAATGCCATTCAAAAAGTAGATCTGCCAAGGAATAAGAAGGAAATTCAGTCTTTCCTTGGGAGAGTGAATTTTGTTAGAAGGTTCATCCCAAACTTTGCTGAGATTGTCAAAGATATTACCAAGATGTTGAAGAAAGGAGCTGATATTAAATGGACAGTTGAAGAAAAGTAGTCATTTGAAGAAATTAAGAAATCACTCACTCAAGCCCCAATAATGATTAGCCCATATTTTTCCAAATAATTTCTGGTTTTTACATTTGCATCCGAAAACACCATAGTTGGAGTTTTACTGTAGAAAGGACAACAAGGTACAGAGAAACCCATTTCATTATTTAGTAGAACCCTTGCTAACTTAGAGCTGAAATACAATATTTTAGAAAAACATGCATATGCTTTAATCAAAGCCATTAAAGATTTTAGAATCCATATTCTACATTCTCATGTCATAGCATTTGTGCCTAACACTGTGGTGAAGGACATCTTGACAAAAGCTGATCCTGATGGAAAGAGAGGGAAGTGGATAGCTAATTTTATGGAGTATGATATAGAAATAAGACCTACAAAATTGGTGAAAGGAAAGGGGTTAGAAAAGCTAATGGCACAGTCCAATTTTGACTGTCTTGACTGTAGAAATTTGCTGAATAATGAAGATTTATCCACTGAGATTATCCTGATCATACATTAATTCGAATTCATGTATAACACATAACCTCTTCTACAATCAATCATCAATTTGCGGAAATAGAAACAGTCACATGCGCACATAAACACAATATGTAATGGGGAAAGCTTATAGCTGAAAACCCCCAGCTATTTTTATATTATAATAGAAGAGAAACATGTAACAATATTAGTACAATACTCCTCACAAGTACTCAGTACTGTCTTCAAAAGTTACACACAAACTAGCTTGGTTTTGAACAAGTCACAGGTTCAAAACTCATCCACTAATTGCCCTGCCTCTATTGCGCAATCAAGGCTGGTCTAATGAGAGATCCAAGTTCGAATCTCACTGGCTCCAACTGCGCAATCATCATTGGCAATCTCCTCCAATGCTTGTGCAAATCTCATGCACAACTGCTTTCGCAACTAATAGCAAACTCACCCTTTCATCTACCTCTTCCACTGGTCTCCACTGAACTGTCCATGCACTGTAGTGAACTGATGTGTTCTTGAGTTGAATAATGAGTTAATAATTAGTGAACTAAATAATATTTAATTCACTCCACTCATTACTAGTTGATTAGCTAGTTAAAATAATCGCAACTAGTTCAACTAAGTTAAACCGAACACAACTCCACCAACTGTCTCATCAACTCCACCAAACTCTGCCACTGAAGTCCTAACTGAAGTCAACCATGCATGAGCTCACCAAACCCCAAGGAATAGTGTAATTCCTTCTGTCAGATGCATGGGCCACATCCGTAGCTCCAACTGAAGTGCTGTAAGAGAATAAACTGAAGTTTAGAGTCCAAATATTACATACATGATCAATTTATTTTTAGACATGCATTTAAAAATACCACTCGTATGTCTTGTATCAGAGGGTCCATCTATTTTACCAACTCTACCCAATCATCCAAGAATAGCATACCGCAACTCCTAGACCATGTCTATATGTCTAAAATAAACATAGTCTAAAATAGATTCTTTGCGCTAAAATAGCCTCAAGGTGCAGCCCACTTAGTGTGAAGGGTGACTACTAATTAAGTCTCCATCATCTGTAAATAGTTGCATTTTCTAACACTCCCTCTCAACAATATATGGATTATCTGCAACCCCTATCCTGCCTCTGTGGTATTCGAATTTTTTCCTGGTGAGAGCCTTCGTCAAGATATCAGCATCCTGAACCTCCGTGGGAATGTATGAAAGTAACATGATTCTCCGCTGCACACAATCTCTGATATGATGGTACCTGATGTCGATGTGTTTGGATCTATCATGAAATAATGGATTAGATGAGAGTTTAATGCAACTCTGGTTATCACAATAAATCACTGTAGGCTCCAAATGCAACCCGAACAATCCAACGAGGATCTTCCTCATCCAAATAGCCTCGCATGCAGCCAAGCTTGCTGCCATGTACTCGGCCTCTGCTGAACTGAGTGCCACGGATCTCTGCTTCCTGCTGTACCAGGAAACTGCTGTCGACCCGATGCTGAAAATACCTCCATATGTGCTCTTATGATCCGTTGGACTCCTTGCCCAATCTGCATCAGTGAAGCCGGAAAGCTTCGCTCCATCCTCCTGTCTGTACCATAGACCATATCCTGATGTGCCACTAAGATAACGCAATACATGCTTGCCTGCCTTCCAAAAGAGCTTGGTAGGCTTAACCATAGCTTGCGAAAGCTGGTTAACTGCATAGCATATATCGGGTCGTGTATTGACCAGATACATAAGCGACCCCACCAACTGTCGATAGACAGTGGCATCCACTACCTCCCCTGAAGTAGCATCCTCCTTCCTCCAACCACCAGGAAGAGGAGTGTCAACAGGCTTGCAGCCTTGCATGTTGAACCTCTCCAGAATCTCCCGGGCATACTTGCCCTGAGAAACAAACAGTCCTCCACTGCGCTGCCAAATCTCCAATCCTAGGAAATAATGAAGGAGGCCCAAGTCCTTCATCTCGAACTCTCTAGCAAGGTCCTCCTTGCATGAAAGTATCAATAGCTCATCACCCATCAAAATCAGATCATCTACATACATTGCAATGATCAGCAGCTTCCCCTCCACCACAATCTGGTACAGGTTAGGATCCGCCTCACTCTTGGAGAATCCAAGCCCGGTGAAATAACTGTCTATCCGTGTGTACCAAGCACGAGGTGCTTGCTTCAGCCCGTACAGTGCTCTCTTGAGTCGGAAAACATGCGACTCACTGTTGAAGATCTCGAAACCTTCAGGCTGCTCTATGTACACCTCCTCCTCAATGACTCCGTTGAGGAACGCAGTCTTCACATCCATCTGATGGATGTGCCATCCCATCTGCGCTGAGAGAGCTAGGATCGTCCGTATGGAAGAGTACCTTGCGACAGGTGAAAAGGTCTCCTCATAATCGATCCCCTCGATCTGTGAGAAGCCACGGGCGACAAATCTCGCCTTGTACTTCTCCACACTCCCGTCAGCCGCCTGCTTCACTTTGTAGATCCATCGCGAACCCACCACTGATTTCCCTTTCGGTCTTGGGACAATCTCCCATGCACTGTTTCTGACGATCGAATCATATTCTTTGATCATGGCATCTACCCATGCGGGTTCCTCCACAGCTTCCTCAAAAGAGGATGGCTCCATCACGACACATTGACTCACAAGAGCCATGTATCCAGTGTACCGATCTGGTGACTGCCTCTGTCTGCGCTGTGTTGTAGGTGGTCCTACAACCTTCTCTGCATCTCGAGCCAGTCGCTCAGCTTCTGTAGTGCGCATGCGCCCTCTGATGGTTGGCGCTACATGGGTGGTTTCTTCCACCTCATGAACTTCCTCTTGTGGCTGATCCACATCCGTAAGCTCCTCCTTAGGAACTAACAGCTCCTCATCTGCATGCAAGTGTAGCTCCCTCTCAAGCGAACACTGCATGGCTTTCTCCTCCTGAAATTTTATATCCCGTTGCACAACAGTCTTTCGACTGTCTGAAAAATACACCCGATAGTTGTGAGGTGTATCAGTGTACCCCACAAATATTCCAACCTCAGCAGTTGGATCCAGCTTCCTTCTCGCATCCTTCGTCACATGCATGTAGACAGGAGAACCAAAAATCCGCAAATGGGAAATATCAGGCCTCTTGCCAGAATAAGCCTCCTTCGGTGTACTCATGCCAAGAACCTTGTGAGGACAACGGTTCTGCACATACATTGTTGTATTGCATGCCTCAGCCCACAAGTGAAGGGGTAGGCCCTGATCATGCAACATCGCCCGTGCAGCACCCACGATCGTTCTGTTCTTCCGCTCAGCCACCCCGTTCTGCTATGGGTTATGGGGTGCGATGAGCTCTCTCCGAATCCCTTCTACGCTACAGAACTCCTTGAATTCAGCCGAGATGAATTCACCATCGTTATCACTCCTTAGAGAAATCACCTTCTTCCCCGACTCCTTCTCGACCAGTGCTTTAAACTCACAGAACTTCGCGAATGTATCGCTCTTCTTCGACATGAAGAAGATCCAGCACTTTCGAGAGAAATCATCAGCAAAGATCACATAATACCTGTGCTTTGCTGTCGAAGCAACTGAGAAAGGACCACACACGTCTGTGTGAACTCTCTCAAGGATCGTCGTGGCGCGACTATCCTTCTCGTGAAAAGTGGCTTTCACATACTTCCCTAAAGTACACCCCTTGCACTGATCTGACTGCGCAAGAGTGCCCTTAGGAAGCCCAGTAGAAATCTGCTGCAGTATCTTCAAAGCTCCATGGTGAAGGTGGCCCAATCTCCTGTGCCACAGCTCGCCATCATCATCCCGGCTCACCACTTCTCTCGCCTTGCATGCCATTGCTGCGCAGCCATATACTTGCAACTGATAAAGGTTCTTGACTCGAACCCCTATCTTCTGGGTCTCTCCAGTTGTCTTACTGCGCAGGAAGGCTTTTCCTTCGCTGAAGACCACATCATACCCCTTGTCTTCCAACATCGCCACAGAGATCAGGTTCTTCATCAATCCTGGAACATGCAAAAATTCCTTCAATATGAAAGGTTTACCAGACTCCCTCTCAAAGGAAATGGTACCGATACCAGTCGTACTGTATCTACCATCATCGCCCATCTCGATGTGCACTCCAAGATCTTTTTCCTCCAGATCTGAAAACAGATCTCGATCTCCGGTCATGTGAAATGATGCACCACTGTCCAAGAACCAAACTGATCCCGCCACACTTGAAACCAAGCATGCGATCAGTGAAAAATCTAGTTCGAATTGAGAAGCCAATGCCTCTCCCACTGCAGATCCAGCAGCCTTCTTATTTTTCTTCTTCTGCGGACAATTTGTGGCATAGTGTCCGTGCTGGTGAAAGTGAAAACACTTCACCTTGGACATGTCTTGCTTCTTGCCTTTCGCACCAGACTGAGAAGCTTTCTTGCTCTTCCCCTTCTTTGCTTTGGCAGCAAAAGCGCAATTTTCTTCATCAGATACCTTTGATGAAGATCCGTCCTTGGTAGTCCTCCTTATCTCCTCCTGCATGAGATCCGCCCAAAGGTGCTCCCATCCCGGCAACTTCTCCCGACCATTGACAGAATCCTGATAGGAATGCCAAGCCTTCGGAAGACCAAGGAGAGCCAGGTCCACCATATCCTCTTCTTCGACAGTCACCCCCACACTTCCCAGCTCATCTTTGCATTGAGTGAACTTCGTGAGGTACTTGGCGATACTGTCGCCTTTCTCCATCTTAATGTTTCTGAGTTTATCCTTGAGCGCCAGCTTCCTTTGGTCGCTCTTACTCTGGAATAGATCTGTCAACGCTTTCCACATCAAATATGGAGAAGATTTTCCATGCAGGCTGGATACAATGTGATCCTTCACGCCCTCCAACAGAATCCTTCGACATTTCGCCATATTATTTTGCCAAGCCTCGACTTCAGCAGGATCAGTGGGCTTTTGGACATCCGTATCTATGAACTCCTTCAGTCCATTATCTTCTAATACTGCCTCCATGCGATCTTTGCATGCAACATAATTCGAACTACCTTCAAGAGCATATTCGAGTCACAAACCGTTGAAAGACATTTTCAACTCCGGCACCAAGAAAACAAACTGCTGCAAAATTCGAATTCCAAACTCAAAAAAACTCAACTACTTAAGGATCTGTGAGAACAAAATATTTCTAGCACAGAGATCGACTGTAAGGGCATTTACTGGATATATCACCTTTCAGAGAAAGGATGGATCCAGAGGCTACCTTGCCCGTTACAGACTCTGTATACCGAAATAATATTGTAATCACTGCAATAGATCCCGATGATCAATTCGCTCTGATACCATGTAGAAATTTGCTGAATAATGAAGATTTATCCACTGAGATTATCCTGATCATACATTAATTCGAATTCATGTATAACACATAACCTCTTCTACAATTGATCATCAATTTGCGGAAATAGAAACAGTCGCATGCGCACATAAACACAATATGTAATGGAGAAAGCTTATAGCTGAAAACCCCCAGCTATTTTGTATATTATAATAGAAGAGAACATGTAACAATCTCAGTACAATACTCCTCACAAGTACTCAGTACTGTCTCCAAAAGTTACACACAAACTAGCTCAGTTTTGAACAAGTCACAGGTTCAAAACTCATCCACTAATTACCTGCCTCTATTGCGCAATCCAAGGCTGTCTATATAGAGAGATCAAGTTCGAGATCTCACTGTCTCAAGCCCCATGCAATCATCATTGTAATCTCCTCAATACTTGTACAAACTCATGCACAAGCTGGCATGCATGACTAATAGCAAACTCACCCTTTCATCTACCCTCTTCCCTTTGAAACCCAACGAGCTGTCCATACCTTGTAGTAGACGATGTATTCTTGAGTTGAATAATGAGTTAATAATTAGTGAATTAAATAATATTTAATTCACTCCTCTCATCACTAGTTGATTAGCTAGTTAAACTAATCACAACTAGTTCAACTAAGTTAAACCGAACACAACTCCACCAACTGTCTCATCAACTCCACCAAACTTCTGCCACTGAAGTCCTAACTGAAGTCAACCATGCATGAGCTCACCAAAACCCAAGGAATAGCGTAATTCCTTCTGTCAGATGCATGGGCCACATCCGTAGCTCCAACTGAAGTGCTGTAAGAGAATAAACTGAAGTTTAGAGTCCAAATATTATTAAGGGCTAATAATATTTGACTGACCTATTTTTAGACAAGCAGTCTAAAAATAGACTTCGACCTATATGTCTAAAAATAGAGGTCCATATATTTTTACCAACTTGACCATTCATCCAAGAATAGCATACTGCAACTCCTAGACCATGCTCCATATGTCTAAAAATAGACATAGTCTAAAAATAGACTTTGCGCCAAAAATAGCCTGCGGGCCCACTTAGTGAAGGAGACTTCATTTCACTAAGCTCCATCATCTTGTTGCATTTTCAACATTGACATGAGTTTTATTGCAGAAATTTCAGAGTTATCAGATGAAGATGAGGAGCTGATTCCTATTGAAGAGAAGTAAATTTTATCTAATTGGTACAAAGACATTGTCTTTGTCTTGCATCATCATAGAGCTCCTGCAGAATTGACTAAATCAAAATCAAGGTTTATGAAGCTGAAATCTCTGAGATACTACATTATAGATAAAAATCTGTACTAGAAAGATACTGGTGGCATTATTTTAAATTTTTTGGCGGAGGAGGAAGTTGAAAAGGTGATTGAAGAGTTTCATAAAGGAGATTGTGGAGGACATCACTACTAGAAGGCCACAACAAAAAAAATTCTCAGAGCAGGGTACTACTGGCCCACCATGTTCAAAGATGTCTACAAGAAGATAGTTTCCTGCCATGAATGTCATATTTTGGATGGAAATACAAAACTAGTTCCTCTAACTTTGATGCCAATTTATGTTGAGGCGCCTTTTCAACAGTGGGAGATAGATTTTATTGGTGAAATAAACCCATCATCCTCAGGGCAACATCGTTGGATCCTGACAACAACATATTATTTCACCAAGTGGATTGAAGCAATCCCAAAAAGGCATGCAAATGATTCATTCATCATCTAGTTCTTAGAGAATAACATATTGTCCAGGTTTGGCTGTCCTATGAATATTATTATTGATAATGCATAGGCTTTCAAATCCAAAAGTTTGATTAGCTTTTGTCATCAGTATCACATAACACTTGGACACTCTACTTCTTATTACCCACAGGGTAATGGTCTTTCTGAATCTTCTAATAAAATCATTGTGAGATTTTTCAAAAAGATAATGTAGGAAAACAAAAGATCATGGCATCTAAAGCTGAAGTATGCGCTGTGGGATGATAGATTATGTACAAAAAGATCAATTGGTACTTCACCTTATGAGTTAGTGTATGGAGCTGAAGCCATTTTTCCCACATCCTTGGGAGTGCCTATAATGAAGTTTTTGCAAGGACTAGAAGAGGAGCCTAATGGTATTCAAAGGAGAATAAACCAACTTATAGCTTTGTAGGAAAAAATTGAAGAGGTATACAATAGTCATCAATAGTCACAAAATAGAATAAATAAGACATTTGACAGAAAGGTCAAAGAAGAAAATTTCTAGATTCAAGATATAGTTTTGAAGTGGGAGGCCAACATTGAAGAAAAGGGGAAACATGGTAAGTTTGAGAACATCTGGAAAGGACCATTCATAGTAGTTGCATTCCATGGAAACAACACTTATCTACTGCAGGATATGGATGGAAAACCTTGTGCTGGAGGGCCTATCAATGGAAGGTTTCTAAAGATTTATTCCTCTTAAAATTTTACTGAATTTTCTCTCCATTGTATATATTATGTTTTATTATGATTTTCTGCTAATAAAGACAGGCTGATCATCAAACTTGAGCCCGAGGTGAAGGTCATAGAGTTTGAAGAAAGCTTGGCAAAGTTCATATTTTTATTTCTAAATAGATGGATGGCACTGGAACTACAGGTTATTTGGTGTACCATAGGGGCATACCATCCCAAGTGGATCCACTGTTATCACTCATAAAGTTGTGAAAAAATTCTTGATAAGGTCATATAGTTCACTCACCAAATGGATAAGGTCTCCTAAGACATTTCAAGGTGGTATAGAAAAAATAGGAAATTTTTACAATTTTTAGCCTATCCTAAGTTTCATGATCACCTCCATTTATGTCATTTCATGTCAAATCAGTCCTCATATGGTGTCAATTTTCATTTCCAATGCATTCATAATCAAAAGGGCACATCTGTCAGTTTTTCAAATTTTTGTAGCGTTTTACACAGGAAAACAACAAATTTCGCTATGAAATTGCCTAATAGTTTTGTAGTGAATCTGTCAAAGGCATAACTAATTTCGCTACGAAAATCCATTTTTTAACATGTCTTGTCAGATTCGTATGAGGTGTCATTTTATGATTAGATGAGTTAATGTAGAGGTCATTCAAGTTGGTTATGATAAATTTAAATGTACATAGCCATGTTTTAATGTCATCATTAACTTTTTGGGCTTGTATGTGTCATGATTGAAGCTTGACCTATCAGTTAAACCATAAAAACTTACCTCAATTAGCCTTTTGTCATATTGTGCTTTATCCTTGCATGTAAGTCAATTTCTGGAGAGCTGCTTCATCGATCCAAGCAGGTGGCTGGCAAGTTCAAATTCTGCAGGTGTCACCAATCAAGCAAGGCTGAGAAGATTATAAGACATCCATGGCTACAAGAAGAAAAAAAAATAAGGGTGGCCATTGTCACAGGTATGAGCCCATGGACATGAATTTCCTCAATGAAGACCCTACCTCCATGGAGGTTTTCAGAAGAACTGTATGCTTGCAATTCTCTCATAGGTTGCAGTGCTTTCATTTATAGGTTTCAAAATATTTCGCTACTAGATTCATACGAATAGCTTCAAAGGTTGAAACTCTGAACCTTACAGTAACACCAAAGAGCATCTCATCAGCTACAGGAATACCTAGAGGAGGGGAACAATCGTTTAAAGACATCAAATTCACAATGCAGGATTGCAAAGAGTTCATCAAGCAAGAACATAGTGAAATTGAATTGACAAATGCTATCCCTAGGAGTTTCATGAAGGACAATTATTCAAAGCTGTTGATGGTCATTCAGAAGTATTTCACCTGTGAAGGAAGGTTTCACATGGTCTACTCCTACCATCTCAGACGTCTTCTGCATTTGGTGGGTAAGAGGTCACTTGACTTGCCTTTTTATTTATACAAAAGTCTAGGGAGAATGTCAGACAAAGTTCAAATCAATACAGAAGGAAGTGAGACTTCTCTTTTTCTTCATGGTTTAATTAAGCTGTTAGTGTTAGAGAAGTTGAGGAGGTTAGACAAAGACTGGACTTCCTTCTTGTTCATGAGTGGCTAGGAAATTGATGTGGTTACTCCTAAGAAAGCCTCCAAACCTAGAACTACTTCATCACCAGCTGTGACATAGAAAGTTGAAGAAGAAAATAGATCATCTCCTCCAGCACCAGTGAGCATGGAAGCAGAACCGTTGCAAGAGATTGGCACACCTCAAATAGCACCTGCAAAACAGAAGCAAACAATCAACAAACAAGGCAACAAGAAAGTCACTAGGAGCCAGAAATTGGCTAAAGGAAATTCAGAGGAAATCTTGCATGAAATTGACATTGAAGGGTCACCCATTGTGCAAGCTGAAGAAAGGTACGACTGCTAAAAAACTAGATTTTGCAGGTGATGGTGCTGGTCTCATTTTTGAACCTAGGAAGCCAATGACCAGACATGCAAAGAGGGTCATGGAAAGCAAAGAGACCGAGATAATAAATGAAGCTGCTAAGCCACCAAGCATCATAGATGTGTCTTCACCAACAAAAGAGGAACTGGTTGTCAAGCAAAGAAAGGGTAAAAAGAAAATTATTGAAAAATCATAAATTGAAACCCTTAAAGAGTAGTTGAAGGAGGTAGGTAAAGAGATATTAGTTTTGAAGCAAGAAGCAAAGAAACACAGAGCTGAGAAAGTTCAATTTGAAAAAATGAGGAAAATATGGGAAGAACAAGTCACAAGTGTTTCAAAAACCTTGGACAATACATAAGAGTTGATTAAATGGACTCAATCACTAAGAGGAGAGGTAAAACACATCAAAAGGATAAAATTTCACTTACAATCCAAAAACAAGGCATTAAAAGACCAAGTGGAAGATCTTCAAGAGTAACTGGATTTGATTCAAGTGGAGTTGGAAAATAAGGGATTGAAGATGAAAGTGGTAGAAGAGCCCATTAGCCAACTGATTGTGAATGAAGAAGAAATGCCAAAATAATGAAAAATTGAGATGGAATATGCTTGATGAGGTTCATAACATGTAGAGAACCTAAATTTTGCAGTTGGAAGAACAAATTTTGAGAAAAATCTTGAAAACAACAATTTTTGGTTTTTTGCACAGTTTCATAGCGTACCTCAGGCTTGAGGCCAGAAATATGCTACAAAAATTCCTGTATGTGTATTTTTGCCTCAAAAATCAGTTTTGTCAGGTTTTATGAAGGGAGATTGACTATTTGCAAGGTGTCTTGGCATAATTGAGGTGTTGGAACAACAAAGGAGTAAAAAAGATAGATGGAAAAGCAAGTTTTCACACACTACTAAAAATCTCTACGAAACTCCCTAAACTTCCATGTTTTCATAGTGAGGAGATTTTGAAGAATTTTGAGCATCTCAACACCATATTTTCCAGCTGGAGACCTCCAGCATGTTAGTGGATCATACCAGCAGATATTCATGGCTCAAAAGGAGTGCCACATAGCCAAATCATTAGTCAAAACAATGTTTAAGGTGAAGGTCATCCATCCCTAAAAAGCAGGATTATGTTCCACAGATCTAGGGGTGCTTTGAAGATATAAAATGGTGGTGAATTATGGTGATTTGTCCTTCGATCATGTGACATTAATTATGTAACCATTATGTAAATGTTTCACTAATAGGATAAACGAATATAATAAATAAGAGATGGAGTCCTATTAGGAGTTTATTTTGTTTAAAGGGTAGCTGTCATTTTTCTATTTCAAGTTAGTTGTTTCAGTTATTATAGGTGTCAAAGTAGAATTCGAAGATCTAGCCAGCTAGACAAATCATCTACATTGTAAATAATGTCTATTTATATACTAAACATCGAAGAACAAAGGGTTGGAGAATATTGCACCAAATTGTTGCTTGTATGTTTTTGTCCATTATCAGTAATACAAAGTGACATTCTACTTCCAGACCTGAGATTCTCATGAGGTTTTTGATGTGTTTTTGCTATGTATATTTATGTTAATAACTTGTGGTATATTTTATCTCTAATTACTCAGAATTCATAATATTATGCTCTGACTTCCTTTAGGGGTGGAATTACTCTGTTTTCCTATGTTATGTGTATGAATTATCTTTGTCAAAAACCTTTATTTGCCTTAGCTTCCTTGTGAAGAAGCACTGTCACTAAAACTACTGATGTTGACTCCATATCCAAATGGTAGCAAGCCTACATTTTTCAACCTGCAATCATACAAAACCAAGCTACATTTCATAGAGTTAGCCATCTAGTATTATCTTTATTCAAAATCATAAACCCCCCTTTGAGAGAGGCCTCTCAAAATGAAGAGGCTAATCTTCAGTTAGAATTGGTTTGAAAGAGTTACATTGAGTTGATTAATGAGCAGCCAGTCAATATCAATTTGGTGATAACACATCTCAAGGTATGCCATCAAATAGGATGATTCACCATTAAAATGTTTCTATTGTGGTAAAATTGGCCATATGGCTAAACATTGTCGAAAGAAAAAATTTGATGAAGGTCAGCAGAGATACGAGAGACATGCAGGCCACTTTGCAGATGATGACCGTAACCGGGACCTTAGAATGTTTATGGCTGAATCTGATGAGAAGGACGAAGTAGATACCTAGTATGTGGATTCAGGAGCATCCACCCACATGACATGTAACGGACAATGGATTGAAGACTTCAAAGAAACCAGCACTGGAGAAAAAAAAATATCTTGGCAATGAAAAAGGGTATCCAATGAAAGGACATGGTAATTTTCCTGTAATTCTACCTGATGGAAATATTAGGCACATTCAGAACGTGATGTATGTACCCAAAATTAAGAAGAATCTGATTTCTGTTTCAATGATAACAAATCATAACCTGAAGGTAGAATTTTATAAATCATATTGTGTTGTTAAGGATTTGCTGGATTCTATGAAGAAAATTGCAACAGGGATTCGTGTGGGTTGTCTTTACAAGCTGAATGTGAGAAGTGCACCACATCAAGCTTTGACATCATCAGGCATGACAATGAAATATTTATGGCATCATAGATTTGGCCATATTAATTTCAATGATTTGTTTTTACTTCAAAAAAGAGGTATGGTTAGTGGTCTTCCTGATTTAAAGCATATTCATGTTGACTGTGAAGCATGTGCTCTTGGGAAGATGCACATAGATGTGTTTCTTGTTAATGTAAATAGAAAATAGACAGATATACTAGAGTTAGTCCACAGTGATTTATGTGGGCCAATGTAGTCACGGTCATTGGGAGGTGCTTATTATTTCTTATTATTTTTTGATGGTTGTACAAGATTTACGTGGGTATATTTTCTCAGCAAAAAGAGTCATAATTTTGAATATTTCAAGTAGTTCATTAGCATGATTGAGAATCAGAGAGGTAAATTAATCAAGATTCTCCACTCGGAACAAGGGGGAGAGTACAGGAAGGACTATTTCAGTAAATATTGCAAAGACCATGGAATACTGCAACGGTTTATAGTACCCCACACTCCTTAGTAGAACAGGGTTGCAGAGAGGAGAAACAGAACCCTTGTGGAGTGTGCTCAAAGCATGCTGAAAGGTAAGAATCTTTCTAATGTATTTTGGGCTAAAACGATAAACACTGCAATGTATTTGAAAAACATGAGTCATAAAAAGAGTCTTGAATTTAAAACTCATTTTGAAGCTTTATTAGGATTTAAACTGACAGTTAAACATTTAATAATTTTTGGATCCAAAGCCTTTGCTCATGTGCCAAAGGATGATAGAAATAAACTGAATTCAAAGGCCATCAAATGCAATTTTTTTGGGTATTGTACATAATTTAAAGCTTAAAATTTGTTTGATCCCTCTACTCATAAAGTTTCTGCGAGTAGAGATGTAGTTTTTCATGAACATGTTCATGATGGAAACAATGTAAACATGAATGATGAATGTGACATTTCATTGTTGGTGGAAGAGGGAGTGGTGAAATAGGAGAAAGCCATTAGAAACAACAGAAAAATGAAGAATCATATGTTACAGATGCAATCATCGAACCAATTCCTGTTGGGAAAAATACTGAGAGGGGGGGGTGAATCAGTATTTACAGCATATTCAAAACTTTTTACTTTTTCACTCTCTAAAACCCATACGCTACTTTCCTTTAGTAAACTCGCGTATATACGCGGATATCCTTCATACAACTCGCATATTAGCAGAGATCTAAATATGCAGATATTTATTAGCTTAGTTCTTTGCACTATTCAATCATCTGATGTTAAGTTAACAGTAAACATGTGTAGTAACAACAGAATAAACCATCACACAAAGCATCACACATGAACACCAGGATTTTTAGGTGGAAACCCAAGTCGGGAGAAAACCACCGCTGCAGTTGCTCGGCCTTCAATATTTTATTATAGAGAAAACATCTTACAACATATGTGCTGGCGCAGAATTGACCAGCACGCAGGCACCCACCTGCGCTCGTTTACCAGCCTCTCCTGGAAGGGAGCTCCAACCCCCTGACTCGTTTACCAGCCTCTCCTGGAAGGGAGCTACGACCCCCCGATCTCGTTTACCAGCCTCACCTGGAAGGGAGCTACGACCCCCTGATCTCGTTTACCAGCCTCTCCTGGAAGGGAGCTTCAACCCCCTAACTGAAGGCTAGTACAACCCTCAACACCTCTATGGACCACGTTTCATCAATTTTCAGACTGGACCCTTTCCATACTTTTAAGCACAGTCAACCATGAAACATATACATATAACTTACTGACAGATATCAGTAAACCAGCAGAACAGATCAAACATTTCTTACCACAGACTTTAGCAAACCCTAGTTTGCATACGCGCTTTCCTTTCACTGATGTCGCGTATATACGCGCTTCCGTCCACATCAACCAACGTATACATCTGTACAAACTTCACTGCGCATACGCGCTTTTTCTTCAGCGAAGCCGCGTATATACGCGCTTCCTCTGCGGCTAACTAGCGTATGGATCTTCAACCATTAAAGAGATGCATACTTCTTCAGATCAGACATTCAGTTCAGATTCAACCCTTTACTTCAGACAGATGTTCGCCTCATCACAGATCTAATCACTCCATAAACAGATCTAGTAGATACAAATACATTTCAGATCTAGATCCCCTTCTTCATCATTTTCTTCATTGGTGCATCATAGATTCAGATCTATCATTAAGCCTTTACCCTTTCCATACAGATATACTTCACAGAGAAGTATTCATTCAAGCTCAGACATCTAGCACCCACACTCATGATTTGCACAATGAATTTCTTCTCTTTATATAGGTTTACCCTTTCTCAATACCATGAGCCCCTTTTTCAATACCATGAGCCAAAACAATACCATGAGCCCAAAACTACATTACTTCCGATGGTATTCCTGGAAGGGGTCATTTAGAGGAATCATTACCCAATACAATGGGTCAATACCATGGTGGTTACCCCTGGTTTTGCACTTTTTGAGCGCTTTTGCCCATACGCGACTTGGCACGTACTTAACCGCGTGCATACGCGACTTCTCCTAGACAAATCCGCGTATTCCTTGAAACATACTCTTTTCATCATGGATCTAGCACATTTTGAATTCCTTTCTTCATTATACATTACTCACTGTAGATACATTAGATTTTCATCTTTAAACAGGTTCATCAAGACATATTCTATCAAGCACAACTTCATCAAGTACGTTGCCATCCGAGGACAACACTCAGCATCATATTGCTAACAAACATCATTTCATATCATTTACCAAGTCCATCAGGTCACGAATAACTTCATCAGGTGGATTTCCATCAAGGACAACACAAGTCAACAATCTCATGTCTTCATCTTTATTCAGTGGGTTGCCATCAAGGACAACACTCTGCATCATATTGCCAACAATTCCATTAAGGGATAATCAGAATAGGTTGGATGCCACTCCAACACTCAGGAGATTAGGTAGGAAAACCCATCTTTCAGCAAGATATAGGGAGAATGCTTTTATAACTATTATGTTAAATGTTGTTGAACCCTATAGTTATAAAGAAGCCAATTAATATAATGAATGGAGGGAAGCTATGGAAGAGGAACATGAATAAATTCTTAAAAAAAAAAAACTTGGGAGTTAGTTGAATTACCTGAGGGCAAACAAACCATAGGTTTCAAATGGCTATACAAGCCCAAATTTAAAGTAGATGGGAGCATACATAAATATAAATCTAGGCTGGTTGCAAAGGGGTATTCGTAGAAAGAAGGTATAGACTATGAGGAAACCTTCACCCCCATAGCTAAGATTAATACAATCAGAATGTTAATTTCCTAGCTACTAAACATCACTAGATAATGCACCAGCTAGATGTTAAATCTACTTTCTTAAATGGGGAGTTGAAAGAGGAAGTTTATTTAGAGAAACTTGAGGGATTTGTTAAATAGGGAAAACAACATTTTGTTTGTAGATTAAAGAAAGCTTTATATGGACTAAAACAGTCTCCCACATCATGGTATGATAAAATTGATTCATTTTTCTTGGAACACAGTTATAAAAGAAAAAAAAAATGACCGCAATCTATATACCGTGTTTGATGAAAAGGGGCAAATTGTTTTGATTTCTTTATATGCATATGCTATCATCATTACAGGAAATGCAGATAAAATCATTGAATAAATCAAAGATAAGATGTCACAAATGTTTGAGATGAAAGACCTCGGTGAGCTTCGCTACTGTTTGGGTCTAGAGATCTAGAGAGATTCAAGACAACCTTTTCTAGCACAGAGTAAGTATGTCAGGAGTCTGCTGAAAAAGTTTAAGATGGATCAGTGTAAGGCTGCAACAATGCCACTACAACAGAATACTAAACTTCAGAGTGTTGAAGGTTCAAAGGAGGTAGACACAACATTGTACATGTAGTTGGTCAGGATTTTAATCTACTCGACCATTACTAGACCAGATTTGGCCTATGCAATTAGTGCATTGATCCAATTTATGTCCAAGCCACTTGAGAGCCATTGGATTGTAGCAAAATTCGTCTTAAGGTATCTACAAGGAACCTTAGACTATGGCATTATATATATTGATTCTTGTGATGTTAAATTGATAGGTTTTTCAGAGTCCGATTGGGCTGGAAACATAGATGATAGGAGATCCATATCAAGCTATGCATTTAGCATTGGGTCTGGGGTTATTGCATGGAGCAGTAAAAAGCAGAACATAGTTTCCTTGTCTTCGGTGGAAGCTGAGTACCAAGCAATGTGTGCAACAACTTGTGAGATAGTTTGGTTGAGGCGACTTCTCCAAGATGTAGGAGAAGAACAGAGAGATGCAAAAATTATCATGTGTGATAAACAGAGCTCCATCAAACTTGCAAAAAATATGGTGTTTCATAAAAACACTAAGCACATTGATACATAGTTCCACTTCGTCAGGGAGAAAGTTAAATCAAAAGAAATTCATGTTGAATATTGTAATACTTGTGATAATGTTGCCGATATTTTTACTAAGCCTTTTGGTAGAATTAAATTTGAAATGTTTATGTAAATGTTAGGAATATTTGTGAACCCTTTCTCCATTAAGGGGGAGTGTTGAAGATAATTGAGAAACTTAATTAGAGAGAGTCGGTTCACCAAAACCTTAGATTAGGATTTTGTACCTATTTCTTAGATATTGGTTTTAAATTCCGTATATGCATGTAAACTATATATTGTTTGATCTGTAATGAGAATGGAGAGCGACCTGCGGACGCAATCCCTCCTGGTGTAGTCTCTCAGAGTAGAGCTAACTAGTATTGCTTTCATTAATTTAATCTAGCTATTTTTATAAAATTTAACAAGGAATAATAACTAAATAATGATTTAATTAATTATTCCTTGAGAAAAATAAGAAAAATAATGATTTATCTAATTATTTCTCATAATTGGGTTAAATATGACCAGGCATATTATTTAAACAATGGTTTAATTAATTATTCCTAGAGGAAAATCAAATAAATAAGGATTTATTTAATTATTCCTCACGTGGTTTCTTGTTTAAACTAGAAATAACTTAATAAAACATGGTTTATTAAATTATCTTATAATGAAAGAAATTTTACAATGTTAAAATTGGTCTTCCAGGGTCTACTTCGATCCATCTAATTGTAAGTGGTTAAATGACCAATTTTTGGTGATAACATTAAGGGTAACCTTGAAGTGAAATTGAAGGCAAGTTTGTGCACTATTTTGGATTATAAAGGAATTGAAAGACATCACTCATTAAAAGGCTTGTTGAAGGCTCCTTAAGCAAATTATAACATCAATCCTTAAAGACTAGAAGCATAAATTGAGGCTTGTGTGAAGACAATCTTGTGACCAAATTTGAAGAACCTTGTTGAGGAACTGTAGTGAAGAAGACCTTGATTTTGAACAAGTTTGAAGTACTCTTGAAGGAGTGGTGTTTTTGACGATCACTTTAGAGCTTATTGATGATATATTGGATGTTATATTGAAGAAATTTTGTTGAGAATATTTAGTTGATATTGTAGACATTGTTGGAGACCATGATGCATTTTTGAAGTCATCATGAGGTAACCTTGGAGAATTTTTGGTTAGGTAACATGAAGAGTTGTGGAGACACCATATGAGAAGACAAAGTTGTCATTGTTGAGCTAAGTGCCTTGGATATATTTTGAGGGAAGTGCTGAAGATGAATATAATATGAGGGTTGGGTGCGGAAGATATTGGGAGCCTTGAAGAACTATTAAACTTATATTGATAAATTTAAGCATAGGGTTGGAGCCCTAGAGGATAGGAGTCCTCAAGAAGACTAGGTTGGAGCCTGTACTAGAGATAGGATTGGAGCCTGAACTAGAGATAGGGTTGGAACCCTAGAGGTTGGTGCTTCATGGAGACAAGGTTGTAGCCTTGGAAGATAGGGTTGGATCCCTAGAGGTTTGAGCCTCGTTAAGGTCAAGTCGGTGCTTGGAAAAATAGGTTGGAGCTTGGTGGATTGGAGATTGGTGTCTTCATCTAGGGTTGGAGCCCTAATTATTATTGTACTTGATTTATTATAAAGAAGAGGATTGGAGTCCTCGTTATTTTTTATTAATAAAAGTATTTATTCTTATTGTTAATTTTGTGTTTATCTAAGTGATCTTAACTGGTAAAGTAACAATTGGAAAAGAAATACTAATTCACCCCCCTCTCAATATTTCCAACAAGCTTGTTCATCTGCCGACATATTATTTTCCCTTTTAATATGATAAAATTATATGTTTTTAAACTTGTCCAACAATAAATATATTGTTAGATCTTAGATCTTTCTGATCTAAATTGTTAATAATGTTGACTTTTATATTAATCACATTATTAGGATTTGGTCGACATTTCGAATCAACTAATGTGGTTCATCCTCAGGACAAAGATGAAAAAATTAGCCAATCATGAAGAATAAATAGCACGGATACATCAGGGTCCAGGGTTAGCTGTTAGTAAGTTAGCTATTGAATAATTAAAATAATATAAAGCTATAACTAGCCGTTGGGAAATAGTTATTAAATTCAATAAAATACTATTTATTTATAAACTAGTGGTTAGGCATTAGTTTTTATTTTAATTAAATATACCTAAATTAATTAATATATAGTATTATAATAATTAAAATTGAATTAAAATTTATTTTAATTAAATATAACAAAATTAATTAATATATAATATTATAAGAATTAAAAATCAATAATATTACAGGGAATAAGAATTATATAGAAGGTTTTAGGAAATTTTATAAGAAAAAGTTTATTAAAATTAAGTAATTAATTTTAATATATATTGAGAAATGAAGAAAAATAATTTTAGTTATATATACCCAAATCAATTAAAATTTTTATTTTCTAATATTACAAGAGTTAAATAAAATTGATAATAATCAAGGGAGTAAAAAATGAGAAGAAGGTTTAAGTATATTGATTAAGTTTAATAATTTTAATAATTAATTGAGAATTTAAATAAATAAATAAATAAATAAATATATATATATATATATATATATATATATATATATATATATATATTGAAATATGAATTAAAAAAGAATAAGAAGAAGAGGAAAATAGAAATCAAGACGAGAGGCCCGAAATCCAGTTCTTACTTAATTTCTAACTGTTATCCCTATTGATATTGATTGCATGCTTTTCAATCTCAATATGATGCAGTGAAAAAATGCACACTTTAATATTTAGTGGAGCAACAAATTATACAGAAAACCAAAAACATCGAACTTCCCACATGTGATGGAGTTCACACTCTCTACACTTGTCTCATAAACAATTTATACATCTATTACTTTCCTTTTTAGTGTGCAACTCTAACTCTCAAACAACATGAAATGTAGAGGCTACAATCTAAATTGGTTGAAGTTTATATCTCTAATTCACACTTTGCATTATTCACTTCATACCTACTCAATGTAGACAGCATTCAAATGCAAATATCAACATGATATTGAATGCAATTATTTCCATACAGGAAATGGTGCATAAGGGGGTTAACACCAGTCTTGCGTTACTGCTAATGCAGTTATGAATTGGGAGTTAAAGCCAACTTTGAATTAATGCTAACGCAATTACGAATTGGTATCCTCTGTTATAGCATCATCAAATACAAACGCAGTTTCGACCACAAGGCTTTGCACGTCGACACCAGTTGGAGTGTAATGCAAACTTCAATTTCCCAATTGGCCTTTACGCATTATTCCAAGCATTCTCCAATGTCCGCGTTCAACATTTCGCTGCCTCCGCATTCCAGTCTACAACATTTTATTTCCTCCTACCGATTCTAGCTTTGACTTTCATCTTGATTTCATTGTCGACGTTGGTTCCAGTTACACATACATTCCTGCAGTTGACATACTTATCTATTGCATATATATTGTTGCAAAGCCAATAAACAAATGAAAACATGGAATGATAGAAAATAATTATATTTATTTTCATGGGCCAAATATTTCCTTAGTTGCCCCTTTGCGTTTGCAATCTTCACACTGTTAAACTCACTCTGGGCGCTCTTGTTTTTTCCGCTCTATCTCCCTATTATTTATACTTGAATGTGAAATTGTTCTTCTTAGAATATATTTATTCTTGAACTACTCCAACAAATCAATGCCTTCCTTTTTTTAAGTGCTTATCCCTACTTGGATCTATTTCCATGAAGGGAAAGAAACTAATTTCTAATTTTACTCCTAATTAATTAATTAAAAAAATACAAAACAACTAACTACTCTCATAAATAAACAAATAATAAAATATTAATGCTAATATTTATTCCTCTTGAATTAGCCACAACATGTGAACATAAAATCACATTGCTGGCTAAGTCCAGATGCTCCTGCATCAGACTCCCTGGGAAGAAAAAAAATTGATCTTTTAATGCTTCAGGATCTACTCCAAACTTCTGTAGCTCTGTTGCAGTCATCCAACTGGCATCTTCCACCGGTTGTATTTTCCATTTGACTAAATACTGATAATAGGTATGTCCCCTGGTTTCCTTTGATACTCTTTTCTCCAAAATGGCTTCGACTTGCTTCTTTCGTGTTTTTTTCATCTACTCTTCCCAATTTACTGTCGGGTTTTCGTCTGTTGTAGAGTCTCCTGGTGGTTCTTCTTCTAGTTCTTGGTATAGATACAAATCTGCAACATTGAAGATTGGTGATATTCCAATTCCTGTTGGAAATTTAACTTCATATGCATTTGAAGAAAAATTTCTTACAATTTTACATGGTCCTATCTTCTTCATTTTTAATTTGTTATACATTTTAATAGGAAATATTTCTTTTCTTAACTATACCATTACTAAGTCGCCCACTTGGAATTCCTTTCCTCGCCTCCTCATATCCGCTCTCTTCTTGCATTTTCTACTGCTTTCCTGCATTCTTTTTTTGACATCTTCCTGTAGTTTCTACATCTGTTCTGCAAACTCTTCAGCCTTTGCACTCCTTACCTCTTATTTTCCCAGATCTCTGAGTTCATACACACCTCTTGGATGCATTCCAAAAACAATCTGGAATGGAATCATACCAGTGCTTCGATTTGGAGTATCATTATAAGCAAACTCAGCCTGAGCAAGAGCTAAATCCCACTGCTTAGGATTTTTATACACCAAGCTTCTCAATATGTTCCCCAAACTTCTATTCACTACCTCGGTCTGTCCATCCGTTTGAGGATGATATGTTGAACTGAAACTAAGGTTGGTACCCAGTTTCTTCCACAGAGTTCTCTAGAAATGTCCCACAAACTTGGTATCCCTATCAGACACAATGCTTACAGGTAATCCAAGTAATCTTACGACTTCTGAAAAAACACATTAGCAATGTGTGTTGCATCACTTGTTTTCTTGCATGCAATAAAATGAGCCATTTTAGAAAATCTATCCACAACAACATAAATGGAGTCATTTCCCCTTTGAGTTTTTGGTAAACCCAAAACAAAATCCATACTAAATGCATCCCATGGTCGGTCGAGTATTGGTAATGGTTGATACAATCTTGTATTCTGACTTTTCCCCTTAGCATGCTGACAAATCCTGCATTTTTGCACAAACCGTTTAACATTAGTTTGCATCTTTGGCCAGCAATAAAAAGTATTTACCTGAGCAAAGGTCTTGTCCTATCCAAAATTTCTGGATAGGCCTCCACTATGTTTCTCCTTGATTATGTTTTCCCTCATAGAACATATAGGAATACATAATTTATTACTTTTGAATAGAAATTATCCTTGGATAGGATAATCCAACCACTGGCTTCTATTATGGACTGCTGGATTATCTACAACTACATAAATTTTTTGAACTCTGCATCATCTTTACACATGTCAACCATTTCCTCGAATCCTACAACACCAACTTGTAATTCCTGCATAATTAAGTTCACCCTGCTCAAAGCATCAGCAACTTTGTTCAATTTACCACTCATATGTTTAATTACAAAAGTGAAACTCTGCAAATATTCTACCCATTTGGTATGTTTTTGATTTAATTTTGGCTGGTTGTTTATAAACTGTAAT
The DNA here is from genome assembly GCA_034641835.2 of Pinus albicaulis. Lineage (NCBI taxonomy): Eukaryota > Viridiplantae > Streptophyta > Pinopsida > Pinales > Pinaceae > Pinus > Pinus albicaulis. Next base: position 354,062,934 of record CM076571.1, on the reverse strand, counting down.
GCATGATTATCAGAATATAACACAAACTCTTTTGGCAACAAAAAATGTCTCCATTTTTTTAAAGCCTGTACAATAGCATAAAACTCTTTGTCATAAGATGAATATTTCTTCTTTGCTTCATTTAGTTTTTTCACTGAAGTATGCTATTGGTTTCTGATCTTGACTCAAAACTGCTCCAATTGCAATTCCACTAGCATCAGTTTCAACCTGGGAAACCTTCTCAAAATTTGGTAAAGCTAAAACTAGTTTTTCAGTAATTTTTTTCTTCAATAATTTAAAGTTTCGATCTACTATTTCTGTTCATTTGAATGGCTAATTAGTTTCTCTAACTGTTTCAATAATGGGTGCAAAAATCTGACTAAATCTTCAAATAAATTTTCTGTAGAAACTTGCAAGACCATGGAAGCTTCTTACCTCAAATATGCTTCTAGGAGTTGTCCAATTCACGATTTCTTGGATTTTCTTCGGATCCATTTTCAACCCTTCCTTAGAGACTACAAATCCCAAATAAATCAGTTCTTCCTTCATAAAGCTGCACTTTTTCAAATTTATTAGCAATTTTTATTTTTGCAAAGTTTTTAGAGCTAATTTAAGGTGTTCTAGATGATCCTCTTTACTTTGACTGAAAATGAGAATATCATCAAGACAAACAATTAAAAACTCACCCGCATATTCCTTCAAAACCTCGTTCATCAACCTCATGAAGGCACTGGGTGCATTAGTAATTCCAAAAGGCATTACTAACCATTCATACAACCCACTGTTTGTTTTGAATGTAGCTTTCCACTCATCCCCTTCTCTCATTCTTATCTGATGATACCCACTCTTCAAATCTATATTAGAAAAATAATTCGATCCACTCAAACAATCCATTAAGTCATCCATTCGTGGTAAAGGAAAACGATACCTAATGGTGTTTTTATTTATGGCTCTAGAATCTGTGCACATGCACCATTCACCCCCTTTCTTTGGACTGAGTACTGTTGGTACAACACATGGACTGAAGCTTTCTCTAATTAATCCTTTATTCATTAAATCTTGCACTTGTCTTCCAAATTCAGCATTTTCCCGCGGCATTAACTTGTAGGCTACTTTATTCGGCAAACTTGCTCTAGATATTAGATCAATCTGGTGACTAATACTCCTGATGGGTGGTAATGGATTTGGCAACTCATCCACAATAATATCAACAAAATCATTCAACATTTATCGAATTTCTTCAGGTAAATCTTCTAAATTTGTAGAAGTTAAAGTTACCTTGGGTCTCACTACAATGGAAAAATGCATCTCTTCGCCTTTCTCGACTTCTTTCAATAGGGCTTTACCACTCATCAACATAACACTGTTTCTAGGTGCTTCCTCCTTAGCTTCAGCTTTCAATGGCAACAGTGTATGCTTATTCCCGTATTTCTCGAGAGTATAAGTGTTTCTTCTGCCATCATGTATGGCTTTTCGATCAAAATTCCAAGGTCTTCCTAACAATATGTGACATACATCCATCAGCATTACATCACATAAAATAACATCCTTATAAGTACCAATCTGGATTTCGACCTTACATTGTTCAGTTACAATAATTTGATGGCCTTTTTGGAGCCATGATACTTTATAAGGAGTGGGGTGTACTGTTTTCTCTAACTTCAATTTGTCCACCATTTCTGTAGAAACAAGGTTATCAGTACTTCCACTATCAATTACCAATTTGTAACACTTACCTTTTGACTTACATACAATTATGAACATATTCTTTCTCTGAGCTGGTTCTCCAGTTTCCTTAGCTGCTTTAAACAATAACCTCTTCAAAAAAAAGGATTCTTCGGCTTCAGGTGGTTCCTCTTTGGCTGCATTCTGAAGAATTTCTTCTTTTGTTTCAGCAAAATTCACATTTTTCTGGGTTGTTGGTCTATTGTGAGGACAATCCCATGACCCATGTGCCCACTCACCACATGTAAAGCACCAAATATCTCTTCCTCAGCCTTTACCTCTAGGAAAAAACCTTCCTCGACCAGAGTCTCCTCTCTGTGGTGATCTATTACTCGAACTCCCTGCTTCATTCTGGGAGTGGGTAAATTTGGACTTAAATGTTCCTCTTCCCCTTACTAGAATCTTGCCTCTATTCCTCTAATTTTTTTTGCGCAACATTTTCTCCTCTGCTCTCAAAGATGCTTAATAGTCATCCTCAATCGTCTTCAAATATAATAAGCTGATTTCATCCTATATTTCATATCTTAAACCATTTATATATCTAGCTACCTTTTCTATGTCATTTTCAACATGTCCCGCTCTAATACTCAGCTTATAAAATTATTTAGTATATTCTTTGATGGTCATTCCTTTCTGCTTTAATTTTTTCACTTGTCTAAAAAGATTTAATTGATAATATTTCGGCATGAACTTAACTTTCATTTTACTCACCATCTTATCCCATTGCTGAATTTTTGGTTTCCCTTTTCTTTCTTTGGACAATTGTAGTTCATCCCACCACATGGCTACATGACCCTTCAATCTCGTGGCTGCAAAATTCACTTTCTTCTTGTCATCGACTTCTTCGTAGTCGAAGTATTTGTCTAATGAACTGATCCAGTCCATTAGTACTTCCACACTAAGGTTTCCATCATATAAAGGTACTTCTACCTTTGGTCTGCTACTGGCCTTTGCTAGCATCTTGATAACCTTAGCTGCCTCACTTTCTTCCTCTATTTCTTCTTCGGTGGTTTCTTCTTCATCTGCACTGGAAATTCCATCATCTGTTGTCCTCCTCTAAGTAGTTTCTATAGTCACCATCCTTGTACGTAGGTGTCATATTTCCTCTAGAAAAACTGCATTTGCTATAGGTCTCCCTCGACCTATTCCAACTCCCCTTCTGGGCGGCATTCTTTGGAATTATAAAAAACAACTCAACGGCTCTGATAACAAAAATTTATGCAGTGAACAAATGCGCACTTTAAAATTCAATGGAGCAACAAATTATGTTATACAGAAAACCAAAAACATCGAACTTCCCACATGTGATGGTGTTCGCACTCTCTACAACTGTCTCATAAGAAGTTTATACATCTATTAATTTCCTTTTTAGTGCGCAACTCTAACTCTCAAACAACATGAAATGTAGAGGCTGCAATCTAAATTGGCTGAAGTTTATATCTCTAATTCACGCTTTGCATTATTCACTTCATACCTACTCAACGTAGACGAAATTCAAATGCAAATATCAACACGATATTGAATGCAATTATTACCATATAGGAAATGGTGCATAAGGGGGTTAACGCTAGTCTTGCGTTACTACTAATGCAATTATGAATTGGGAGTTAACGCCAACTTTGAATTACTGCTAACGCAGTTACGAATTGGTATCCTCTGTTATAGCATCATCAAATACAAACACAGTTTCGGCAACAAGGCTCTGCACGTCGACACCAGTTGGAGTGTAATGTAAACTTCAGTTTCAAAATTGGCCTTTACGCATTATTCCAAGCATTCTCCAATGTCCGCTTTCGACATTTTGCTACCTCTGCATTCTAGTCTACAACATTTTATTTCCTCCTACGTTGGGCCAATTCCAGCTTTGACTTTCATCCTGATTTCACCGTTGACATTGGTTCTACTTACACATACATTCCTTCAATTAACACACTTATCTTGCATATATATTGTTGCAGAGTCAATAAACAAATGAAAACATGGAATGATAAAAAATAACTATATTGATTCGCATGGGCCAAATATTTCCTTAGTTGCACCTTTGCGTTTGCAGTCTTCACACTGTCAAACTCACTCTGGGCGCTCTTGTTTTTTTCTCTCTATCTCCCTATTATTTATACTTGAATGTGAAAATTTTCTTCTTAGAATAGATTTCTTCTCGAACTACTCCAAAAAATCAATGCCTTCCTATTTTTAAGTGCTTATCCATATTTAGCTCTATTTCCACGTAGGGAAAGAAACCAATTTCTGATTTTATTCCTAATTAATTAATTAAAAAAATACAAAACAAATAACTACTGTCATAAATGAATAAATAATAAAATATTAATGCTAATATTTATTCCTCTTGAATTATTCACAACATGTGAACATAAAATCACATTGCTGGCTAAGTCCAGATGCTCTTGCATCACAATAGCTTCTCTAAGCTTCCTATGGTGGAAGTGGTCAACCCTAACAATAACACTGGAATCCTCAAAGAAAACATGGTGCTTGGAATTTCCGCATGCTCAGCTAGAGCTGAAGAGTGGGAACGATTGTGCCTAATGTCTATTGTATGCTCTTAGATTCTCTGGTTGATGGACCGACCAATTTCTCCAATATAGGGAATCCCACAAGAGCAAGGGATTCAGTAGACACCTTTCATGTCTTTAGGGTCAACAAATTCCTTAACGGATTTAAGGGAGTTTCTAATGGTATTGAGAGGTTTGAATGATGAAGAAACTATATTCCTTTTAAGAATATGGGAAATACTGTTAGTGGTCCCTTGGATAAAAGGAAGTTGAACCTTAGAGATAGGTTCCACACAAGAAGTTTTCACACTTTAATATTTACATGCTTTATGGAAGGCCATGAGGCCTTGAATTCTGTTATATCCATTCTTTTCAAAAACTCTGAGAAGATGATATTTTTATTGCTTCAGGTGGTCCTCATCATAAATTCTCAGAGCATAGGTAGCAAGAGTGCTAAGAACCCCAATTTTTTGTGCTAGAAAATGATGAGAACTGGCATGAAGATGTTGTTCCTTGTGAGTTTTTTTTTCAAAAAAATTAGTGAAAAACAAAACCATCTTCCATCGTGGAGAGTAGGATGTCAAGGAAAGGAATACACCCATTTACCTCAACTTCCATAGTGAATTTGATATAGTTTCATTGGGAATTACGATGGTTAAGGAATACATGTAATTTTTTGCGCCCATGTGCCCAAATGATGCAGGTATCATCAACAAACCTCTTCCATATTTTACAGCAGAATGGAGCTGAGGATAAAGCCTTTGTCTCAAAATATTCCATGAATAAGTTAGCAACTATAGTGGACAGAGGGGAACCCATTGTAACCCCACAAGTTTTTTCATAGAACTCACCTTGGAAACTGAAGAAAGTCAAGGTGAGGCAAAGGCCAACTAATTTGGAAGTGTCATTGTTGGTGATACGATTAATGAAATCAATGGCCTCAAGAATAGGGATTTTGGTAAAAAGGGAAACAACGTCAAAATTTACTAACAAAACCCTAGTTTCAAGCCTAATATCATTCCATTCTTTAACAAAAGGAGCAGAGTCCTTAACAAAGGAATCAATGTGACCAAACAGAGGTTTAAGCTTTTGAGCCAAGAATTTAGCAAGAAGATAAGTAGGTCCACCTATTGTGTTAACAATAGGTCTCAAGGGGACCCTAGGCTTATGGATCTTTGGAATGTCATAAATTCTAGGCGTAAGGGGATTGCTTTTAGTGAGTTTTTTATAGTGAGGCTTAAGGGAGTTATTTGACTTAATGGTGGTCAAAATTCTTTAGAAATAAACTCAATGGGGTTCTTATTAATTTTTATATAACTATCGTTATTAGACATATGGTCGATCATTTTTCTAACATATTCAGATTTATCCAAAACGACGATGGCCCCACCTTTGTCAGCTTTTAGGATGACAATGTAAGGGTTATCCCTAAGGGATTTAATGACAATAAATTCATTTTTTCTAATGTTTCTTTTGGGGGGCTTAGCCTTCTTAAGAACCATAACAGAATATTTCCTAATAACCTCCTTAAAATTATCAAGAAGATCCCTAAAACCATATTCGATGTTATAAATAATGTCATCAATATGAATATTTTTATGAGACAGGGAAAATTTAAGCCCTTTATCAAGAAGGCTAAAAATGAAGGGATCAAAATTTTGGCTCGAGAGATTGTTAACATTCTTAAAAAGACGAGATTTTTTGTTTTTGTTTTTGTTTTGGTAATTGAGGCTAAACTATATTAATTCGAATATAAAACAGTACATATGCTACAGGCTGAGTTGGTTAGCTTTACTTAACCAATACCAGCCTTTGTTGCTGCCTCCTTGGAGGAAACCAACCCAGAAAAAACATCAAATAGAAGATTAAAAAGTGTACCATAGCACTAGTGAAAGTAGAGGGTCTGTGATAATAGCTAGTATAACAAAAAACTAAGAAGAGCTGAGTTGTTGCGTAGTCATGAGTATTCTTCATCATCGTTACTATATGGATCTTCCTCCATGATAATACATGCATACTCCTGCGACCAGCTTCCTCTTTAGCAGTGGGTCAATGCAGAGGCCTGGAAGCAGGTGCGGAGAGGATGGGAGCAACCATGTACTCGGTATCTGGGACTCACGTCCAGGTGCCTTCCGAGTCCATTATCCAAACATCGGTTGTTGGGTGTGGAGCTTGATTATCTTGTTTATTTTGTATCACATCGTTGGACCTCTGTACCTTAATGGGGTGACAATGCCGCCTGTAATTGTACGTTGCCTGGGGGGTCCAGGGGGTAATTGTACGCTACCTTGTAAAAGTATAGTAATTTATAGTCAATCTGGGCCGTTCATTAGGTGGATGATATGACATTAGAAGTTATGTTTCATTTAGGGTTTTTTTCCCTAGAAGGAAACCTCTCGCTTGTATGAGGGTATTTGTATTGCGGCTGTGTATTGTATGTGTATTCTCAAAGCGAGAAACAGATAGCGATACTGTGAGAGAGAACAGAGGATATTATAGAGGATCTGTTGTAGGTTGCGTCTCTTCATTTTGCTGGATAATAGAAAGGAAGGACTGGTTGTTCAAGGTGGACGTAGCCCAAACTGGGTGAACCACGTATATCTATGTCTCTCTGGTTTTATGTGTTTCTTGTGCTTGTGTTTCCACATATATTTTATTTGTTCCATTGCTCTGTAATATATAATTTTCTAACAACTGGTATTAGAGCCGAAGGTCTATTTGGCTGATAAAATCGCAGGAAAGAAGGGTTCCTAGTTCAAGAGGGAGCAATGGCGGAAGATGGTAAGTTTAGGGTTGAGAAATTTAACGGCCAAAACTTCCTGATGTGGAAGATGTAGATGGAAGATTATCTGTATCAGAACAATCTGTACCTACCATTGAGCAGAAAAACAAAGAAGCCGACAACTATGACAGATGCAAAATGGGAGAATCTCGATAGAAGTTACTTGGAATAGTACGGTTGTGCCTCGCGGCGTCAGTAGCCTTAAATATTTTGAAGGAAACAACAACATAGGGTTTGATTAAGGCGTTGGTGAAACTATATGAAAAACCCTTGGCCTCAAACAAGGTATTTCTTATGAAATGTTTATTTAATATGAAGATGTCGGAAGGTGGATCTGTTGCAGAACATTTAAATGATTTTAATATAGTTACCAATCAGTTAAGTTCTGTAGGGGTAAACGTTGATAATGAAGTTAGGGCTCTTTTATTTCTATGCTCATTTTCAAAAAGATGGAATAGTTTAATTATGGACATTAGTAACTATGTATCTGGATCTAGTACTTTAAAGTTTGATGATGTTGTCCTTTCTATCCTTAGCGAGGAAATGCGATGGAAAAGCTTTGGTGTGACATCGGGTAATGCTTTGAGTGTACAGTCCTGGGGAAGAAAAATGGAAAGAGGAAAGAGCTCGGGATATTGCAGTAAATCAAGGAAAGGCAGATCCAAATCCAGATCATGTATAGTGTGCCAGAAATGCGGAAAGAAAGGACACCTAAAGAAAGACTATAGATCTAGGAAGGGAAACGAAGGAGACACACAACAAGAAAAAAATCATGAAGAAAATGTGACAGGTGATGTGTTACAAGATGCTTTGATTCTTTATTTCAAAAATGTTACTGATTCCTGGGTGGTAGATTCAGGGGCCTCATTCTATGCCACACCTGATAAGAAATATTTTCATGACTATGTTCAAGGAGATTTTGGACAAGTTCTTTTGGGTGATGATAAACTATGTAATTTTTTTGGAATGGGTAAATTTCTTGTAAAACAACAGAATGGAAACCAATGGCTATTAAAGGAGGTAAGGCATGTTCTAGATCTGAAGAAAAATCCGATTTCAACAGGGCAATTAGGTGGTGAAGGTTGTGTGACAACTTTCACAGATAAAACTTGGAAGGTCACCAAAGGAGCCCTGGTAATAGCAAAAGGCGAAAAGGTTGGTACATTGTATTTATGCAATGGTATTTCTAACTCTGTTAATGCTTTAACTTCCAAAGGAGCAGATGCAGCATTATGGCATCATAGGCTCGGATACATGAGTGAGAAGGGGATGAAAATTCTTCACTCAAGAAATTTGCTGCCAGGTTTGAAGAATGTTGATTTGGATTTCTGTGAGAATTGCATTTATGGAAAACAGAAGAGAGTCAGATTTCTCAGAGTTGGGAAAGAAAAGAAGAGAGAAAAATTGGAGCTTGTGCATACAGATGTATGGGGACCTGCTCAGGTATCATCTCTCGGTGGCTCTCGCTATTATGTTATGTTTATTGATGATGCAACTAGAAAAACTTGGATTTATTGTATTCAAAATAAATCTGATGTATTTGATACTTTCAAGAAATGGAAAGCTTTGGTTGAGATTGAGACATGAAAGAAGTTAAAGTGTCTCAGATCAGACAATGGAGGTGAATATTGTAGCAAAGAGTTTGATAGGTACTGTTCAGAGCATGGAATTTGTAGAGAGAAGACAGTTCCAAGAACACCACAAGAAAATGGTGTGTCAGAAAGGATGAACAGAACAATCATGGAGCATGCAAGGTGCATGAGATTGCATGCATGATTTCCTTTACAATTTTGGGCAGATGCTGTAGATACTGTTGTTTATCTAATAAATAGAGGGCCTTCAAGTTCCTTGGATGGTGGTATTCCAGAGGAAGCATGGACAGGAAAAAATGTAAACTACTCTTTTGTAAAGCCTTTTGGTTGTGAGGCTTTTGTCCATATTAATAAAGAAAATAGAACAAAGCTTGAGGCAAAATCAAAGAAATGTACCTTTATTGGATATGGTGTTAATGATTTTGGTTATTGCTTATGTGATTATGAAAATCACAAAATTATTAGGAGAAAAGATGTAATATTCAATGAAAAGGTCTTGTATAAGAATCAGTTGTAGGAAAAGAAACAGGAAAAATAAAACAAAGAATACATAGTTCTTGATGAGATCACAGAAAAAGTAAAGGTGCCTGAAAAAAATAATAATCAACATCCACAACAAAAACAAACACCACAACAATAATAGGCACCTAAAACACCTGAAAGTGGTGTAAGAAGATCTACCGAGATAAGTAGACCCCCTGAACGGTACTCTCCTTCATTATATTATTTATTGTGGACTGATTCTGGTGAACCTGAATGTTATGAAGAAGCAATGCAGGTTGAAACTAGGAAGAAGTGGGAGCTAGCCATGAAAGAAGAGATGGACTCCTTAATGCATAACCAAACTTGGAACTTAGTCAGGTTGCTGGCAGGTAAAACAACATTGCAGAATAAATGGGTTTACAGGCTGAAGGAAGAAGATGGAGGAAAACAGAGGTACAAAGCTAGACTTGTGGTGAAGAGGTTTGCACAGAAGAAAGGTATTGATTTTGATGAAATATTTTCTCCTGCTGTTAAGATGACTTCAATCAGAACTATTTAAAGTCTTGTAGCAGCGAAATATTTACATCTTGAATAGTTAGATGTAGAGACAACATTTCTCCATGGAGATTTGGAGGAAGAGATCTATATGGAGAAACCAAAAGGATATGAGGTCAAAGGGAAAGAAAAATTAGTGTGCAGGTTAAAGAAGAGCTTGTATGGCTTAAAACGGGCTCCAAGGTAGTGGTATCTAAAATTTGACAGGTTTATGTCTGAACAAGGTTATACTCGATGTCACTCTGATTATTGTGTTTATCTAAAAAATAAAAATGATGGCAGCTATATTATATTGTTATTGTATGTAGATGACATGCTTGTTGCAGGGTCTTGTTGGTGTCCCGTGTTTTGATAGTTTGGAAAATCAAAAGATAAGGGAACATCAGAACCAATCTTTAGAGTTACAGGATCTAGTCCTCCTATTCTCAGAGAGGGATCTCTCAAATTTTTGTTTGCAAAAGTTTATCTTATGTGCTTATAATATTTATTTTAGACTAGTTATTAAGTGCAGGTGTTTGTTTGTTTGGTTGGATTGAATTGATACATCAGAACATGAAAGGTCTAGGAAAGATACGTAGAATGGAGAAAAATCTGGTTCATTGGGCAATGGAGTCAAGAAAAGGTCATAGGAAACTCATCAAAGGATATGGGATATCACAGGGCAAATCTAACTTGGCCACAAGATCCTTTTTTTTTTGGAATGGGATGAACATTAATGATTTGGAGAGAGAAATTGAATTCTCAACAAAGGGAACCTGAAAACATAATTTAAACAATAAAGAGATAGTTGGCAGACAGGGCTAACCATAAATTCTACAAACATTCTTTAGGCAAATAATGATTTCAAGACAACTTTCAAAATGAAATCTAAGATTCGGGGAACACCCTATTTCCTCAAATATTTTATTCTAAAGGACTTAAAAGACATAAAATATTTACTGATAATTACAGTCATAGAAGAGGGAACACCTAAAAACATATATGATCATAATTATAATGACCTTTAAGCCAACTTTTTAAGTGAGGACGAAGGGCAAGATCAAAACAAACCTCTCTGATTCACTGTAAGAAAAGAAATTCAAAGGGAGACTTCGATAATAGTTTTTAAGTGGCAGCAGACAAGCAGGGAGAACCATAAATCATGCTGAAACCAAATTTTCAAACTATTAAGGAAATAAACAAGAATGAAGACTAAAGAGAAAGATTAAAGCCTCTAAAATACTTCAGCAGAAGAAAACATGAAAAAGTGAAGGATGAACAGGTCTAAGGTGCTTCCATGAGTCATTTCTTAGCCTAAAACTTTCTATCCTACTGTAGTAAGAAATTATGGAACATAATGAAAACAAGGGGAAAACATAAGACAGTTCAGAATACTTCACCAACAGCCAAGCTCATGGATCCAATGATAGAGCCTTCTCAGGAACAAGCATGCAACAACATCATCAAGATCTCCAAGACTTCAATTTGTTCTTCAACTTCAACAGACTATGTATTTACTTCAAAGAGTTTCAGTATTACAACTTGTGATCAAACAATAACCAACAATTTCTTATCTTCTATAGAAGTATTTATAGAAGAAAAGAGGAGGTGGAATGAGACAAAATATCTTCTAAGTTCAATTAATACATCTTACTGTCTCTCGGCCTTTGAGGGGCTCGATGGAGAATATTCTGATATTCCTCCTGTATTAATTGGTTACATTAACTTTTCAAGCTCGCTGGGAAAGAAATGTTGACTTTTAAGGTTCTGTGCTCTGTCGGGAGCAACTCTGTGGATATTTTCTATTAAACTCCTTTGGCAGAATTAACTTCTTGGCAGCGCTGGAGGTAGATATTTGTTTAATCAATAACTCGGCCTCTGTTTTGAATGGTTTAAGGCAACAGGTGGCTCTTGTAGTAGCTGAGGAATTAATTCACCCCAAATGCGGCGGTGGAGGTCCTTTCTTCCTGTCAAACATTTATGATTTCTCCTGACTGTGTTTAATTCAGGAAATTAAGATTTTGATAATTATTTTTAAGCCGTAATTCCCTAAATCTCTCTTCAATCTTCATCTGTGCTATGTTTTGTTCTTCAACATTGATACTCTTTTTAAATGCGATTTTGAACCATAGTGTCTTGTCAATGTGTAGAGCTACGTTGGGCTTTGAAGGTACCAATGCTCACAGAGCATTGACAAACAATGAATAGAGCTTGGAAGACGGGCTCTTTTAAAGTAAGACAAGCACGGGAAATGTATTCCCCGGCCTTCGGCCTTTCTTCATTGTATAATGAAAAACTGTTAAAAATACCTGCAAAACACAAAAATAATTAAAAAAACCTGCGAAATGGGTCAAACTGCTTCAGAAGGCGGGAGAGGAGTGTAGCCGTTGGATCTGGACACATGGACGGTCCAAATCTAATCAGGAGATCGCAATCGACAGGAGGAAAAAAGGGGTGTGATGATAAAACTACGATGCGATTGCGCGATTAGAGGGATGATGCGATCAAGTGGTGGTCGTTGATCTAAGAACGAGATCAATGGTGGAGAATGAATCGGGGGAGAGGTCAATCGGTGGAACAAGAAAGTGGTCGTAACATAAGTTTGCGATGTGATTGAAAGGGCCAAGGCGATTAAGCGATGGCCGTCGATCTGAGGATCAGATCGATGGTGGGAAACGAATCGGAGGACTGGCTGATCGGAGGGATAATCAAAATGCGTGCGATTGATCTTTGCGGTGCGATTGAAAAAATCTGATGTGATGGAGCAATCAGAACATCGCAATCGGAAGTCTCAATCGAGCATAATCGGAGGAGCCTTTCAAAGATTTACGATGCGATCGGAGGGGCGGGGCTTTATATATATAAAAGACTCAGTCGCATCGGAAGTTCTGATGTGGTCTTTTTAATCAACCCATTTGTATATTTAACACGCGACTTTGGTTTTTTGACCAAAACCTTGGAAAAGTGGGTTTTATAATTTACAAAGGAAAAAAAAGGTAACCGGGATGGATTATTTATAAAGTTTTGAGTACGGAAGGCGGGCCCACGGGATATTTATATAAAGGTTTTAATCGCATCGGAGTTTATATGACGCACTATTAATCACATCGGAACTTTTGAATATGGCATGGACTTGCGTTCTTTGGATTATTGCGATGCGATAAGCGCCCGGGACTATAACTCTTGGTCTTGGGCATAGAGCATATGAAACAAAAAGTGGCGGGGCGGAATTATAACACAAGGGCTCAATCGCATCGAAAAATTTTGATGCGGTCTTTTTGATCAAACCATTTATGTTTCCCCCGATTGCGATTGTGCGATTGACCTTTCAATCTACCCATTTTATATTCAACACGTGGTTATATTTTTTCAGTTTAAACCTTGGAAAAGTGGGTTTTGAGACTTTCACATAAGAAAAACAGATCGGAAATGGATTTATACATTGATTTAAGCGTCGGGTTGGGTTTTATGGTTTATATGAGAAATAATATAATCGGGAGCTTTAAACACATAAAAAGCCAATAGCAATCGGAACTTTCGGTCCATGGCACAAGACTTGCGCACTTTGAAAATGTGCATTGCGATTAGCGCCGAAAGGCTTTGGTGTTTGGTCTTAACGCATGGGCATGTGGGGGGAAGTGGTTAGGACTTAGCCCAAGGGGCTTAAGTCTATAGAAAAACTTGTATTTTCATGAATCCTTCATAGTTTTCAATGGAATTTGATGGGTTTGAAAATAGTTAAAAAATGAGTTTTTAACATATGGAAGGGGGTTTTCATGAAAGGAAAACATAAAAAATAGAGGAAATTTATGGGGAAAAAGGGAGAGCAAATGAAGGTTAGTTAAGAGTGAGAGAAGGGGAAAATGATGGTTTTTGGTAGCAATTTTTTCTCTTTGGTTTTTAGCAGAATTCTCAGAGTATAAAATGGAAACAACAAATGAAAATTTTGGACAGAGGCATGAGGCCTTTCAAGAGTCTTCAAGATCCAACAATTTTTAGCAATAAAATTGTTCCTTGAAGGCTCCAAAATCATTTAGCCACCATTAGGTATGACAAATTTTATAGGTGGCTAACAGTGGCTCCACTTGGGGATGGTGCCTTTTTTGAAGGCATCAAGAATTTCAGACCTGCATTCTCTGAGATGCTGATCAGTTGCCTCATCCATTGGGCTGATCTCTTTACTTGAATGATCTTCTTTTGTTCTGGAAATAAGTTAGCAGCCATGGAAAAAACATTGGATCTTTTATCAACAAGCTTTCTACCTACCCAATCCTACAGGTCTAACATTTTTTCTTCATTAGAGTGCACTTGGATTGGAAAACTCTCTTACAAAATTTTATTCTTTTTTGAAAAAAAAAATCTAATCTATTTCTACTCCTTATTTCTCCATGGATTCAGATTAAACAGTTGAATCCATATAACTCTCTACCTAATCTACTATCTATTGGGATTAAACTGTCCAATAGACTTTTATTCTATAATTTTGCTAAAACATAAATTTAAAAAGCATTCAAGTTAGGATTAATCAGTCTAATTTGATGCTGATATATGGCATAAAAACAAGCTGAACATAGATTATTATTTGCAGAAAATCAAAATTTGAAGGCTTAAGATCTGAAAATTTAAGCACTTCCTTCACTCTTTTTACAGCTCTTTTTTTACTCTTATGTGAGCTGTTTCTTCCTTGCTCTCTGGTTCAGATTTTGAGCTAATTAGAACCAGATTTTCTTCTTCTTGACTTAGAAAAATAAAACAGATTTGAGTCATCTCTCTTTTGGAAACTTAGGTTCCGATATTGAACATGTTTGAACCTTTCATTTCTATCCTAATCTATCTACTGATAAGCCAAGATTAAACAGTTTGGCCAATCGAATTCACTATCTTATCAGTAGAAAATTTAAAGGCTAATTAGTCAAGATTAGGCAATTTGACTAACAAGAAGTGTGTTTTTTAGTAGTGGCATTTAAGCTTGCACACTTTCAGATTGGTTTCTCTTTTTTGGTATGGGGCTGTACCTTTATTGTTTTTACCATCTACCCTCTTTTATTTCTTTCTTTGTTTTTGTATTTTTTATTTTTCTAAATTTGAATGCAATGGTTAGACTATGGCATTTACAATGAAAAATAAAATGCTTTAAAACTTAAGATTCTTGGCAGAAGTAATGCTTGAGCATCTTTCCATCAACAGGACCTCCATACAGATCTTCCCCATTCAATTCTTTCAAGAAAAACCCCTCTCATCATGGATAATATATGGCCCTTTCCACAAGTTGTCAAACTTGCCATGTTTTCCCTTCTCTTCTCTTCTTGAATCCCATTTAAGAACACCATTTCCAATTTGGAAATTGTTTGCCTTAGTCCTCTTATCAAATGGTTTCTTCATTTTTTCTTGGACTAACTGCGTTCTCTCATAAACTTCTTCTCTGGTCTGCTGTAAATGGATTGTTTGGTTAATCCTTCTCTGCATATCATTTTCTTCAATATGCCCTTATTGAAGGAGTTTCATGACTGGAACTCCTAATGAGGTGGGAAAAACCACATCCATGCCATAGACTAACTGATAGGGAGACATATTTATTGACTTCTTTGTAGTTAATCTATCAGCCCATAAGGCATGAACCAGCTTACTATGCCATGATTTCTGATTTTTCTCCAACATTTTTTTGATTATATTGAGGAGACTCTTGTTGGAGGATTCCGCTAACCCATTTCCATGGGGATAGTAAGCAGTGAAATGGCCCAAGGTTATGTGGTATTTGTAATAGAAATCAACCATTTTCTTAGATTTATAAGCAGTATCATTGTCTGTTATGATTTTTCTGGGACAACCAAATCTGGATAGGATATTTGTTTCAAGGAACTTGATAACGACAGAGTCATTAGCATTTCTGAAGGGTATAGCTTCTATCCACTTGGTAAAGAAGTCAATGGCTGTGAGGATCCACTTATGCTGAGCTGAGCAGGATGGATGAATTTCCCCAATGAAGTCAAGCCCCCATTGTTGAAAAGGTGCCTCAACTCTGATAGGATGTAAAGGTAAGGAAGGAGTTTTCTTTTGCCATCAAAGATTTGACACTTATGGCAAGACATGACCAGCTTTTGAGTGTCTAGGAAAAGGGTAGGCCAATAGTAACCAGATCTAAGAATTTTGTTGGCTGTGGCCTTCCAGTAGAGGTGACCTCCACATTCTCCATCATGCAATTCATGCATGATCTTTCCTGCATCGTCTTCAAGTAAACATTTAAGCAAAATTCCAACAACGTTTTTCCAATATAATACTCCATCTAAGATACAAAAATTCAAAGCCTTTTGTTTCAAGAATCTAGCTTTAGTTTTAGACAAAGAAGGAGGGGTATTTAAATATAAAAGCACATAAATAATGTCAGCATACCAAGGAGAATTTAGAAATGTTTCTTCAATAAAAGGAGCATCATATTCTTCTATTTCTTCCACCACATCTACCATATTGATGTCTAGTGCTTGGAAGTTAGACTCAGCCATAAGTTTTGCTAATCCTTGCCCTTTAACTAGTTTGGTGGGCCTAATTTCTAAGTCATATTCAAGAATAGTTGCAATCCATTTTCCCCTTTTACCATCAGGGTCTTGACTTAGACTTTTACCATCAGGGTCTTGACTTATAATGTCCTTGACAACAGTATGCGGAACAAAAGCAATTATGTGAGAGTGTAAAATATAGACCCTAAAGTCTTTCAATGCTTTCACCAATGCTAAGGCTTGCTTCTCCATGATATTATATTTGAGAGGAGCATCTCTTAAGGCCCTACTAAAGAAAGATATTGGTTGTTCTTTCCCCAAATCATTCTTTTGAAGTAAAACTGCAGCTATTGTATGCTCAGACGTAAAAGAAAAAATGTAGAAATCTTTGGTAAAATCTGGACTAATCAGGACCGGTGTTTGGGTAAGAGCTTGTTTGACCAGTTCGAATGATTGCTTAGATGGTAAAGTCCATTTTACACCCACATATTTCTTAAGCATGTTTGTGATGTTTTTAATAGCTCAGCAAGGTTGGGGATAAACCTTCTCAAAAAATTAATCTTTCCAATGAAAGATTGTAATTCTTTGAGGCTTCTTGGATGGCTAATTTGCAATATGCCATCTATCCTTGTAGGGTCTATTTTGATTCCCTCTTCTAAAATTATGTGACCAAGGAGCTTCCCTTCTTGGAGACTGAAGAGTGTCTTCTTGGGATTCAATGACAAGCCAAATTTCCTACATTTCTCAAAAAAATTTCGCAAGTGAGTCAAATGTTCTTCATCAATTCTTGAAAAGGAAGTTATGTCATCAAGGTAGATAATTATGAAATAGCCAATATCTTCAGAGAAGGCTATGTCCATGGCCCTTTGGAAGGTGGCCCCTGCATTCATTAACCCGAAAGGCATTTTGACATACATAAAGGTGCCCCAAGGTGTGGTGAAAGCAATTTTGATTTGATCACTTGGGGGCACTAACACCTGGTTGTAACCTGAGAACCCATCTAAGAGTGATATCCTTTTTGACCCAACTACTCTCTGAAGTATATGATCCATCTTGGGCAATGGGTAGTTGTCCTTTAGGGATGCTCTGTTTAAGTTTCTGAAGTCAATACAAAGTCTGATCTCTCCTGTCTTTTTCCTAACAGAAACTAAGTTTGATACCCATTCTGAAAATCTAACAGGTACTATAATGCCAACATCATGCATCTTTTCAATTTCGGCTCTAACTAAAGGTAATAAAAGTGGGTTTATTCTCCTCAGTTTTTGTTTGAAGGGATTTTGATTTTCCTTCAAGGGAATCTTGTGTTGAATGATGCTGGTATCGTAAGACTTCAGATCTGTGTATGCCCAAGAGAAAACATCTTTAAACTCTTTAAACAGATCAATGTATCGAGATTTTATGTGAGTTGGAAGAGTGCTAGACAATTTAATCATCTTGGGTTCCGTTAGAGAGCCTATGTTGTGTTCTTCTACATTTGTTTCTACAGTCTCCATTTTTGGTTCTTTGGCTACATCATTAAAGTCGAAAAGGTGTTCCAAAGGCGAGAGACCTCTTGGAATTGAACCGTTCTTACATTCTAAAACTTCCAGGTCTCTTTGGTCCACATTGTCAATTGACTCTGCTTCAAACATATTCTCATAATGACTTATATCAGCAAAGTGTGTTATTTCAGCTTCTGGGATTTCTTCAATATATGGACAGTTTTGATTATAGCACGATTCTGATGTAGGTATGGCGAAATCATTTTCTGACCTCAAGAAATTGTCTATGTGTTGGTCAGAATCAAAAAATTGCCAGTGATCTACGTTATCAGGCACTGCAGGCCTATGTTTTACTTTTACACTAAGCTGTTCATTTATCTTAGGTATTTGACATTTACTGGCATTAAAAGCGAGTTCATTTGCTAAATGGTTAAACGCTCTAGGAATGAAAACAAGTTCATATTTTTTGAAGGTTTTTAATAAATCGAGATTAGCGTTCCGATATTCCCTAAGCCTCGGATTTTTGGTTGAGTATTCTCCTTTGATTTGTTTTATGATAAGTTCAGAATCTCCTAAGATTGTTACCTTTTGGGCCTATAACTGTTTGAGTAATTGTAAACCTATGAGAAGTGCTTCGTACTCAGAAATATTGTTAGTGCATGGGAAATCTAATTTATATGAGAAAATTTGATTCGTATTCTGGATCCATACGCCTGCACCTGCGCTTGCTTTATTACATGATCCATCAAAGTTTATTGTCCAAATTTCGTTTGATTCATTTTCGTTTTCTTGTTGTTGTTGATTGTCGATGTTTTGAAGTTGTTTTGAGAGAAAATTTGATTTTTTTGGTGAATCACTGGGGTCTATGTTCTCTTTATCTTGTTGAGTAATTTCATCTTTGTTACATAAGATAAGGGAATCCAAAATTGATTGAGTAGAATAGATTGGAGTGTTGTTAGGTTTGTCTAGGTTGCTCACCATGTACTTCATGTGAGATTCCCTGTATAGTCTTTTGTTTTGGTTAAAAACAGGGATGGTGGCATAAGACATGTCCATTTGAAAGCTTCCCTGAAGTTTGGCTCCCCAAGATCTTGATAAGAGCATGCCATAATTAGGGGGAATGTCAGCTACAACTATATCCATAACTAGACTCTTGGCAGGGATCTTAGCTAGGGTAACGCATAAATATTTAATTAAACCCAAACATTTGACTCGGCTTGAGTTAAAAGAATAAAAATATTTGTATGGTTTAGTAATCTCTAAGCCTAAGCTCTCCATTACCACCTTGGGCATCAGATTGTGTGAAGCTCCGAATCTAACATGGCATTATGTAAAATTTTCTCATGTATGTTCAAGCTAACATAGAAGGGAGGGACATCCCCTTCTTGATATTTTCCTTCAACTTCTGGACCAAACAACAACTCAGGCATCTGTTAAGTTCAAAGTTTCAGTATCACTTCCTAAGTTCAAAGCTTTCAAAACTTGGCTTTTGTACACCTCTTGGGTTACTAGTTCAGCTAGGGGGATGGTAATTTTTATCTTGGCAATCTCTCCCTCAAGGCTGAAAGGAATAATTGACTTGTTGATATTTACATCTTCTTTTTCAATTGAATTCTTTTCAGCAACTTTGATTTGCTGAACCTTATTTGGACTGGTAATTGGGACAGTTTTGTTAGGACCACTAGCTGAAGTGCTAGGGGTATTTTTTTCAACATTTGGCTGAATATTTTTGTCTTTGTTTAAGTCTGGTTTTTTGGCCAAAATGTTGGTTTTCTCCGCTGCCTTTTTGGGCTGAGTTTCTGTGTTTTTCTTGACAGCGGTATTAGTGTTCTTGTCCTTTAAGTTATCTGCATTCCCTTTGCTCCTAAGATCGTATTGTTTATGCACTTCCATAATTGCATTTTCAAAACCCAATCTATAGTCATCGGAGTCTTCGTGGGTGTTTGTATTTTGGTCATCAGAGAAGAATCCTTGTTCTTCCTCAGTGAGGTAAACATCATCTCCACTGTCTGACCCAATCAAGTTTGCATGAGATTCTTCCAACCTTCCCAACTCCCTATCTTCCTCATATTGATCTACATAGTTTTGTTGGAAGGGAGGTCTAATCTGTTGGTCATTCTTGTTCTATTTGTCTTGATTGTTTTCTCTTTTATAATTCTGATTTCTATTTCGAGGAGAAATTTGATTTTGATTTGCTTGTGCTTTCTTAATTATGCTCATCTCTTTCATCATTTCTTCCAACTTCCTCTCCATTTTTGAGCTTGAAGTAGAAGGAGTGGACTCTTCTCTAAAAGACACTCTCTTCTCCATCAAGTTGACTTCCACAGAGAGGGCACCCTGTTGCATATCTTCCAGAGTTGCAAAATTTCTTTCTCTCAGCTGATAGGTCATGTTAGAGTCAAACCCTTCAGGAAATTTATTTAAAGCTGAGCCTTGTGGAGGTTTTAGTTATGGGGAAAGTGCGTTATACACACTATTGAACCTAGTGCAGTAAGCTTGCACACTTTCTCCAGTGTTTCTATGGAGGTTTTTGTAGTCAGAAAGGACTTGGAGAGGGTTTTTCTTTACTTCCCATTTGTTTAGGAACGTTTGATGGAAGCCTTGGAGATCATTAATACTATGGGGGGCTAAACCTTTGAACCATTTTCTTACTTCTCCCCCTAGGCTCTGAGCAAATAACCTAAGCTTGACAGAATCATCATCAATTTCATTTCTGTCAAAGTAGTCATTCATTTTATCTACATGTTGTGATGCAGTTATGGCATTGTTAGCATCATATAATGGAATTTTGGACTAATAGTCCCGTGTAAGATTAACTAATGGTACAGGAAGGACTAGGGGAGCATACCATGCTGCCATGATAGGTAGTGGGGGTGGATTTATAACAGGAATAGTGGGCTTAGGTGAAGTGGTTTGAACAGTGGATGAAGGGTGAGCAAAAGTGGATGGACCAGGAATAGACTGCTGAGCTGATCTTAGATGAGAGACACCTAAGTTGTGAAGAAAATGTAAATCAGGAGGTGTTGTTTCTCTGCTACCAAGAGGTTCACTTGTTTCAGGAGATGATAGTGAAGACTCAGAATCTAACTGATCTAAATCACCAAGAGACTTAGTTATAAATGGATTTACTAAGTCAACTTGAGATTGTCGTAGAGCTGAAAGATTTTCAGGAACTGAATTAGCTCTCAAGGGTGATTTGAAAACAGTTGATAATTTAATCTTAGGAGACTTCCCAAGAATACTTTCATGGTTTTCAACTATTCCCGGTGGGTTTGGGTCAGGGTAGGCTCTAGTATGAATCTTTCTAGGAGCCACTATGCTATGTTTTTCAGACCTGGTTAGAAAGAGAGTTTAACCAAATATGTCAATTTTTTAAGAGGCTAACTGATATTTTCAGAAGAAGGAAAATTTTAATCTTAGAGCCTTCTAGCTGAGTTTGTATGATGCTATTAAGACTTGGGGTCTTCCCAGTGGAGTCTTAAGGTCTATTTTTAGGATTGTGGAGTCGCCAGGTGGGAATTTTTAGCTCTTTTGGAGGTAAAAAGGTTTTATAGTCCACCACGAAGTTTATTATGATGCCAAACTGAAAATTTTTGAGTTTTCTGAGTTAATTTGGTCTTAAAGGTTAGGAGAGTGTTCTAAGTCTGATTCAACACTTAGCTAGGGCGTCAAAACGTACATAGTTTACTCTTATGGCTTGGTAACTGAATTCTTCAAGGTTCGACAAGGCTTTATGAGAATCCTAAGAGTTACTTAGTTTGTCACTGATTCAAAAGGTCCTATCATGATTACCATTGCTTGGTAGTGCTTGAAGAAGGTTATTTATGTTATACTTAGACAATGAGTGTTTTGCTTTGCAGATTTTACTCAGGGTCCCACCGTGATCGCCATTATGTTGGTGGCGATGAGGTGGATGATAATCACTGGATAGTCTTTGAAAATAATGGATTTCTGGAGTCCCAAGGAGTACTTATATTGTCACTAACTTAGAAGGTCCCATTGTGATCGCCATTATGTTGGTGGCGATGAGGTGGCTGATAATCACTGGATAGTCTTTGAAAATAAGGGATTTCTGGAGTCCTAAGGAGTACTTAGATTGTCACTCACTCATAAGGTCCCACCGTGATCGCCATTATGTTGGTGGTGATGAGGTGGCTGATAATCACTGGATAGTCTTTGAAAATAAGGGATTTCTGGAGTCCTAAGGAGTACTTAGATTGTCACTGACTCAGAAGGTCCCACCGTGATCGCCATTATGTTGGTGTCCTGTGTTTTGATAGTTTTGAAAATCAAAAGACAAGGTAACATCAGAACCAATCTTTAGAGTTACAGGATCTAGTCCTCCTGTTCTCAGAGAGGGATATCTCAAATGTTTATTTGCAAAATTTTATCTTATGTGCTTATAATATTGATTTTAGACTAGTTATTAAGTGCAGGTGTTTGTTTGTTTGGTTGGATTGAATTGATACAACAGAACATGAAAGGTCTAGGAAAGATACGTAGAATGGAGAAAAATCTGGTTCATTGGGAAATGGAGTCAAGAAAATGTCATAGCAAACTCATCAAAGGATATGGGATATCAAAGGGCAAATCTAACTTGGCCACAGGATCCTTTTGTTTTTGGAATGGGATGAACATTAATGATTTGGAAAGAGAAATTGAATTCTCAACAAAGGGAACTTGAAAACATAATTTAAACAATAAAGAGATAGTTGGTAGACAGGGCTAACCATAAATTCTACAAACATTCTTTAGGCAAATAATGATTTCAAGACAACTTTCAAAATGAAATCTAAGATTCGGGGAACACCCTATTTCCTCAAAGATTTTATTCTAAAGGACTTAGAAGACATAAAATATTTACTGATAATTACAGTCATAGAAGAGGGAACACCTAAAAACATCTATGATCATAATTATAACAACCTTTAAGCCAACTGTTTAAGTGAGGACGAAGGGCAAGATCAAAACAGACCTCTCTGATTCACTGTAAGGAAAGAACTTCAAAGGGAGACTTCGATAACAGTTTTAAGTGGCAGTAGACAAGCAGGGAGAACCATAAATCATGCTGAAACCAAATTTTCAAACTATTAAGGAAATAAACAAGCATGAAGACTAAATAGAAATATTAAAGCCTTTAAAATACTTCAGCAGAAGAAAACATGAAACAGTGAAGGATGAACAGGTCTAAGGTGCTTCCAAGAGTCATTTCTTAGCCTAAAACTTTCTATCCTACTGTAGTAAGAAATTATGGAACATAATGAAAACAAGGGGAAAACATAAGACAGTTCAGAATACTTCACCAATAGCCAAGCTCATGGATCCAATGATAGAGCCTTCTCAGGAACAAGCATGCAACAATATCATCAAGATCTCCAAGACTTCAATTTGTTCTTCAACTTCAACAGACTATGTATTTACTTCAAAGAGTTTTAGTATTACAACTTGTGATCAAAAAATAACCAACAATTTCTTATCTTCTACAGAAGTATTTATAGAAGAAAGGAGGAGGTGGAATGAGACAAAATATCTTCTAAGTTCAATTAATACAGCTTACTGTCTCTCGGCCTTTGAGGGGCTCGATGGAGAACATTCTGATATTCCTCCTGTATTAATTGGTTACATTAACTTTTCAAGCTCCCTGGGAAAGAAATTTTGACTTTTAAGGTTCTGTGCTCTGTTGGGAGTAACTCTGCAGATATTTTCTATTAAAATCCTTTGGAAGAATTAACTTCTTGGCAGTGCTGGAGGCAGATATTTGTTTAATCAATAACTCGGCCTCTGTTTTGAATGGTTTGAGGCAACAGGTGGCTCTTGTAGTAGCTGAGGAATTAATTCGCCCCAAATGCGGCGGTGGAGGTCCTTTATTCTCGTCAAACATTTATGATTTCTCCTGACTGTGTTTAATTCAGGAAATTAAGCTTTTGATAATTATTTTTAAGCCGTAATTCCCTAAATCTCTCTTCAATCTTCATCTCTGCTGTGTTCTGTTCTTCAACACTGATACTCTTTTTAAACGTGATTTTGAACCACAGTGTCTTGTCAATGTGTAGAGCTGCGTTGGGCTTTGAAGGTATCAATGCTCATAGAGCATTGACAAACACTCAATAGGGCTTGGAAGACAGGATCTTTTAAAGTAAGATAGGCACGAGAAATGTGTTCCCTGGCCTTCGGCCTTTCTTCATTGTATAATGAAAAACTGTTAAAAATACCTGCAAAACACAGAAATAATTAAAAAATCCCGCGAAATGGGTCAAACTGCTTCAGAAGGTGGGAGAGGAGTGTAGCCGTTGGATTTGGACACATGGAAATTCCAGATCTAATCGGGAGATCGCAATCGGCGGGAGGAAAAAAGGGGTGCGATGGAAAAACTGTGATGCGTTTGCGTGATCAGAGGGTTGATGCGATCAAGTGGTGGATGTTGATCTAAGAACGAGATCAATGGTGGAGAATGAATTGGGGGAGAGGTCAATCGGTGGAACAAGAAAGTGGCCGCGATGTAAGTTTGCGATGCGATTGAAAGGGCCAAGGCGATTAAGCGATGGCCGTAGATCTGAGGATCGGATCGATGGTGGGAAAAGAATTGGAGGACTGGCCGATTGGAGGGATAATCAAAATGCGTGCGATTGAACTTTGCGATGCGATTGAAAAACTCCGATGTGATGGAGCAATCGGAACATCGGAAGTGTCAATCGGGCATAATCGGAGGAGCCTTTCAAAGATTTCCGATGCGATCGGAGGGGCGGGGCTTTATATATATAAAAGACTCAATCGCATTGGAAGTTCCGATGCAGTATTTTTAATCAACCCATTTGTATATTTAACACGCGACTTTGGTTTTTTGACCAAAACCTTGGAAAAGCGGGTTTTATAATTTACAAAGGAAAAAAAAGGTAATCAGGATGGATTATTTATAAGGTTTTGAGTACGGAAGGCGGGCCCATGGGATATTTATACAAAGGTTTTAATCGCATCGGAGTTTATATGACGCACTATTAATCGCATCAGAACTTTTCAATATGACATGGACTTGCGTTCTTTGGATTATTGCGATGCGATAAGCACCCAGGACTATAACTCTTGGTCTTGGGCATAGAGCATATGAAACAAAAAGTGGTGGGGCAGAATTATAACACAAAAGCTCAATCGCATCAGAAAATTTTGATGCGGTCTTTTTGATAAACCCATTTATGTTTCCCCCGATTGTGATTGCGCGATCGGCCTTTCAATCTACCCATTTTATATTCAACACGTGGTTATAATTTTTCAGTTTAAACCTTGGAAAAGTGGGTTTTGAGACTTTCACATAAGAAAAATTGATCGGAAATGGATTTATACATTGATTCAAGCGTCGGGTCGGGTTTTATGGTTTATATGAGAAATAATATAATCGGGAGGTTTAAACACATAAAAAGCCAGTCGCAATCGGAACTTTCGGTCCATGGCACAAGACTTGCGCACTTTGAAAATGTGCGATGCAATTAGCGCTAAAAGGCTTTGGCATTTGGTTTTAACGCATGGGCATGTGGGGGGAAGTGGTTAGGACTTAGCCCAAGGGGCTTAAGTCTATAGAAAAACTTGTATTTTCATGAATCCTTCATAGTTTTCAATGGAATTTGATGGGTTTGAAAATAGTTAAAAAATGAGTTTTTAACATATGGAAGGGGGTTTTCATGAAAGGAAAACATGAAAAATAAAGGAAATTTATGGGGAAAAAGGGAGAGCAAATGAAGGTTAGTTAAGAGTGAGAGAAGGGGAAAATGATGGTTTTTTGTAGAAGTTTTTTCTCTTTGGTTTTTAGCAGAATTCTCAGAGTATAAAATGGAAACAACAAATGAAAATTTTGGACAGAGGCACGAGGCCTTTCAAGAGTCTTCAAGAGCCAACAATTTTTAGAAAAAAATTGTTCCTTGAAGGCTCCAAAATCATTTAGCCACCATTAGGTATGACAAATTTTATAGGTGGCTAACAGGTCTAACATGTAGGAAATAAATGTGCTTAAAAGAAAATTAGCAAATTCCTTTGCAATGAAGGATTTGGGAGCTGCAAAACAAATCCTTGGTATGAGAATAACTAGAGACAGGAAAAATCGCAAATTAACACTCTCTTAGAATGAGTACATACAAAATGTGTTGAAAAGATTTAATATGTAGAATGCAAAACCATTTAGTGCACCTTTTGCTAGCCATTTCAAACTTAGTAAGGAGATGTGCCCCAAGACCCAAGAAGAAATAGAATATATGTCTAAAGTTCCATATGCATCAGTAGTTGGAAGCTTAATGTATGCAATGCTCTGCACAAGGCCTGATATTGCACATGCAGTGGGAGTTGTAAGCAGGTACATGAACAATCCAGGAAAAGAACATTGGATGGTAGTGAAATGGATTCTCAGATATTTGAGAGGTACCACAAATCAAACATTATGCTTTGGTGGTTCAAACATTGCTCTACAGGGATATGTTGATGCAGATATGGCAGGTGGAAGAGATAAAATGAGGAGCACTACAGGATATGTATTTATTGTAGGTGGAACAACTATCATTTGGGTTTCAAAAATTCAAAGTGTTGTTGCAATTTCAACAACAGAAGCATAGTATGTTGCTGCTACAGAGGCTAGTAAAGAAATGATTTGGTTACAAAGGTTTATGTATGAATTGGGTAAGAAGCATGATATGGGCACGTTATACAGTGATAGCCAAAGTGCCATTCATCTCGCTAGGAACTCAAAATTTCATTCTAGGACTAAACACATATAGCTCAAGTACCATTTCATACAGCCAGTATTGGAAAATGGACAATTGAAGCTGGAAAAGATACACACTAGCCAGAATCCTGTAGATATGCTAACAAAAGTTGTAACCAGGGAGAAACTAAGAATATGCTCGGTTTCAATTGGTTTTCAAGTATGATGATGAAGATGATAAACAACCAGGTCCAAAGTGGAGTCATTTTCCATCAAATGAAGCAGCGGTGGAGTTGCTACAATCAGTCTCCAAGTGGGAGATTGTTGGGTGTGGAGCCTGATTATCTTGTTTATTGTGTATCACAGCGTTGGACCCCTGTACCTTAACGGGGTGGCAACGTCGCCCATAATTGTACGTTGCCTGGGGGGTCCAGGGGGTAATTGTACATTGCCTTGTAAAAGTATAGTAATTTTTAGTCAATCTGGGCCGTTCATTAGGCAGATGATCTGACGGTAGAAGTTATGTTTAGTTTAGGGTTTTTTTCCCTAGAAGGTAACCCCTCGCTTGTATGAGGGTATTTTCATTGCAGCTGTGTATTGTATGTGTATTATCAGAGCGAGAAATAGATAGGGAGACTGTGAGAGAGAACAGAGGATATTACAACGGATCTGATGTAGGTTGTGTCTCTTCATTTTGCTGGATAATAGAAAGGAAGCACTGGCTGTTTGGGGTGGATGTAGCCCAAAATAGGTAAACCACGTATATCTGTGTCTCTCTGGTTTTATGTGTTTCTTGTGCTTATGTTTCCGCATATATTTTATTTGTTCCATTTCTCTATAATATATAATTTTCTAACATCGGTGTCTTCCCCCTTAGCCTCCTGTGTCGAAAGAGGCTTAGTTTTGCAGTGCATAGGGTGCTCCTGGTGCGCAATGGTGGATTTTCTTGGTCCGCTTCTACCTCTCTGCATTAAATGAGTGGGGGCCTCCTCCTCTTGGTCGATCTCGAGGTTTTTGGGGGCCTCCCAAGTGTGACTGCCCGAAGAGGAGCCCTCAAAGGACTCCAAGCAGTTATTTGGCCCTCGCTGGTAGCGACTAGGGAGTGCACCTCTCTGGCCTCCTCTGATTGTTCTTTGGCGCAGTCTAGGAGCCATGGATAGATGAAGCAGAGGGTAGATGGGGGTATGAGAGGTGTGGAGGAGTAGCTCTAACCAAAGACGGGAAGTATGCAACGAGGTGCTATTGGACAGGGAGGTACGTTGGTGGAGGATGCACAACAGGGGGAGCAGGATAATGGGAGCACCCAGGTTGGTGAAACTAGCAAGGCAGGTGGAGCTGAGGTGAGGCGTGCATTCAGTGGGGTTGTGCAGTCGGGGGGAATCTCACAGCGTAGCTCTGGGGGGGAGGCTGCACAGCAGGTTGGGCACGCAGGAGGGCTGGAACTGAAACAAAAAAAACCAAAAGGAACTGACTGTGAGTTGCTTTGTTCCATAGGTCCTCCCCTTTAGTAGGCTTGTGGCACATGCGAAGATGCTCAACATTATTATTCCTCACTCGTAGCTACATGCTGAAATGGTTTACATGAGGAAGCATGTGCTTCAAGTTATGGCAGAACATCACATCCGTCCAGGAGATCATTCAAAATACTGCAGTTGAGAGGAACACCGGAAGGGATGTTGCTGGCTTTGCGTGTCTTCATGATGCCTTATCTCTGTCACCTCATGCTAATTATTGCAGGAGTGAGAATCCACTTCAGGCAAAGGCTTGCGCTGCAGTTCTTCATCATCTCGAGCGTGGAAGAGACTATTTTCATGTGTGCTTCTACTATCACCCGCATCCGAAGACAAGAATAATAATAATTATTATTATTATTCACAATTATATTATTATTGATTGGGGAACCATTATTATTAAGTATTTTTTTATTCATGTCATGTTTATTAATGTCCAGATTAGGATATTTATTATTATAATTGTTGTTAGTTAAATTAATATGGTTATCACTATTAAAATTAAAGTTGATGTTATATGAAAATTTATTAGAAGTTAAATTAGGGAAAATGGTAGTTAGGGTAGAAGGGTTCTCACATAGGGTACCGCCGGGAGAGAGTTGACAAGGAGGATCATTGAACGCCAAGATAGAAAGAGAGGTTGGGTTTAGAGAGGAGGAAATAAGTGGGGAGGACTGCAAAAAAGAGAGACTTGGATGGGGGAACAAGATGGCAATCCAATTAAGGGCGAGGACACAGATGGAGACAAGGCCGAAGGACGAAAATTGAAGCGATGGGAAGACAAATCATCACTGCAATTTTCAGGAATCAGGGCGTTAATGCCATTGACAACGAGGGGGGAACAAAATGGATCAGATATCTCAACTACGGAAGAAGAGAAACACGGATCATAGCAGTCACCAGAATCCTTATTGGAGCAGGATGAGATAAGACCGACATAATCCAAACCTTGGCGATTCGAATTCACTTCAAAGCAAGTGTAGTTGGAGCTGATTCCAAGGACGGAGTTCGAGGGAGAAAAATTGATCTGAGACACAGATTTCGAAGGAACACAATTGGAGGGAGACATATATTTCTAAAGAGAGGCCGATGCTGGAATCGATTGCAACCCACCAATTAAGGGTGAAGATCTGCTGTTCACTTATATTTTTTGATGCTGGACTCGAAGCGGTCTAATAGCTAGAGAGATGCGAGCTACCACATTGCATATTATTAAATTTTGGCACTTGCTTCTTTTTTGAAATATCTTCTAAATGAAGAGCCTTCACCGAAAAACCACCATCAATCACTCCTTAGAGAAAAATCGACAGATTCACCAAATCCAAATGAAGATTTAATAACCTGTGAGATAAAAACTCAAGATCTCTTCTTACCTTATAAATTTATGATCTAATTAAAGACGAACTAGTTTTAAGAAAATTAAACTTGTTTTTAGAATTGTTTAAATGATTGTTGATACTTATGAAAAATGGAACTACTGATGCATCCCTGCAACATTTTAGAAACGCAAGATCATATTTTTTCTTCACAATTTGCAGTCGAGCTCTTCAAACTGACAAAGGTTATTAGCCACTTCCATTCCGTGTAGGGTTATATCCTTGGAATAGTTTGGTTTGGGTCATTGTCCTTGTTTCGAGACCATTTAATAAAATTTTGTATGGTAAAAAGGGAATCTCCAAACACTCATAATTATGTTATTCCTTAAATTGTTGCCAACTTCAACTCATTAGTTAAAATTTGAAGTAGATTATGACCCCAATCTCTCCCTTGAAGTCAACAAACTTTGTTATGTCCCCCGCCTCTCTCTTAAACAATATTTCATAGTGGTATTTTGTTACCATTTGGCCATATGAATTCTTAAATGATGGAAGACCTCTCTCTTTCAAAATAAAAATTTTTATGTAGAATTTATTGATTTGCACTAGAATATTTTCATGATTTTTCTTTATCTTCAGGTTTTTTTCAGAATTAAATGACACGTGCACAATAAAATGGTGGCAGGTGATATTTATTTCCAAAAATCGAGAATGGTATTTTGCATGTGGGGGAGGGGGGGCGGGTAGGGCTGGGGGTGCACAATTCATAAGTCATTGCCACATTACTCTTCCCCCCACCCCCCTCCATTTAATGTCGAGCAAGTAGGGGGGCCGCACAATACAAAAAGAGTTGTTGATCACCAAACTATCAATCGCCGCCAATAGAAAATGAATGATAGTTAGTGTGCGGCGATTTGACATTTTATTTATTAAAATAAAAAACAAATAATATATTGCAACATTATATATTTGCATGCAAACTATTACATAGTGCAATAAAAACAAATTTTTTTGAAATTTTAATCAAAATTTTGAAATTTTCAATTTAACAAGAAAATGTTACAACACCCCAAGTGTTGCTATAGTGTTGGGTGAAAGAAACATCTCTTTGGCCGCCCACTTTCAAGCTTTGAGAAGCAAGATGAAATGGCTTTCTACCTCCTCAATTGGTACAACTCTTGTTGTTACAACATCTGTTATTACAAGATCTGTTGTAATGGTGACTGTTTCAGTGGTTTCAACAGTAGCAATTTTTATAGCATCAACTTTTACAACAATTTCAACATTTTCAACAGTAATGGGTGTTGCACTATCGACTGCGACGACATTTTAAACATATTTAACATTAACATGCTGTTATGGCATTTGTTTTTTCCAAGGAAAAAAATCGCAATTTTATTAATGAAAACAAAATTACATGTGACATGTGCTGGTAATTGTCAATCAAGACAGGCTATGAAATTGCAAGTAAGAACCTATAATACATGGGGATAAAAATTAAGATTTTCTCCCTTTCTTCTTTTCAACATTATGCCAAACACCTTGTGTTGGCGTCGCTGAGATAAGGGCGAGCTGGGTATCTTCTGTGATTGCTCCATTGTCCTTATCTGAATCTGAGGTGTCTGAGATGTGTTGTATTTTATTCCCTCCACTATCCGGCGCCCCAAGGTCCTTTGCCGACTGAACCGTGGAGGTAAGGTCAAAAGGGTCTTGCATCTCTTGTTCTTTTGTCTCTGGTTCGGTTGCTATATTATTATTCTCATTTGCGATGAGGAAATCCTCTTCTTGTTTTGTCTCCTGTTCTAGTTCACTTGAAGGAAATTTCCATACTTTTGGTGTTTTCCCTATCCTTTTTTTTTGTTGTTATCTCTTTTTGCTTCCGAACATGTGTTTTTAAAATGACCGGTGTTCCTGCAAATTTTGCATCTAAATGCGGTATTCTCGAAGTCAAGATGCTGTGTCCATTTTTGTTGTTTATGAATCAATTGTATGCATTTTGGTAGCCCTTTACTGAGGTCCACTTCCACACAAATTCATGCGAAGGTGTAAATCCTCTCCTCGAAGCGTTGTGTGTCTATTTTTATGTATCTCCCAGTGATGTTCCCTATTCCTTCTATTACACATTCATTCCAAAAATGAAGAGGAGGGTTGTATAGCCGGACCCAAACTGACATTCTGGTTACTTCCATGGTATTTGCATTGAAATCTGAGAACCAAGGTGTGATGAAAAGCTCGGTGGATCCCCAGAACCACGGTCCCTCCCTAAGGATGATGTATCTAGATTCTGAGGATGGAAACTTGAAAATGAAAAACCTCTGTGAACAGAGGTGGATTTCATAGTCCATGGTCCATATGGTGAATATCCAATGAAAGAATTCCATTGGTTTGGGCCAAAAGCTATTAAATTTGTAGATTATCACTTGAGATTCAAAAGTGGTTTGATGTTCATCAATCTCTAGAATATCTATGTTCAGTTTCGGCACACAATTTAGTTGCTCCACAATATATGGTTTGGGTGCATTCTCAGCTATTTCTGTTGGAGTAGCAAATTTAATTTTTTCCCTGTAAAATGTTCTTGTATTAGGGACCTTTAGGGAGATCGAGTTTTGAAGTGCTAGTTCCCCTTGGCATATCTTTGAGTTCTGTGCTATTCTGTTGTTCCTCCTCTCAATCTTAGGTTGAGATAAATGGTGGATCCTTGACATATGGAGTAATATTTTATTGAGCAGGAGTCTTGTAGGGATCTCCCATTGTATATTAAAGATTGTAGATGGCAGGGGTAACCAGATACTAGACTGATATTTTGTTTCAGTTTTTCAACCCCATCATTTTCCTTTGCCCATATTAAAATACTGTTCCCCACAGGGGGTTTTATAAAGATCTAAAAGCGAACATAGCATACCTCATTGTCTGTGATAGTTGTATAGTCTTCTATGGGGTTCGAATCTGGAAACATAGGAAGGGTCTGATGGGATCCAGGTGCCTTTGCGCAACAGAGAAAATCAGCGGGAGACAGGGCATAACTATTTTGCATAATGCGCTCATATTCATAGCTGCCTTGTTGCCCCTGTACATGCTAAGTACCCAGAGGGTTTCTATGTGCCCTACCCCTCCTTGTGTCTATTGACCCCCGCTTTGGGCTGGTCCTCTGGTTATTGTGACCACACGTCGGATGCAAGCCCCATGTCCTGATAATAGGAGTGCACCTATAGGCTTGAAGCTTGTGCATAGAAGCCTTTCTTGTGAAAGCGGTCGAAGCAGGCCATGAGGTAAGGCCGAAGAGGGCACAGGGGTAGTAGAGGATGACAACAGAGGGGAATGTGGAGCCGCAAAACCAGTCATGAAGCGTATGTGCAATGTGAGGGTGCTCCTGAGTCCTCTTTCCATCTGTTGTGCAGCCGATAGAGGCCGTTGTCATGCGTTCCTAGTGTCCAACTCTGAAAACCCTAACTACCATGGTTTCTCCTTTCCTTTTCCAAATCTTAATTATGGAATTTTTTGTTATAGAATCTGTTGTTACAACATTCGTTGTTACAACATCTGTTTTTCAATCCGCTGTTAACTGTGTTTGTGTTTTTCAAATTTTTTTCTTGATCCCACAAGTGTTGTAGTGTTTGGTCGTATAAACCCCTCTTTGGCTGCCCACTTTCAAGCTCTGACAAGCAAGATATAATGGCTTGTTTTTACAAAATCTGTTGTTACAACATCTGCTTCTCAATTCGTTGTTACCTATGTTTGTGCTTCTCAATTTTTTTTCTTGATCCCCCAAGTGCTAGTGTAGTGTTGGGTGGCAAAAACACCTCTTTGGTTGCCCACTTTCAAGCTTTGACAAGCAAGATGAAAATTTATTAAAATGAATTATTGTGTCTATGATTAGTGAATGAATGAATGAATAATTTTTATATGTTTCTTTATGTATGAAACCTTGTTTCTTGCTATGAAAACATATTTTTTATGATAAAATTTACTGAGATGAAATATTTTGTGGATCTATGAATGAATGCATGTTTGCTATTTGTTTATTTATGTATCTTAATATCTTGCTTTCAACAGAGAAAAAAATTCAATGTTGACTTCACCGCTACTTCATCAAGTGGAGGGAGGTTTTCTCTAAGATTAAGCTACTACAATAATTAGATGAGGAAGTGACTACATGGCCCAGAAGTACAAACCCAAAAGATTACCTCAGAGGCTTGTGTGGTGAAACTATGGGATCGACCGAGATGTTGTCAGCCAGGATGAGATGGCTCACATGCCAACCTGAAAGTTCTGTGATTTGTTAGAAGTGGACCCTCTTCACATGTCGGTGAAGGGATGATGAAGTAAGCCCCTTATGATGAGTTGGGAAGTCATGTAGAGTTCAGAGGAAAAAATAAATAAATATTTTTTACCCCATTCCTCTAAACATGTAGAGTAACAACTCTAATTGTGAGGCCCTTATGATGAGCTGGGAAGTCATGTAGAGTTCAAAGGAAAAAATAAATAAATATGTTTTACCCCATTCCTCTAACAATATGAGGGGTTGGGTTATGTTACACATCCACTATTACAACATTTGCTTCTCAATATGTTGTTATCAATGTTTGTGATTCTAAATTTGTTTTCTTGATCCCCTAGGTGTTGGTGTAGTGTTGGGTGGCAGAAACACCTCTTTGGCTGCCCAATTTCAAGCTTTGACAAGCAAGATGAAATAGATTTATACCCCCTCAATTGTTATAACATCTGTTGTTGTATATGTTGTTACAACATCCACTCTAATAGTGATTGTTTTAGTAATTTCAGTAGTTTCAATAGTAGTAGTTGTTATAACATCAAATTTTACATAACTTTCATCATTTTAAACAGTAATGGGTGTTACAACATTTTCAATAGATTTAACATTGACATGATATTATGGCATTTGTTGTTACAACATCTGCTTCTCAATCCTCTGTTACCTATGTTTGTGCTTCTCAATTTGTTTTCTTGATCCCCCAAGTGCTGGTGTAGTGTTTGGTGGACAAAACACCTCTTTGGTTTCCCACTTTCAATCTCTGAAAAGAAAGATGAAATGACTTGTTGTTACAACAATTGTTGTTATAGCATCCACTATTACAACATCTTAGTTGTAACTTATTTGAAATTTATTATCATATCTACACTTTGATATGATATAATATGATTATTGTTTCATTTCATATGTTGTAATATTATATCTATAATAGAGAAATTAATTATTGCATGAAATAAATAAAAAAATTTCATTTAATTTTTTATTTTATTTTTTGCAGAACAAGGATCTTCCAAAATATTTGAATGATCCTCATCATATGGATCTAGATCACGTTGGATCTGATGCTGAGATGGTAGCTGATGCTCATGATGATGCAAAGACATATGACAATAAGGTTGATGCTGATACATAATAAGAAGAAGATGATGATGATGAGGCAAATGTTAGTAGCAACTAGTGACATTCATGATCATATAGACTACATCATGGATAATTTTTTATATATCGTTATGATGGCGATTTTCATGGTTATTATCATATGTATAATTTTCAATGCCTCCTATACCATATTATTGAGTTTTATTTTTTTGACATGTATCATTTTGACTTATATAATTTGGACATGACATATCATATTGAATTGTATAATTTTGTCTTACAAAATTCATCATTTTTATTTATATCATTTGTACATGATGTATCTTTGACTTATGTCGAATGATGGAAATGCATCATTTTCACATGTTATTTTTTTTATAAAAGGAACAAGTATATTTCTATTAATCAAACTCGAATCTAGCTAATGCCATTACATTCGAAAGTATCAAAATTTCCAAAGTTCTCCAAAATTTATTTGACAAGCATATTTGGGTATGCAGTAATATTTTTTCCAGATTTACTACATCATTCTTCTTGTAATTTATACAAAATACCCCATTAATACATACATACCTACATAACATAATCTACCTAGCTATTAATATGAAATTAACTACCCAGATACATCCACATTGTTCTGGCCGAGTTCCTTCGTAGTAGCATTGTCTGCTTCCTTTTGTAGAATTGTTTTGTTGATCCAATTTCAAATTTATCTATGATCAAATTGGATTCTTTGTAGATTTGGTCTTGTATTTGGGTCCTTGAAATTATTCAATTTGATACATTTTTGAATAGTAATGAGAGACTCTCCAAATACATATATGATTATTTTCTTATCAGTATTGACTCGTCAATTTTTATACATTTGGAAAGTGGTTGATGATTTGGATGCATATTTATTACGTACAATGGTTTTGATTTACTGCTCATGATGGATGTTATCAAATTCACTTAAATTACAAATATTTGATTCACTTGTTTTAATTATACGTGATGATCATGTTACAATTATTATCTTGTTATTTTATATATACTCGATGTTGTAAATTCTATTTTGATGGAGATTTAATAAGTATAATGATGTTGTTAATTTGTATGGATGTTTGTTCCCTTAAAATTATTTATAAATGCTATCCTATAAAATATTTCAAATGCTTTCTTATGATGTATAATCATATAACACATTTAAGAGACATGATAAATTTAACTAATTAAATTGAAAAAAAACACATTAATTTAACTGTATTCAAAACAATAATAATTTTTTGGAAGCAAACAAATAAGCAACAATGGAAGCAAAATTGGAAGCCACACTAGAAGCAAAATGGGAAGAAAAACTGGACGCCAAATTTGAAACCAAACTAGATGCATATCCTGGTGCTAAAATTGTCTCAATCTGGCACTAAAATTGACACTAAAGCTGGCATTATTTCCTACGGTTGGTAATGAAAGAAAGAATCAAAAATGGAAGAAAAATTGAAAGCCACACTAGAAGAAAAACTGAACCCAAAATTGGAAGCCGCACTAGAAGCTACACTGGAAGCCACATGTAATATTCATAAATTAGCATGCAACTAATTGGAATATTAAAATCTGACTTTTGCTCTTAGTTAAAAGAATAAGAGGGTAGGGAGGCCCATAAATCTCCTTGGTAGGAATAAAACCACTCCAAATGTGAATAAAGGGCATAAAAAGAGCTGGATAAAGCTCCGCTATGTGTGAACGAGGGAAGAAGGATGTGGATTGGGTCAACTTTGACCAAATAAACATCGTTGGTATGGAAGTAGTGGACATTCAATGAGGGACAACATAGTTTTGGAGGGAGATCCTTTGCATGGAGGTAGTGCCTTTAATGAGTGGGGCCAAAGGTGAGGAAGCTCACCAAGAATATAAGGAAGAGGATGGAAACCATTGTGATCATGTTTTTGGATTATTATTTGATTGTGGTCTATTAAGACTTTTGCCTCTCTTCATCTGTTTAGCTAAGATTGAAATGCTGTTTAGCACAAGGGTGTTCTCGAGCAGGAATCCCACCTTCATCCTCAGGGGACTTAGAGTGCCTACTCAGGAGAATTTCTTGAGCATTATTTCCACATTCCGACATTTGGCCAAGCTACAACTTTCTTCTATAGCGTAGATTCTGTTTAGATATGTGCTAAGTTGCAGTGTGCAGCAGTGGAGGATTTCTTTAGATCATTTCTGAGCTTGTCTTCAGTGGAGGAAGCTTTCTTTCCATTGGGAGATCATTGAAGAAGGTCCCTGTGCTTTAGATCATATTTTGGCATTAGGCCAAGGAAATATCATCCCCTATAGTGCAATTCCAGTCCATGACTGCATTATTTTAGTGAGTTGTTGCAGGGGAGAGTTCAGTACTGCATTTGGAGTGTTTTCTTTCCATTGAAGGGATCAACCCTTCATTTAGAGAGTCTATTGGAGGAGCTCCTTTCAGATCTACATCAGATTCAACCACCTCCTTCTATGTGCTTCAGTTGCAGTGATTCTTCAGCCCTAAGGCTTTAGGGTCACCATTTTTATTGTCAATATTTCCAGAAACCCCTCCTGGGTTATCTAGGAAATGTGTATGGGAGCATAGATCTCCATTTTTGGCTTTGTATGAGAATTACATTGTCAGATCCATTTATATATGTTTTCTAGTTGCGGTATTAGTCATTAAAAATTCATTGTGCTTGCTTCAGTATTTTGTGTAGCAATGTATTCCATGATTTGGGTGCTTTTGGGCATTGGAGGATTATTTTTCCTATCTTGAAGGACTTATCCCCAAGATCCTATACTTATATATTGCTGTTATACATAATAGCATGGATCTATCATTTGGCTCATATGTAATGTGTTAACATTTGCTACTGTTTCCATTATTGTGAGCTATATTTTTGCTTTCCCCATTTGGGAATATTACAATGGTATCATAGCATAATCTTGGCTCAACCTGTGAAGACATTGCATCTATGTTATTAGAAGAAGAAGAAGCTTCTCACAGAAAGGAGAAGACTCACAGAAGAGACAGAGGAAAGTATCCATTATTTGGAAAGATGGAGGGAAAGAAGTTTTCAAAACTTCTTCTCCAAATTATGCATGAGCTTAACAAAGAAATCAAGGGAATGAGGAGGGGAAGACATGAAGATCCCTCAAAAACATTTGCACACGAAGAAAGCTCCAATGTTGGAAATTTTTTCATTGATGGCAAAGGAGCTAGCCAAGGAGGAGTATCTAAAAAAAAGGCAGCAGAGAGGAGGCAGAGGTACCATAGAAGGAACAAAGGCAGTAGGAGACAGATGAGGTGGTGCTGCAGAGTAGTGAGGATAGTAGAAGAGGGTTCGGATATGGTCTTGGTTGAATTGATGGAAATTAGAGGAAACCCTGTACGTAGAGGACTCTGGAAATCAGTTTAAGAGTCGATCTGTAGGAATAGGCTTTGAATTCCAGTAGATAAATGTATGAGAAATGCGAGGCTAAATTTCCCTCTGTGTGTCAGTGGAGAAATCGACTTCATGTCGATATTGTGCTTGAATGCACTGAGAACTGTAATCGAATTCTGTGTATTATGTGTGAAAGAAGACTCTGTGTCAGGCTTTAGATGGAGTTCAATTTTGGATAAATCCTGTGATAATGGCTCATATTTGAGGTTCTGGATTGTAATCGAAAGCATCAGTCTATGTGCAAAAAGTTCTTTTGCTAATGCAGAACCATAGAAACCCCTTTGAAACTGAATCCCACATAAGTTGTCATTGTCTTACATTCTGTTCAGGGTAACCAAATTTGTTTGAGAATAAGCCTTAATTCTCGTTAGAATCGACTTGTTTAAGGAAGAAATGAGTACATTGTGAGCCACGCTCTGAAACAGGAAGTTGTGGATCGATCACAGTTGCAGTGAGTATCGTGGTCATCGCAGAACTCAATGCGGTCGAATAATCCATGGGGGTTACTATAAGTCATGTTCTTCTGCAATGAATGCAGAATTTTGAACTACAACCAATAGTTGGATGATAAATATGGAATGGAGCGTTAATGATGCGGCGGAGTTAAACAAAAAAAAAAGGACGGAACCTGGAGTAAGGGGAGCGGAACCTTGCAGGAGTGAACAGTAAAGGCGGGCTTCCGGTTTTGATCGCACCACCTTCGTAGGGTGAGCGGTATTCAAGAATTTGGAGCGATTCCATTGACTGCCTAACACGTGGCCTCAAGCGGTCTGGAGAAATAGCTCTCATCACGCATTATCATTCGTGCATCTAAGCCAAGCGATATCCGTTGGATCACACGGGGCAAGGCGGCGTGCTCTCCACTGTCGGATGAAAAGGGCGACATAACGCCAAGGTATGTTACATGATTAGTGGGACCAGCGTACCTTATGGCCTATTGGCT
The DNA here is from genome assembly GCA_034641835.2 of Pinus albicaulis. Taxonomy (NCBI): domain Eukaryota; kingdom Viridiplantae; phylum Streptophyta; class Pinopsida; order Pinales; family Pinaceae; genus Pinus; species Pinus albicaulis. The sequence goes on along the minus strand of CM076571.1, from coordinate 354,024,090 downwards.
TGTTTAATCCAAAGTCGAGATTTAATTAAGGTGCGAATGTTGTACACATATGAAGGTCAAGTGCTGAGCACTATATATATCGAGCTATTGTGATTATGTGCATTTTATTATTATGGTTTGAACCATTGCAAATATTATTCGTAATGAATACTATGTGTAGGTTGTGTATAAATACGCTGCACTTTATGAAATACATGATTATGCTTTGGTTTATTTGGAAGCTTAAATTAATAACCCATATAAAATCAAAGGTTATATATATATATATATATATATATATATATATATATATATATATATATATATATATATATATATATATATATATATATATATAAATATATATTACTACCTGGTTGTTAATATAAGTCCGCAAAGACGTTAATGTTGCAACTTTGAAGTGGGAATATATATATATATATATATATATATATATATATATACATTGTTTGATATGGGCCCGAGACATTTCGGTCTAATATATGTATTTTGACATTTAAGAGTGAATGCGGTGGTAAAAGTGCAGTGGTCCATATATGAAGTCTGGGCGTAATATAAAGTATTCATTAAGCGGGGTTCAAAGACGATTCATTGACCATTGGTTTTAAAACCTGAGTAATGGGCAAATATTCAAATATTAATTCAACAAATGGTAAGAGGGTTTTTGGCTATGGTTTTTCCACCATAAGTTTAATTAGACAGCTTTTGTATGTAAAATGACTACATCCATGAAATGGGCTTTTACCACAGATTTGAAATAGGCGCATACAGAAGAGCTGAAAGCTGGGTTGATTGGGTTCCTTATATATGAGAGCATATTATATGCGTGAGTGCTGCAGCTATGGGTTCATAATCAGTTATTAACGGTGGAGAAGTATTCATGGTAGGGAGTTGTAAGAAGAGATTTCACGTAATTAATTTAACCTGTATCATAAAATAGGTATATATGCAGTAGATACACAACTATAGTGAACTTGGAGAATATGGACCTGACAGAGGTAAAAAGAGATTGCAAAGTTATAGAAATGTGCAACAAAGGGATTCAAAAGTGCAGTGAACAGGTGGAATATGCAAAAGACAGTGAAAAAAGTATGCAGGACAGTTGCATGATTGCTACAGAAAGGACAAAACCAACAAGCCAAGGGCTGAGCGAAGTTTATGTATTGTAACTCAAATTGTAAATGTAAATGTTTTAATTGACTTTTACATTGTTTGTGATGCATTGGCAAGTCTCCAGAGGAAAATAAAATCCCACTGAAATATTGTAATTTGTAAATACTGGTATATTTTTTTATGAGTTGGAAAAAGGAATGAAAAGGTAGAAGCCGAATAGTCATGTTTGTTCACTCCAAATTCTCTGTAGAATACAAACAATCAAGAAGGGAACTCTATAAATGATATCTCATTGATATACATAGAGAGATTAGAGGTTGGAGAGAGTGAGGTTAGAGAATGCAAAGCACAAAAGATTGAGGTAGAAAAGATAAGAAGAAGGAGGAGCAGAACGAGATGCAGAGAAGTTAGAGAATGCATGAATGAAGCAGTGAGGTAGAGAAGAAGAAGGAGCTGAGCAGAGAAGAAGGTGGAGCTGATCGAGAATCCGAGAAGATGCAAAGATGATATAAGGCAGATATGAAGACTGATGCACAACAGTGAAGATGGTACAGAATAGAGTTGATATCCAAGGTAAATCAGCAAGTATTTTCTCTTGAAAGAGTAAGGAAGTTGGAGCTTCCGTATCAAGTTGTAGCTTGATAGATGTCAGTTGTAGCTGACTGATGTAGGATCCTCCTGTAGGTTGGTGCCTGCAGAAAATAGATGGGAGTTGGTGCTTCCACATCAAGTTGTAGCTTGATAAAATGTCAGTTGTAGCTGATTGAGGTTGGAGCCTCCTGTAGGTTGCTGCCTGCAGAAAATTGATGGGAGTTGGAGCTTCCTTGCAAGTTGTAGCTTGCAGAATTGAGGTAGGAGCCTCCTGTAGGTTGGTGCCTACAGAAAATTAGTGGTGAGAGGGAGTTGGAGCTTGCCTTTGCATCACAACAATAATAAGATGTGGTTTTCTCCCTTTATGGGTTTCCCCTTATATCTGGTGTCTATGTGCATGATGTCTATGTGTTGATATGGTATATCTATTCTACTAATACTTGCTGCTAACATATTAAGACTGCTGGTACATTATCTAATCTGCTGATTAATTGCTGCTCACAAATAAAGATTGCTCACACATTATGTTGATCATGAAATGAAGGTGTTAATAAAGTTTAATGAAAAGTTTTAAAAGTCCATGAATGTGTTAAACTGATTCGCCCCCCCCCCTCTCTCAGTTTAACTAAGAGTTCAACATCTAGTTCTTCATATTATGGGTGTGAGAATTTAGCCACACAATCAGATCTACAATGCTCTACCATGCCTATGTTCATATCAAGAGAGATGGAGGAAGGAGATGTACCAAAGGAGGAGGCTCTTGGTGACTATCTTCAAGAGTATGAATCTTAATCTCAGAGGTTTAGAGATCATCTAAAATTCCATGGGTTTTGAAAGATCAAGGAGAATAAAAGACCTAGCAATCACAGTAGAAGCAAGAGGTGCAAGCAGCATGACTTGGGTAGATTCTTTCTACCAACTTTCGATGGGTCACCTAAATGTAAAGCTAGGGCTTGGGTAAAGGAGCTAGACACCTATTTGCAGCAACACCAACTTTCAAAAGATGAAGCCATTAGAGTAGCAGCACTGCATCTTGAAGGTAAGGCTTATGACTGGTAGTTTTACGAAACTTCTTCCTTGAATCATGTAAATGTATCTACTTATGAAAAGTTCACTAGGAGGTTACTGAAAATATTTGATGCAAAACATTCTGAAACATCCTTGGTTGAGTTAGCCAAGCCTAAACAAGCAAAACCTTTGAATGAGTTGGAAGGATCCATAAACCCAACTCCATTCCAGAATGCTATTGAGGGGATTAAAAACTTGTAGAATACCTTTTTAGAGGCAAGATCCCCACTTCAAGAAGAGTTCTCTTCTCAAAAAGAAGACATGGAGATCTCTTTTTCAAAGGAGGATCAAAATAAAGAGCCTCGTGATGATGATAAGGTAATCTCCATTAATGAAGAAGAAAAGGTAGGAGGTAACAACACTATCACAATAGGAGCAGATCTAGTACCTCATGAAGAGGAAGATGGGGAAATTGCTCCAATGAGAGAAGTTCTTGTATCCTTGCAAGAAGTTCCAAAGAATCTCATATGTGGATATCAAAGCACAGTCCATGAGTAGCATGTGCCATCATTGATATATTGTGAGGTCTTGCAGATAAAAGGAGAAGATAGGGAGGATGGTCAGCATCATATGACTAGGAGCACACACCCCTATCTATTTTAGAAGGTTGATACACAGAAGAGGCAGACCGATTTGCGCAGTGAGAGAAAGAACAAATAATTCCACTCATATATGCAGTATAATCTTAATATTGATGTATCATTTCATGGGGTAATCCCACCTAGGAGACCACCAGATCAGGAGTTGATGAGAGATGCCTCACATCAAATGGCACCACTCCTAGATCCTGGAGAGGTGAGAACCTTGGGAGGACTTGACACAGCACAGAGAGTCTGGGGTAGGCTCAAGGAGGAGGGAGAAATTTTCCCAATATCAGTATTACCCACTCTCACCAAACATCTTGCGATGATAAAAGATGTTTCAGGGATGAATGGCACCATCAGGGTGCAAGGAGACCACTCCATGGCTATGGAGAATGAGAAGATACTTCCACATTGGAGGGAATCTTCCATATTTGCTTGAGGAAGGTGGCCAATCATGCTTACATTGGCCAAACTCAGAAAGTTTTTGATGGGTGATAACTTCTCATGGAAGGCTAGCCTCAAAAAACTTCCACCTTCACTAGAGCATGAGCAGCTGCAGGAGGAGCAGCAGAGGCAAGATTGCAGCATCCCGGAGCATGAATTTGGCTAGGAAGATGTCAAAGAACGGAGCAACAACATGACATGTGCTTCACATGATAGTCAACATCACTATCATTATTGAGTATTGACCCTTATTGGAGATCCCAGTTGTTAATGGAATACTCCAAGGATCTCTTTTCATGCAGAGTGCTTGATGGCCAACTATTAGATGGGAGATATGTAGTGAGAGAAGGGGTCATCTATTTTTAGAGTAGGATATTCTTGACTAGAGACTCTAAGCTCAAGGAGAAACTACTGGATGCATCATATGAGGGTTTTCTCTCTAAACCCACTAATTTTATAAGGGCATATCGTAATATCTTGGAGGGATTCATTTGGGAAGGCTTCAAAGAAGAGATGCACCATCATATGAGGAGATGCATGGATTGTTTGGAGGATGAGGAGAGACATGAATCTTTGGTAGAGTTATCACAAACACTTCCTTTCTCATTGGGAGTGAGAGGAGGACCATCTATGAGCCACCTTACTAGCTTGAACCAAGTACATGGTAAAGATTGTATTTCTATACATCATGATCCATTTACTATGTATTTGTATTTGTATTTCTTTACCATTCATGTGCAGGGCATTGCTCCAAGAGGGGGTACTTTTTCTCATAGACTTTATGGTCTACTTGAGGCCATAAGTAGCATTGATGATGTCCACTCTCTAAGATATCTTGAGGAGATGATATCTTATGCAGGGTGTGCCAAATTTGCACCATACATCATACACCTTCTCCAAGCATGTGAGAAGATTGGGGAAAAAAGTAAGTGGTTGGGAAACCACTCATCATGCCATATTTTGATGCAGTTAGGAGTAAAACTGTGTTGGTTGCACTTGAGGGACCATTGTCCTTCTCCATTACTATACATGGCAGCTAGCATGACTTTGATTGTGATCCCATATGTTGATGATGTTCTTATTATTGTTGGGAACATGATTGGAGGGATGACACATTGGTTGGATGTGTCCATTGGGAATGAAACTTCCCACACTTTTTCATGCTTCAGGAGGAGCATGGGACATTATATGGCTGTTACAATATATCACTTGTTTCCTTATGAAGTGAGCCATATGACTGACTTGAGTATTTGGGAGAAGCCTCTCATGAGCATGTGGGAGGAGTTTTTATATTAATTACCATTCTGGAAGATGATTCATTTTATATGGATGATAGCTTGGAGGATGGAGATTCACATGGGAATGAAGGTTACCTACATTTTTCAAATCTATCCTTGCAGTTGCTTGAGGAAAAACAACAATTGGGAGAAGAGGATTGTAATATTCCTAAATTAGCATGCAACTAATTGGAATATTAAAATCTGATTTTTCTTCTTAGTTAGAATAATAAGAGGGTAGGGAGGCCCATAAATCTCCTTAGTAGGAATAAAACCACTCCAAATGTGAATGGAAGGCATAAAAAGAGCTGGATAAAGCTCCCCTATGTGTGAACGAGGGAAGAAGCATGTGGACTAGGTCAACTTTAACCAAATTAACATCACTAGTATGGAAGTGGTGGACATTCAATGAGGGACAACACAATTTTGGAGGGAGATTATTTGCATGGAAGTAGTGCCTTTAATGAGTGGGGCCAAGGGTGAGGAATCTCACCAAGAATATAAGGAAGAGGATGGCAGCCATTGTGATCATGTTTTTGGATTATTATTTGATTGTGGTCTTTTAGGACTTTTGGCTCTCTTCAGCTGTTTAGCTAATATTGCAGTGATGTTTAGCACAAGGGTGTTCCCGAGCGAGAATCCCACCTTCATCCTCGGGGGAATTAGAGTGCCTACTCAGGAGAAGTTTTTGAGAATTATTTCCACATTCCAACATTTGGCCAAGCTACAAATTTCTTCTACAGTGCAGATTCTATTTAGATATGTGTTGAGTTGCAGGGTGCAACAGTGGAGGATTTATTTGGACCATTTCTGAGCTTGTCTTCAGTGGAGGAAGCTTTCATTCCATTGGGATATCAGTAAATAAGGTCCCTGTGCTTCATATCATATTTTGGCATCAGGCCAAGGTAGCATCATCCCCTACAATGCAGTTCTAGTCCATGACTGCATTATTTTAGTGAGCTATTGCACAGTGCTCCATTTGGAGTGTTTTATTTCTATTGAAGGGATCAACCCTTCATTGAGAGAGTCTATTGAAGGTGTTCCTTTCAGATCTACATTAGATTCAACCACCTCCTTATATGTGCTTCAGTTGCAGTGATTCTTCAGCCCTAGGGCTTTATATTCACCATTTGTATTGTGAGTATTTTCAGAAACCCTTCCTGGGTTATCTAGGAAATGTGTATGGGAGCATAGATATCCATTTTTGGCCTTGTATGAGAATTACATTATCAGATCCATTTATATATGTTTTCCAGTTGCAGTATTAGTCATTAAAACTACGTTGTGCTTGCTTTAGTATTTTGTGTAGCAGTGTATTCCATGATTTGGGTGATTTTGGGCATTGGAGGCTTCTTTTGCCTATCTTGAGGGACTTATCCCCAAGATCATGCGCTTATTTATTGATGCTATACATAATTCCATGGATCTATCATTTGGCTCATATGAAATGTGTTAACATTTGTTTCTATTCCTATTATTGTGAGCTATATTTCTACTTTCCCCATTTGGGAATATTACACCACACTAGGGGAAAAATTGAAAGCCACACTAGAAGAAAACTGGATGGAAAATTGAAAACCACACTAGAAGCAAAACTAGAAGCCACACTAGAAACAAAATTGGAAAACACATTGGAAGCAAAATTGGAAACCTAGAAACCATATTCAAAGAAAAATTGGAAACACTACTAAAAGGAAGAAAAGAAAAAAAAAGGAAAAAAATAAAAAATAAAAGAAAAACATAAAATAAAAAAGAAAATATAAATGTTGGTGTCCCGTGTTTTGATAGTTTGGAAAATCAAAAGACAAGGCAACATCAGAACCAATCTTTAGAGTTACAGGATCTAGTCCTCCTGTTCTCAGAGAGGGATCTCTCAAATGTTTGTTTTTGCAAAAAATTATCTTGTGTGCTTATAGTATTGATTTTAGACTAGTTATTAAGTGCAGGTGTTTGTTTGTTTGGTTGGATTGAATTGATACAACAGAACATGAAAGGTCTAGGAAAGATACATAGAATGGAGAAACATCTGGTTCATTGGGCAATGGAGTCAAGAAAAGGTCATCACAAACTCATCAAAGGATATGGGATATCAGAGGGCAAATCTAACTTGGCCACATGATCCCTTTTTTTTTGGAATGGGATGAACATTAATGATTTGGAAAGAGAAATTGGATTCTCAACAAAGGGAACCTGAAAACATAATTTAAAAAATAAAGAGATATTTGATATACAAGGCTAACCATAAATTCTACAAACATTCTTTAGGCAAATAATGATTTCAAGACAACTTTCAAAATGAAATCTAAGATTGGGGGAACACCCTATTTCCTGAAAGATTTTATTCTAAAGGACTTAGAAAACATAAAAGATTTACTGATAATTACAGTCATAGAAGAGGGAACACCTAAAAAAATCTTTGATCATAATTATAATGACCTTTAAGCCAACTTTTAATTTGAGGACAAAGGGCAAGATCAAAACATACCTCTCTGATTCACTGTAAGCAAGGAAATTCAAAGGGAGACTTCGATAACAGTTTTTAAGTTGCAATAGACAAGCAGGGAGAACCATAAATCATGTTGAAACCAATTGTTCAAACTATTAAGGAAATAAACAAGCATGAAGACTAAAGAGGAAGATTAAAGCCTCTAAAATAATTCAGCAAAAGAAAACATGAAACAGTGAAGGATGAACAGGTCTAAGGTGCTTCCAGGAGTCATTTCTTAGCCTAAAACTTTCTACCCTACTGTAGTAAGAAATTATGGAACATAATGAAAATAGGGGGAAAACATAAGACAGTTCAGAACACTTCACCAACAGCCAAGCTCATGGATCCAATGATAGAGCCTTCTCAGGAACAAGCATGCAACAACATCATCAAGATCTCCAAGACTTCAATTTGTTCTTCAACTTCAACATACTATGTATTTATTTCAAAGAGTTCTAGTATTACAACTTGTGATCAAATAGTTACCAACCAAAAAAAATACTCATCTTCTACTGAAGTATTTATAGAAGGATGAGAAGGTGGGATCTGATAAAAGATCTCTTAGGGAAATTAATGCAGATTTAAGACTTCTTGGCCTTTTGAGGGGTTCGATGAAGAAGTTTACAGGTGGTTCTGCATTAACTGTTTTACAATTAATAGTTAAACTCAGTGGGATCTTTGTTGACTTCCAGGCTCTGTATAATGTGGAGTAAGGCTGAAGATATTTGTTGCATTAGCTTCCTATCGCAGAATTAACCTCTTGGCAATGCTGGAGGCAGATATTTCTTCAATCAATAACTTCGACCTCTGTTTTGAATGGTTTGAGGCAACAGGTGGCTTTTGTAGTAGCCGAGGAATCAATTCGCCTCAAATGCAGGTGGAGGAAACCTTTCTGTCAACTTTAAACACTTATGATTTCTTTTGACAGTGTTTGGATCCAGGGAATTAAGTTTTTGATAATTATTTTTAACCGTAATTCCCTAAATCTGTCTTCAATCTTCATCTTCGCTGCATTCTGTTCTTCAAACTTATACTCTTTTAAATCGCGTTTAAAACACAGTGTCTTGTCAATGTGCAAAGCCGCACTGGGATTTTAGAGGCATCAATGCCCATGAAACATTGATAAAACATTAAATCCAATCCTGTGAATGGTTCTCTTTTAAGGACTGAAAGGCACGGGAATCGTCATTCCCGGCCCCTGGCCTTTCTTCAATATAACAGCGGAAACCATTTGAAACCTGCATAAAACATAAACCAATTAAGAAATCCTGCGTTTTTGGGTTAGAATGCTTCAGAAGGCAGGAGAGGAGCGTAGCCGTTGGATCTGGATATGTGGACGGTCTAGATCTAATCGGGGAATCGCAATGAGCGGGAGGAGGAAAAGGGTGCGATGAAAATCTCCGATGCGATTGCGCGATCGGGAGGGCGGAGGTGATTAAGCGATGGCCATTGATCTTAGAACGAGATCAACGGTGGAGAATGAATTGGGGGAGCCGCAATCGGAGGTCGGGGATATAACGCAGCGATTTAAACTTTGCGATGTGATTGAAGCTTCCAATGCGATGGAGCGATGGCCGTTTGATCGGCTTTTGATCAACGGCGGGGATTAGTTGTAAGAATGAAATGGCGGAAAACCCTTTTAATATATGAAAACTCAAAATTTTGGAAAAAACAAAGGTTTTATGCTTTGGGGGGTGGAAAATATATAAAAGGTGGATAGGCGCTTGACTACGGGGCCTTTGGACTTTATGGAACATAATATGCCTCGGGGCGTATATAATATAAAGGGGCGAATCGCAATCGGACCATCGGGCCCGGTCTTTTAATCTACCCTTTGGAAAACTGCGATGTGATTGCGCGATCGGCTCTTTTCAATCAACCCATTTAATTTTAACACGTGATTTTGGTTTTTATACCAAAACTTTGGAAAAGTGGGTTTTTGGATTTTGCAAAGGAAAAAGTGGATTGGGAATGAAATATATAGGGGTTTAAGCGCCTGAGGCGGGCTTTATGGTTATATGGAAAATAATGTAATCGTGGGTTTTAGATACAAAGGCTAATCGCAATCGGAGTTTTCGGAACATGGTTTAAGACTTGCGCACTTGTTTCTTTCTGATGCGATTAGAGCTCAGGGTCTTTAACACTTGGTTTTTCAAAAGAAACATGAGACCTAGAGCTATATCAAAAGGGAGCCGATCACATTGGAGTTTTGTGTAATGAAATATATATGTTCATTTGTTTTACTCTGATGCCGATAAGCGCCAATGGGACTAGCGCCTGGTTCCGAGGAAAGGGCATGTGGGGGAAGTGGTTTAGGACCTAGCCCAAAGGGGCTTAAATCCATAGTTAAGAATTGTATTTTTTATGATTTTTTCATGGTTTTCAATGGAATTTGATGGGTTCGGTAAGGTTAAAAAGTGATTTTTTAACCTTGTAAGGGTGATTTTCGTGAATGGAAGAAAAGAAGTCATGAAAACAAAGGGGTTTTTTATGGAGAAAAAGGGGAGCAAATGAAGGTAAGTTTGGAGAAGGGGGAGGGAAAAAATTATGGTTTTACAGCAGTTTCTTCTCATGAAAACAACATAATTTCTGAGTATAAAAATGGGAACAACAATGAAGATTTTGGATAGAGGCATGAGGCCTTTAAGGAGTCTTCAAGAGCCAACAATTTTTTAGTGATAAAATTTGTTCCTTGGAGGCTCAAAAAGTCTTAGCCACCTTTTGGTATAACAAATATTATAGGTGGCTAACAGTGGCTCCACTTGGGGATGATGCCTTCTTGAAGGCATCAAGAACTTCAGACTTGCTTTCTCTGGGAGGCTAACCTATGCCTGATCCATTGGGCCGCCCTTCCTTTGCTAGGATGATCTTCTCTAAAAACATATTAGCAGCTATGAAAACAATGGACCTTCATCAATACAAACTTTCTACCTACCCAATCGTACTGATCTAACATTTTTTCTTCATCAGAGTGCACTTGGAATGGAAAACTCTTTTCACAACATTTTATTCTTTTGAAAGCAGGAAATCTGATCTATTTCTACTCCTTATTTCTCCATGGACTCAGTTTAAACAATTGAGTCCATAAAATTATTTGCCTATTCTATCATTTGTTGGGATTAAACTGTCCAACAGATTTTTATTCTCTAAATTCTACAACAGAAATTTAAAAACAGCCCAAGTCAAGATTAAGCTGTTTGACTTGCTGTGATCTATGGCATAAAAACAAGCTGCACATAGACATTTATTTTGTAGAAAATTTAAAACAAAATGGAAGGCTTAAGATCTGAAAATTTCTCATCATGGCCTTCTCTTTTTACAGCTCTATTTTGACTCTTGTGTGAGCTGTTTCTTCCTTTTTCTCTGGCTCAGATTTTGAGTTAATTATAACTAGACTTTACATCTCTTTTGACTCAGAAAAATAAAACAGATTTGCGTCATCTCCCTTTGAAATTTTAGGTTCAGATTTTGAACATGTTTGAACCTTTAATTTCTATCCTAAACTATCTACTGATAAGCCAAGATTAAACAGTTTGGCAAATCTAATTCACTATCCTATCAGCAGAAAATTTAAAGCTAATTAGTCAAGCTTAGACAGTTTCACTAATTAGAAGTGTGTTATTCAGGAGTGGCATTTGAGTTTACACTTTCAGAATTTATTTCTCTCTTTCTTTCTTTTTTTGGTACGGGGCTATACCTTTCTAGTTTTGACAATCTGCCCTCTTTTCTTTTTCTCTTTGTTTTTTTATTTTTTATTTTTCTGATTTTTCTTCAAAGCAGAAAACAACAACTAACTACATGCTCAGAACTGAGCTTTATTGAAATTCCTATCTAACCTATTCTAAACATGGAGTATTTACATTTATCATATGATACAAAAATGCCAATGCAGCCAGCTGAGTAATGTCAAGAATAAGTAGAAACTCTGGCTGCTTGTCAGAGGTATCCATAGAACATATTGAATATTGACTTTCAATATCAAGGCTATCACAGAACGTGAGAGCTTTTCATGTCTTTGGCTCTTGGAAAGGATCGCTGCTTGATAATTTGAGCCAGTTGGGATTTCGACACACTCTTCCATAGGATCAACAAAGAAAATATGAAGATTCTCTTCTTTATGGTCCTCCACAATTGGTAGGTTATCTACTTCCAAGACATCAGCTTTGAGGACAATCTCTACAGTATCGTCATCTTTAACCTGCACAATAGCAAACAGTGAAATATTTTCTTTCTCTAAACATATGCTTGCTTCTAATATACATTCCGGTTCTTTGGATGAAATTTTGACATTAATGAAGGGAGAATTCTCTTCTTGGGAAGATGGTATATCCACAGTAGGATAGTCTAGTATTTGTTTCTCTCCCTCTTCTTTATCATCATCTGAACTGAAGGACTCATCATATTTGGCAGTGTTGTCCTCTTGTATCCCTAGTATGCTCTGGTTTAGTGGAATGTACTCTATGAGGAGGTTATTATATTCTTGAGCAAGGGTACGTTTAATTGCTTCCTCTTTTTCAAGAGAAAGCTCCTTGATTTCCACCTGCCCAAAAATTTCTTCGTTTCTTTCCTCCTCATCCTTCGAACTGAAATTTTGTTGATTTCCAATCACATGGAAACTATTACTGATGATCTGAAATGAAACAGAGCAAAGATCCAATGAATATTCACTCGCTTCTAGACTTTGAAAACTTTCATCATCAGTATCATAAATAGTCTGCACTGGCTTATTACTGTTTTGAAGGAGCTGATCTTCCTTGCATAAATCTGCTAATGATGATCCTGCAAAATTAATCTTTGTTTGGGAAGCATCATCACTAGGTAGATCAAAGTTATGAGAATCATGAATATAAGTAATACTACCAATCAAACATACTGGGTTATCAGCAAGTCCTTCTTCATTCTGATCTACAAAAGAACTTTCTAAATCTGTACAACAAATTTCTCTATGTAAATGGGAAAGAGTGTTTGTTTTGCAGAAAGTTTCAGAGGCTGACTATTTATAAATAGTTTGATCTATTTCCTTCTCTGTCAAAGGGGAAGATGTTTCCATGTTTCTTTGAACAGAAGTACATCAGTTCTCTGTCTCTTGTGAAGACTGATTTTGAGGCTAAATGTTTTCTTGAGCCTCAGCTATAAGGGATGATGAATCAATATCTGAGTTTCTAGGGACATCTTGAGGGATGTTCTTTATTTCTTGAGTCATCTCTTCCTCAACTGATACATCTATGTTCTTAAAACTTTTCAATAGGATATTAAACTCATGAATGGATGTTAAAAGATCTTCAGGGTGCATCTCTTCCAAAGCTTCTTCATTATCTATAATGTGTTGGGTGATGTTTTGTGATGGATCATAATATATTGCACCCAATGATAATGATGTAGTGTTTTCTTTATAGTTCTCATAGAACACATATTCAAGGTCTCTTAAAGAAAACAAACTACTAGATCTTAAGCATTCATATCAATCCCTAGATTTTCCTTCTAATGTTAACATGAACATTTTCATTAGGCAGTCTTCATGCCATTCAACTTTCAACCTCCATATATGTATGTGAAATTTGATAAGATGTAATAAAGGGTCATCAAACTTTTCACCTTGAAAAACAAGCAGGTTGTCATCCCAATTCACCTGGGGCATCTTATGTGGAAACCCAGGGATATGATCTCTACTCATTGGGGCATATCTTCGTTGTATCCTTGGAATCATGTTTGTAAATCAAGAAAGAGGTCACTGTGTCTGGTCAATCAGTTCAGGGTCTTCTACCAGTGGAGTCATTTGGTCTTTTGGGAGTTTCAGAGTGTGGAGTCGACATGTGGAGGTTTTGTCTTCGAGGTAAAAAGGTTTTATAGTCCACCACGAAGTTTATTATGAAGCCAAATCGAAAATTTTTGGGTTTTTCTCGAGTTAATTTTGTCTTATAGGTTAGGAGAGAGTGTTTCCTATACTCGATTCAACACTTAGCTAGGGTGTCAAAACGCATGCCGCAGTTTACTCTTATGGTTTCCGTAAATCGAATCTTCATGTCTGAAGGCTTTATGAGAATCCTAAGAGTTACTATAGTTTGTCACCGATTCAAAAGGTCCTATCATGATTACCATTGCTTGGTAGTGCTTGAAGAAGGTTATTTATGTTATACTTAGACAATGAGTGTTTTTCTTTGGAGATTTTACCTGTGGTCCCACCGTGATCGCCATTATGTCGGTGGCAATGAGGTGCCCGATAATCACCGGATAGTCTTTGAAAAATAAGGAATTGGTCTTTAAGGGTACTGTACCACATCGACTCGTAATGGTCCCACCGTGATCACCATTATGTTGGTGGCAATGAGGTGGCTGATAATCACTGGATATTCTTTGAAACTAAGGGATTTCTGGAGTCCTAAGGGGTACTTAGACTGTTACTGACTCAGAATGGTCCCACCATGATTTCCATTATGTTGGTGTCCCGTGTTTTGATAGTTTGGCAAATCAAAAGACAAGGCAAAATCAGAACCAATCTTTAGAGTTACAGGATCTAGTCCTCCTGTTCTCAAAGAGGGATCTCTAAAATTCTTGTTTTGCAAAATTTTATCTTGTGTGCTTATAATATTGATTTTAGACTAGTTATTAAGTGCAAGGTGTTTGTTTGGTTGGATTGAATTGATACAAAAGAACATGAAAGGTCTAGGAAAGATACATAGAATGGAGAAACATCTGGTTCATTGGGAAATGGAGTCAAGAAAAGGTCACAAAAAACTCATCGAAGGATATGGGATATCAGAGGGAAAATATAACTTGGCCATAGGATCCTTTTTTTTTTGGAATGGGATGAACATTAATGATTTCGAAAGAGAAATTGAATTCTCAACAAAGGGAACCTGAAAACATAATTTAAACAATAAAGAGATAGTTGATAGACAGGGCTAACCATAAATTCTACAAACATTCTTTAGGCAAATAATGATTTCAAGACAACTTTCAGAATGAAATCTAAGATTCGGGGAACACCCTATTTCCTCAAAGATTTTATTTCAAATGACTTAGAAAACATAAAAGATTTACTGAAAATTATAGTCATAGAAGAGGTAACACCTAAAAACATCTATGATCATAATTATAACGACCTTTAAGCCAACTGTTAAGTGAGGACAAAGGGAAAGATCAAAATAGACCTCTCTGATTCACTATTAGCAAAGAACTTCAAAGGGAGACTTCAATAACAGTTTTTAAGTGGCAGAAGACAAGCAGGGAGAACCATAAATCATGCTGAAACCAACTGTTCAAAATATTAAGGAAATAAACGAGCATGAAGACTAAAGAGAAAGATTAAAGCCTCTAAAATACTTGAGCAAAAGAAAACATAAAACAATGAAGGATGAACAGGTCTAAGGTGCTTCCAGGAGTCATTTCTTAGCCTAATACTTTCTATCCTACTGTAGTAAGAAATTATGGAACATAATGAAAACAGGGGAAAACATAAAACGGTTCAGAATAATTCACCAACAGCCAAGCTCATGGATCCAATGATAGAGCCTTCTCAGGAACAAGCATGCAACAACATCATCAAGATCTCCAAGACTTCAATTTGTTCTTCAACTTCAATAGACTATGTATTTACTTCAAAGAGTTTCAGTATTACAACTTGTGATCAAACAATTACCAATCAAAAAAAATACTCATCTTCACACCATGAATATAGAAGGGAGAGAAGGTGGAACTATTAAATAACCGTTAGGGGTAATTAATGCATTTAAGACTTACACTGAGGGCTCGATGAAGAAGTTTACGGTTCTCGCATTAACCGTTTACAATTAATAGTTAAACTCGGTGGACCTTGTTGATTTCCGTGCTCGTATAACGTATACCGCCTAAGATATTTGTTGCATTATCTTCCTGTGGTAGAATTAACTTCTTGGTAGCGCTGGAGGCAGAAATTTCTTTAATCAATAACTTCGGCCTCTGTTGAATGGTTTGAGGCAACAGGTGGCTCTTGTAGTAGCCGAGGAATCAATTCGCTTCAAATGTAGGTGGTGGAAGCCTTTCTGTCAGTTTTAAACACTTATGATTCGTGTTGACTATGTTTTGATCCAGGGAATTAGGTTTTTGATAATTATTCTTAACCGTAATTCCCTAAATCTGTCTTCAATCTTCTTCTCTGCCGTGCCCTATTCTTCAAAACTTATACTCTTTAATCTGTGTTTTTAATACAGTGTCTTGTCAATGTGCACAACCGCGCTGGGCTTTTATAGGGATCAATGCCCATGAAACTTTGATAAAACATTGAATCTAACCCTGTGAATGGTTCTCTTTTAAGGACTGAAAGGCACGAGAATCATCATTCCCGGCCCCTGGCCTTTCTTCAATATAACAACGGAAACCATTTGAAACCTGCATAAAACATAAAACAATTAAGAAATCCTGCGTTTTTGGGTTAGACTGCTTCAGAAGGTGGGAGAGGAGCGTAGCCATTGGATCTGGATACGTGGACGGTCCAGATCTAATCGGGGAATCGCAATTGGCGGGAGGAGGAAAAGGGTGCGATGAAAATATCCGATGCGATTGCGCGATCGGGAGGGTGGAGGTGATTAAGCGATGGCCATTGATCTTAGAATGAGATCAATGGTGGAGAATGAATCGGGGGAGCCACAATCGGAGGTCGGGGATATAACGCAGCAACTTAAACTTTGCGATGTGATTGAAGCCTTCGATGCGATGGAGCGATGGTCGTTTGATCGGCTTTTGATCAACGGCGGGGATTAGTTCTAAGAATGAAACGGCGGAAAACCCTTTTAGTATATGAAAACTAAAACTTTTGGAAAAAACAAAGGTTTTATGCTTTGGGGGGCAGAAAATATATAAAAGGTGGATAGGCGCCCGACTGTGGGGCCTTTGGACTTTACGGAACATAATATGCCTCGGGGCGTATATAATATAATGGGGCAAATCACAATCGGGCCATCGGGCTCGGTATTTTAATCTACCCTTTGGAAAACTGCGATGCGATTACGCAATCGGCTCTTTTCAATCAACTCATTTAATTTTACACGTGATATTGGTTTTTATACCAAAACTTTGGAAAAGTGGCTTTTTGGATTTTACAAAGGAAAAATCGGATCGGGAATGAAATATATAGGGGTTTAAGCGCCTGAGGCGGGCTTTATGGTTATATGGAAAATAATGTAATCGTGGGTTTTAGATACAAAGGCTAATCACAATCGGAGTTTTCAGAACATGGTTTAAGACTTGCGCACTTGTTTCTTTCCGATGCGATTAGCGCTCAGGGTCTTTAAAACTTGGTTTTTCAAAAGAAACATGAGACCCGGAGCTATATCAAAAGGGAGCCAATCGCATCGGAGTTTTTGTGTAATGAAATATATATGTTCATTTGTTTTACATTGATGCCAATAAGCCACAATGGGACTAGCGCCTGGTTCCGGGGAAAGGGCATGTGGGGGAAGTGGTTTAGGACCTAGCCCAAAGGGGCTTAAATCCATAGTTAAGACTTGTATTTTTTATGAATTTTTCATGGTTTTCAATGGAATTTGATGGGTTCGGTAAGGTTAAAAAGTGAGTTTTTAACCTTGTAAGGGTGATTTTCATGAATGGAAGAAAAGATGTCATGAAAACAAAGGGGTTTTTTATGGAGAAAAAGGGGAGCAAATGAAGGTAAGTTTGGAGGAGGGAGAGGGAAAAAATGATGGTTTTACAACAGTTTCTTCTCATGAAAACAACAAAATTTATTAGTATAAAAATGGGAACAAAAATGAAGATTTTGGACAGAGGCATGAGGCCTTTAAGGAGTCTTCAAGAGCCAACAATTTTTTAGTGATAAAATTTGTTCCTTGGAGGCTCAAAAAGTCTTAGCCACCTTTTGGTATAACAAATATTATAGGTGGCTAACAGTGGCTCCACTTGGGGATGATGCATTCTTGAAGGCATCAAGAACTTCAGACTTGCTTTCTCTAGGAGGCTGACCTATGCCTGATCCATTGGGCCGCGCTTCCTTTGCTAGGATGATCTTCTCTGAAAATATATTAGCAACTAAGAAAACAATGGACCTTCATCAATACAAACTTTCTACCTACCCAATCCTACTGATCTAACATTTTTTCTTCATCAGAGTGCACTTGGATTGGAAAACTCTTTTCACAACATTTTATTCTTTTGAAAGCAGGAAATCTGATCTATTTCTACTCCTTATTTCTCCATGGACTCAGTTTAAACAGTTGAGTCCATAAAATTCTCTGCCTATTCCATCATTTGTTGGGATTAAACTGTCCAATATATTTTTATTCTCTAAATTCTACAACAGAAATTTAAAAACAGCCAAGTCAAGATTAAGCTGTTTGACTTGCTGTGATCTATGGCATAAAAACAAGTTGCACATAGAAATTTATTTCGCATAAAATTTAAAACAAAATGGAAGGATTAAGATCTGAAAATTTCTCATCATGGCCTTCTCTTTTTACAGCTCTATTTTCACTCTTGTGTGAGTTGTTTCTTCCTTTTTCTCTAGTTCAGATTTTGAGTTAATTATATCCAAACTTTACATCTCTTTTGACTCAGAAAAATAAAACAGATTTGAGTCATCTCCCTTTGAAATTTTAGGTTCATATTTTGAACATGTTTGAACCTTTAATTTCTATCCTAAACTATCTACTGATAAGCCAAGATTAAACAGTTTGGAAAATCTAATTCACTATCCTATCAACAGAAAATTTAAAGCTAATTAGTCAAGATTAGACAGTTTGACTAATCAGAAGTGTGTTATTCAGGAGTGGCATTTGAGCTTGCACATTTTCAGAATTTATTTCTCTTTTTTTTTTTTTTGGTACGGGGCTATACCTTTCTTGTTTTGATAATCTGCCCTCTTTTCTTTTTCTCTTTATTCTTTTATTTTTGATTTTTCTGATTTTTCTTCAAAGTAGAAAACAACAACTAACTACATGCTCAGAACTGATTTTTATTGAAATTCCTATCTAACCTATTCTAAACATGGAGTATTTACATTTATCATATGATAAAAAAATGCCAATGCAGCCAGCTGAGTAATGTCAAGAAGAAGTAGAAACTCTGGCTGCTTGTTAGAGGTATCCATAGAACATATTCAAGATTGACCTTCAATATCAAGGCTATCACAGAAGATGACAACTTTTCATGTCTCTGGCTCTTGCAAAGGATCGCTGCTTGATAATTTGAGCCAGTTGGGATTTCCACACACTCTTCCATAGGATCAACAAAGAAAAGATGAAGATTCTCTTATTTATGGTCCTCCACAATTGGTAGGTTATCTACTTTCAAGACATCAGCTTTGAGGACAATCTCTTCAGTATCGTCATCTTTAACCTGCACAATAGCAAACAGTGAAATATTTTCTTTCTCTAAACATATGCTTGCTTCTAATATACATTCCGGTTCTTTGGATGACATTTTTACATTAATGAAGGGGGAAGTCTCTTCTTGGGAAGATAGTATATCCACAGCAGGATAGTCTGGTATTTGTTTCTCTCCCTCTTCTTTATCATAATCTGAACTAGAGGACTCATCATATTTTGCAGTGTTGTCCTCTTGTATCCCTAGTATGCTCTGGTTTAGTGGAATTTACTATATGAGGAGGTTATTATATTCTTGAGCAACGGTACGATTAATTGCTTCCTCTTTTTCAAGAGAAAGCTCCTTGATTTCCACCTGCCCAAAAATTTCTTCGTTTCTTTCCTCCTCATCCTTCGAGTTGAAAGTCTGCTGATTTCCAATCACATGGAAACTATTATTGATGATCTGAAATGAAACAGAGCGAAGATCCAATGAATCTTCACTCGCTTCTAGACTTTGAAAAATTTCATCATCAGTATCATAAATAGTCTGCACTGGCTTATTACTGTTTTGAAGGAGCTGATCTTCCTTGCATAAATCTGCTAATGATGATCCTGCAAAATTAATCTTTGTTTGGGAAGCATCATTACTAGGTAGATAAAAGTCAGGAGAATCACGAATATAAGTAATACTACCAATCAAACATACTGGGTTATCAGCAAGTCCTTCTTCATTCTGATCTACAAAAGAACTTTCTAAATCTGTACAACAAATTTCTCTATGTAAATGGGCAAGAGTGTTTGTTTTGTAGAAAGTTTCAGAGGCTGACTGTTTATAAATAGTTTGATCTATTTCCTTCTATGTCAAAGGGGAAGATGTTTCCATGTCCCTTTGAATAGAAGTACAACAGTTCTCTGTCTCTTGTGAAGACTGATTTTGAGGCTGAATGTTTTCTTGAGCCTCAGCTATAAGGGATGATGAATCAATATCTGAGTTTCCAGGGATATCTTGAGGGATGTTCTTTATTTCTTGAGTCATCTCTTCCTCAACTGATCCATCTATGTTCTTAAAAATTTTCAATAGGAGATTAAACTCATGAATGGTTGTTAAAAGATCTTCAGGATGCATCTCTTCCAAAGCTTCCTCGTTATCTATAATTTGTCGGGTGATGTTTTCTGATGGATCATAATATATTGCACCCAATGATAATGATGTAGTGTTTTCTTTACAGTTCTCATAGAACACATATTCAAGTTCTCTTAAAGAAAACAAGCTACTAGATCTTAAGCATTCATACCAATCCCCAGCTTTTCCTTCTAATGTTAACATGAACATATTCATTAGGTAGTCTTCATGCCATTCAACTTTCAACCTCCATACATGTATGTGAAATTTGATGAGATGTAATAAAGGGTCATCAAGCATTTCACCTTGAAAAACAGGCAGGTTTTCATCCCAATTCATCTGGGGCATCTTATGTGGAAACCCAGGGATATGATTTATACTCATTGGGGCATATTTTCGTTGTATTCTTGGAATCATGTTTGTAAATCAAGAAAGAGGTCACTGTGTCTAGTCAATCAGTTCAGGGTCTTGCGGTGTGGAATCATTTGGTCTTTTGGGAGTTTGGTGTGGAGTCGCCAGGTGGGAATTTTAGCTCTTTTGGAGGTAAAATGTTTTATGGTCCACCACCAAGTTTATTATGAAGCCAAACTGAAATTTTTTGGGTTTTTCTGAGTTGTTTTGGTCTTATAGGTTAGGAGAGTGTTCTAAGTCTAATTCAACACTTAGCTAGGGTGTCAAAACGTACAGATTTTACTCTTATGTCTTGGTAACTGAAATCTTCAAGGTTTGACAAGGTTTTATGAGAATCCTAAGGGTTACTTAGTTTGTCACTGATTCAAAAGGTCCTATCATGATTACCATTGCTTGGTAGTGCTTGAAGAAGGTTACTTATGTTAAACTTAGATAGTGAGTGTTTTGTTTTGAAAATTTTACTTAGTGTCCCACCGTGATTGCCATTATGTTGGTGGCGATGAGGTGGATGATAATCACTGGATAGTCTTCGAAAATAAGGGATTTCTGGAGTACTAAGGAGTACTTAGATTGTTACTGACTCAGAATGGTCCCACCATGATCGCCATTATGTTGGTGGCGATGAGGTGGCTGATAATCACTGGATAGTCTTTGAAAATAAGGAATTTCTGGAGTCCTAAGGGGTACTTAGAGTGTCACTAACTCAGAATGGTCCCACCGTGATCGCCATTTATGTTGGTGTCATGATGTTTTGATAGTTTGGCAAATCAAAAGACAAGGCAACATCAGAACCAATCTTTAGAGTTACAGGATCTAGTCCTCTTTGTTCTATGAGATCTCTCAAATGATGGTGAGGCGGGGGAAATGATGATGATGATGATGATGATGATGATGATGATGATGATGATGATGATGATGATGATGATGATGTGATGATGATGTTTGCGGAGAATTATCCTATGAGCTTATAGTTATTGATTTTAGACTAGTTATTAAGTGCAGGTGTTGTTTGTTTGCTTGGTTGGATTGAATTCATACAACAGAACATGAAAGGTCTAGGAAGGATACATAGAATGGAGAAACATTTGGTTCATTGGGCAATGGAGTCAAGAAAAGGTCATAACAAACTCATCAAAGGATATGGGATATCAGAGGGAAAATCTAACTTGGCCACAGCATCCTTTTGTTTTTGGAATGGGATGAACATTAATGATTTGGAAAGAGAAATTGAATTCTCAAAAAAGGGAACCTGAAAACATAATTTAAACAATAAAGAGATATTTGATAGACATGTCTAACCATAAATTCTACAAACATTCTTTAGGCAAATAATGATTTCAAGACAACTTTCAAAATGAAATCTAAGATTCGGGGAACACCCTATTTCCTCAAAGATTTTATTCTAAAGGACTTAGAAAACATAAAAGATTTACTGATAATTACTGTCATAGAAGAGGGAACACCTAAAAACATCTATGATCATAATTATAACGACCTTTAAGCCAACTGTTAAAGTGAGGACAAAGGGCAAGATCAAAACATACCTCTTTGATTCACTGTAAGCAAAGAACTTCAAAGGGAGACTTCAATAACAGTTTTTGAGCGGCAGCAGACAAGCAGGGAGAGCCATAAATCATGCTGAAACCAACTGTTCAAAATATTAAGGAAATAAACAAGCATGAAGACTAAAGAGGAAGATTAAAGCCTCTAAAATACTTCAGCAGAAGAAAACATGAAACAGTGAAGGATGAACAGGTCTAAGGTGCTTCCAGGAGTCATTTCTTAGCCTAAAACTTTCTACCCTACTGTACTAATAAATTATGGAACATAATGAAAACGGGGGGAAAACATAAGACAATTCAGAACACTTCACCAATAGCCAATCTCATGGATCCAATGATAGAGCCTTCTCAGGAAAAAGCATGCAACAACATCATCAAGATCTCCAAGACTTCAATTTTTTCTTCAAATTCAACAGACTATGTATTTATTTCAAAGAGTTCTAGTATTACAACTTGTGATCAAACAATTTGTCTTCAATCTTCATCTTCGCTGTGTTCTGTTCTTCAAACTTATACTCTTTTAAATCGCGTTTAAAACACAGTGTCTTGTCAATGTGCAGAGCCGCAACTGGATTTTAGAGGCATCAATGCCCATGAAAAATTGATAAAACATTGAATCCAACCCTGTGAATGGTTCTCTTTTAAGGACTGAAAGGCACGAGAATCGTCATTCCCGACCCCTGGCCTTTCTTCAATATAACAGCCGGAACCATTTGAAATCTGCATAAAACATAAAACAATTAAGAAATCCTACATTTTTGGGTTAGACTGCTTCAGAAGGAGGGAGAGGAGTGTAGCCATTGGATCTGGATACGTGGATGGTCTAGATGTAATCGGGGAATCGCAATCGGCGGGAGGAGGAAAAGGGTGCGATGAAAATCTCCAATGCGATTGCGTGATCGGGAGGGCAGAGGTGATTAAGCGATGGCCGTTGATTTTAGAACGAGATCAATGGTGGAGAATGAATCGGGGGAGCTGCAATCAAAGGTCGGGGATATAACGCAGTGATTTAAACTTTGCGATGCGATTGAAGCCTCCGATGCGATGGAGCGATGGCCGTTTGATCGGATTTTGATCAACGGCGGGGATTAGTTCTAAGAATGAAACGGTGGAAAACCCTTTTAATATATGAAAACTCAAACTTTTGGAAAAAACAAAGGTTTTATTCTTTGGGGGCGGAAAATATATAAAAGGTGGATAGGCACCCGACTGCGGGGCCTTTGGACTTTACGGAACATAATATGCCTCGGGGCGTATATAATATAAAGGGACGAATCGGAATCGGGCCATCAGGCCCGGTATTTTAATCTACCCTTTGGAAAACTACGATGCGATTACGCGATCAGCTCTTTTCAATCAACCCATTTAATTTTAACACGTGATTTTGGTTTTTATACCAAAACTTTGGAAAAGTGGGTTTTTGGATTTTACAAAGGAAAAATCGGATCGGGAATGAAATATATAGGGGTTTAAGCGCCTGAGGCGGGCTTTATGGTTATATGGAAAATAATGTAATCGTGGGTTTTAGATACAAAGGCTAATCGCAATAGGAGTTTTCGGAACATGGTTTAAGACTTGCGCACTTGTTTCTTTTCGATGCGATTAACGCTCAGGGTCTTTAACACTTGGTTTTTCAAAAGAAACATGAGACCCGGAGCTATATCAAAAGGGATTCGATCGCATCAGAGTTTTTGTGTAATGAAATATATAAGTTCATTTGTTTTACTCTAAATAAAATGCGCGCAATGGGACTAGCGCTTTGGTTCGGGGGAAAGAGGCAAGTGGTTTAGGACCTAGCCCAAAGGCTTAAATCAACAATTAGACTTGTTCTTATATGAATTTTCATGGTTTTCAATGGAATTTGATGGGTTCGTAAGGTTAAAAAGTGAGTTTTTAACTTGTAAGGGTGATTTTCATGAATGGAAAGAAGTCGCCAGCTTGAGGGTTTATGGAGAAAAAGGGGAGCAAATGAAGGTAAGTTTGGAGGAGGGGGAGGGAAAAATGATGGTTTTACAACAATTTCTTCTCATGAAAACAACAAAATTTCTGAGTATAAAAATGGGAACAACAATGAAGATTTTGGACAGAGGCATGAGGCTTTTAAGGAGTCTTCAAGAGCCAACAATTTTTTAGTGATAAAATTTGTTCCTTGGAGGCTCAAAAAGTCTTAGCCACCTTTTGGTATAACAAATATTATAGGTGGCTAACAGTGGCTCCACTTGGGGATGATGCCTTCTTGAAGGCATCAAGAAATTCAGACTTGCTTTCTCTGGGAGGCTGACCTATGCCTGATCCATTGGGCCGCCCTTCCTTTGCTAGGATGATCTTCTATAAAAACATATTAGCAGCTATGAAAACAATGGACCTTCATCAATACAAACTTTCTACCTACCCAATCGTACTGATCTAACATTTTTTCTTCATTAGAGTGCACTTGGATTGGAAAACTCTTTTCACAACATTTTATTCTTTTGAAAGCAGGAAATCTGATCTATTTCTACTCCTTATTTCTCCATGGACTCAGTTTAAACAATTGAGTCCATAAAATTCTTTGCCTATTCTATCATTTGTTGGGATTAAACTGTCCAACAGATTTTTATTCTCTAAATTCTACAACAGAAATTTAAAAACAACCCAAGTCAAGATTAAGTTGTTTGACTTGCTGTGATCTATGGCATAAAAACAAGCTGCACATAGGCATTTATTTTGCAGAAAATTTAAAACAAAATGGAAGGCTTAAGATCTGAAAATTTCTCATCATGGCCTTCTCTTTTTACAGCTCTATTTTGACTCTTGTGTGAGCTGTTTCTTCCTTTTTCTCTGGCTCAGATTTTGAGTTAATTTTAACTAGACTTTACATCTCTTTTGACTCAGAAAAATAAAATAGATTTGAGTCATATCCCTTTGAAATTTTAGGTTCAGATTTTGAACATGTTTGAACCTTTAATTTCTATCCTAAACTATCTACTGATAAGCCAAGATTAAACAGTTTGGAAAATCTAATTCACTATCCTATCAGCAGAAAATTTAAAGCTAATTAGTCAAGCTTAGACAGTTTCACTAATCAGAAGTGTGTTATTCAGGAGTGGCATTTGACCTTGCACACTTTCAGAATTTATTTCTCTCTCTTTTTTTTTTTTTGGTACGGGGCTATACCTTTCTTGTTTTGACAATATGCCCTCTTTTCTTTTTCTCTTTGTTTTTTTATTTTTGATTTTTTTGATTTTTCTTCAAAGCATAAAACAACAACTAACTACATGCTCAGAACTGAGCTTTATTGAAATTCCTATCTAACCTATTCTAAACATGGAGTATTTACATTTATAATATGATACAAAAATGCCAATGCAGCCAGCTGAGTAATGTCAAGAAGAAGTAGAAACTCTGGTTGCTTGTCAGAGGTATCCATAGAACATATTGAATATTGAATTTCAATATCAAGGATATCACAGAAGGTGAGATCTTTTCATGTCTTTGGCTCTTGGAAAGGATCGATGCTTGATAATTTGAGCCAGTTGGGATTTCGACACACTCTTCCATAGGATCAACAAAGAAAATATGAAGATTCTCTTCTTTATGGTCCTCCACAATTGGTAGGTTATCTACTTCCAAGACATCAGCTTTGAGGACAATCTCTACAATATCGTCATCTTTAACCTGCACAATAGCAAACAGTGAAATATTTTCTTTCTCTAAACATTGTCTTGCTTCTAATATACATTCCGGTTCTTTGGATGAAATTTTGACATTAATGAAGGGAGAAGTCTCTTCTTGGGAAGATGGTATATCCACAGCAGGATAGTCTGGTATTTGTTTCTCTCCCTCTTCTTTATCATCATCTGAACTGGAGGACTCATCATATTTGGCGATGTTGTCCTCTTGTAGCTTGTATCCCTAGTATACTCTAGGGTTTGAGTGTTTGTACTCTGTAGAGAGGTTATTATATTCTTGAGCAAGGGTACGTTTAATCAGCGCCTCTTTTTCGAAGAAAACTCCTTGATTTCCACCGCCCTGATGCTACTTCGTTCTTTCCTCCTCATCCTTCGAGAGGCGAAATTACGACGATTTCCAATCACATGGAAACTATTCTTGATGATACGAAATGAAACGAGCAAATGTCAATGAATATTCACTTTCCTTCTAGACTATCGAGAACTTTCATCATCAGTATCATAAATAGTCTGCACTGGCTTATTACTGTTTTGAAGGAGCTGATCTTCCTTGCATAAATCTGCTAATGATGATCCTGCAAAATTAATCTTTGTTTGGGAAGCATCATCACTAGGTAGATCAAAGTTAGGAGAATCACGAATATAAGTAATACTACCAATCAAACATACTGGGTTATCAGGAAGTCCTTCTTCATTCTGATCTACAAAAGAGCTTTCTAAATCTGTACAACAAAGTTCTCTATGTAAATGGGCAAGAGTGTTTGTTTTGCAGAAAGTTGCAGAGGCTGACTGTTTATAAATAGTTTGATATATTTCCTTCTCTGTCAAAGGGGAAGATGTTTCCATGTCCCTTCGAACAGAAGTACAACAGTTCTCTGTCTCTTGTGAAGACTGATTTTGAGGCTGAATGTTTTCTTGAGCCTCAGCTATAAGGGATGATGAATCAATATCTGAGTTTCCAGAGATATCTTGAGGGATGTTATTTATTTCTTGAGTCATCTCCTCCTCAACTGATCCATCTATGTTCTTAAAACTTTTCAATAGGAGATTAAACTCATGAATGGTTGTTAAAAGATCTCCAGGGTGCATCTCTTCCAAGGCT
This sequence comes from Pinus albicaulis, assembly GCA_034641835.2. NCBI lineage: Eukaryota > Viridiplantae > Streptophyta > Pinopsida > Pinales > Pinaceae > Pinus > Pinus albicaulis. The sequence goes on along the minus strand of CM076571.1, from coordinate 353,997,362 downwards.
TCTTCATTATCTATAATGTGTTGGGTGATGTTTTGTGATGGATCATAATATATTGCACCCAATGATAATTATGTAATTTTTTCTTTATAGTTCTCATAGAACACATATTCAAGGTCTCTTAAAGAAAACAAACTACTAGATCTTAAGCATTCATACCAATCCCTAGATTTTCCTTCTAATGTTAACATGAACATTTTCATTAGGCAGTCTTGATGCCATTCAACTTTCAACCTCCATACATGTATGTGAAATTTGATAAGATGTAATAAAGGGTCATCAAAATTTTCACCTTGAAAAACAGGCAGGTTGTCATCCCAATTCAACTGGGGCATCTTATGTGGAAACCCAGGGATATGGTCTCTACTCATTGGGGCATATCTTCGTTGTATCCTTGGAATCATGTTTGTAAATAAGAAAAGAGGTCACTATGTCTGGTCAATCAGTTCAGGGTCTTCTACCAGTGGAGGCATTTGGTCTTTTGGGAGTTTCAGAGTGTGGAGTCGCCAGGTGGATGTTTTTAGCTCCTTTGGAGGTAAAAAGGTTTTATAGTCCACCACGAAGTTTATTATGAAGCCAAACTGAAAAGTTTTGGGTTTTTCTGAGTTAATTTGGTCTTATAGGTTAGGAGAGTGTTCTAAGTTTGATTCAACACTTAGCTAGGGTGTCAAAACGCACAGAGTTTACTCTTATGGCTTGGTAACTAAATTCTTCAAGGTTCGACAAGGCTTTATGAGAATCCTAAGAGTTACTTAGTTTGTCACTGATTCAAAATGTCCTATCATGATTACCATTGCTTGGTAGTGCTTGAAGAAGGTTATTTATGTTATACTTAGACAGTGAGTGTTTTGCTTTGGAGATTTTACTCAGGGTCCCACCGTGATCGCCATTATGTTGGTGGCGATGAGGTGGATGATAATCATTGGATAGTATTTGAAAATAAGGAATTTTTGGATTCCTAAGGGGTACTTAGACTGTTACTGACTCAGAATGGTCCCACCGTGATCGCCATTTATGTTGGTGGCGATGAGGTGGCTGATAATCATTGGCTAGTCTTTGAAAATAAGGGATTTCTGGAGTCCTAAGGGGTACTTAGATTGTTACTGACTCAGAATGGTCCCACCGTGATCGCCATTATGTTGGTTTCCCGTGTTTTGAAATTTTGGCAAATCAAAAGACAAGGCAACATCAGAACCAATCTTTAGAGTTACAGGATCTAGTCCTCCTGTTCTTAGAGAGGGATCTCTCAAATGTTTGTTTTTGCAAAAAATTATCTTGTGTGCTTATAGTATTGATTTTAGACTGAATTGACAAGTGCGGGTGTTTGTTTGTTTGGTTGGATTGAATTGATACGGCGAACATGGGGTCCTAAAAAAGATACATAGAATGGGCTTATCTGGTTCATTGGGCAATGGAGTCAAGAAAAAGTCACAAAAATCACATCAAAGGATATGGGATATTAGATGGCAAATCTAACGGCCCACCCAGGATCCCTTTTTTTGGAATGAGATGAACATTAATGATTTGGAAAGAAAATTCAGAATTCTCAAAAGACTGCACATAATGTAAACAATAAAGAGATATTTGATAGACAGGGCTAACCATAAATTCTACAAACATTCTTTAGGCAAATAATGATTTCAAGACAACTTTCAAAATGAAATCTAAGATTCGGGGAACACCCTATTTCCTCAAAGATTTTATTCTAAAGGACTTATAAAACATAAAATATTTACTGATAATTACAGTCATAGAAGAGGGAACACCTAAAAACATCTATGATAATAATTATAACGACCTTTAAGCCAACTGTTAAAGTGAGGAAAAAGGGAAAGATCAAAATAGACCTCTCTGATTCACTGTAAGCAAAGAACTTCAAAGGGAGACTTCAATAACCATTTTTAAGTGGCCGCAGACAAGCAGGGAGAACCATAAATCATGTTGAAACCAACTGTTCAAACTATTAATGAAATAAACAAGCATGAAGACTAAAGAGGAATATTAAAGCCTCTAAAATACTTCAGCAGAAGAAAACATGAAACAGTGAAGGATGAACAGGTCTAAGGTGCTTCCAGGAGTCATTTCTTTGCCTAAAACTTTCTACCCTACTGTAGTAAGAAATTATGGAACATAATTAAAATAGGGGGAAAACATAAGATAGTTCGGAACACTTCACCAACAGCCAAGCTCATGGATCCAATGATAGAGCCTTCTCAGGAACAAGCATGCAACAACATCATCAATATCTCCAAGACTTCAATTTGTTCTTCAACTTCAACATACTATGTATTTATTTCAAAGAGTTCCAGTATTACAACTTGTGATCAAACAATTACCAACCAAAAAAAATACTCATCTTCTACTGAAGTATTTATAGAAGGATGAGAAGGTGGGATCTGATAAAAGATCTTTTAGGGAAATTAATGCAGATTTAAGACTTCTTGGCATTTTGAGGGGCTCGATGAAGAAGTTTACAGGTGGTTCTTCATTAACTATTTTACAATTAATAGTTAAACTCGGTGGGATCTTTGTTGACTTCCAGGCTCTGTATAACGTGGAGTAACGCTGAAGATATTTGTTGCATTAGCTTCCTGTGGCAGAATTAACTTCTTGGCAATGCTAGGGGCGGATATTTCTTCAATCAATAACTTTGGCCTCTATTTTGAATGGTTTGAGGCAACATGTAGCTTTTGTAGTAGCTGAGGAATCGATTCGCCTCAAATGCAGGTGGAGGAAACCTTTCTGTCAGTTTTAAACACTTATGATTACTTTTGACTGTGTTTGGATCCAGGGAATTAAGTTTTTGATAATTATTTTTAACCGTAATTCCCTAAATCTGTCTTCAATCTTCATCTTCGCTGCGTTCTGTTCTTCAAACTTATACTCTTTTAAATTGCGTTTAAAACACGGTGTCTTGTCAATGTGCAGAGCCGCGCTGGGATTTTAGAGGCATCAATGTCCATGAAACATTGATAAAACATTGAATCCAACCCTGTGAATGGTTCTCTTTTAAGGACTGAAAGGCACGGGAATCGTCATTCCTGGCCCCTGGCTATTCTTCAATATAACAACGGAAACCATTTAAAACCTGCATAAAACATAAAACAATTAAGAAATCCTGTGTTTTTGGGTTAGACTGCTTCAGAAGGCGGGAGAGGAGCGTAGCCATTGGATCTGGATACGTGGACGGTCCAGATCTAATCGGGGAATCGCAATCGGCGGGAGGAGGAAAAGGGTGCGATGAAAATATCCGATGCGATTGCGCGATCGGGAGGGCGGAGGTGATTAAGCGATGGCCATTGATCTTAGAATGAGATCAATGGTGGAGAATGAATCGGGGGAGCCACAATCGGAGGTCGGGGATATAATGCAGCGACTTAAACTTTGCGATACGATTGAAGCCTTCGATGCAATGGAGCGATGGTCGTTTGATCGGCTTTTGATCAACGGCGGGGATTAGTTCTAAGAATGAAATGACGGAAAACCATTTTAATATATGAAAACTAAAACTTTTGGAAAAAACAAAGGTTTTATGCTTTGGGGGGCGGAAAATATATAAAAGGTGGATAGGCGCCCGACTGTGGGGCCTTTGGACTTTACGGAACATAATATGCCTCGGGGCGTATATAATATAAAGGGGCGAATCGCAATCGGGCCATCGGGCTCGGTCTTTTAATCTACCCTTTGGAAAACTACAATGCGATTGCACGATCGGCTCTTTTCAATCAACCCATTTAATTTTAACACGTGATTTTGGTTTTTATACCAAAACTTTGGAAAAGTGGGTTTTTGGATTTTACAAAGGAAAAATCGGATCGGGAATGAAATATATAGGGGTTTAAGCGCCTGAGGCGGGCTTTATGGTTATATGGAAAATAATGTAATCGTGGGTTTTAGATACAAAGGCTAATCACAATCGGAGTTTTCAGAACATGGTTTAAGACTTGCGCACTTGTTTCTTTCCGATGCGATTAGCACTCAGGGTCTTTAAAACTTGGTTTTTCAAAAGAAACATGAGACCCGGAGCTATATCAAAAGGGAGCCAATCGCATCGGAGTTTTTGTGTAATGAAATATATACGTTCATTTATTTTACTCCGATGCCAATAAGCGCCAATGGGACTAGCGCCTGGTTCCAGTGAAAGGGCATGTGGGGGAAGTGGTTTAGGACCTAGTCCAAAGAGGCTTAAATCCATAGTTAAGACTTGTATTTTTTATGAATTTTTCATGGTTTTCAATGGAATTTGATGGGTTCGGTAAGGTTAAAAAGTGAGTTTTTAACCTTGTAAGGGTGATTTTCATGAATGGAAGAAAAGATGTCATGAAAACAAAGGGGTTTTTTATGGAGAAAAAGGGGAGAAAATGAAGGTAAGTTTGGAGGAGGGGGAGGGAAAAAATGATGGTTTTACAATAGTTTCTTCTCATGAAAACAAAAGAATTTATGAGTATAAAAATGGGAACAACAATGAAGATTTTGGACAGAGGCATGAGGCCTTTCAGGAGTCTTCAAGAGCCAACAATTTTTTAGTGATAAAATTTTTTCCTTGGAGGCTCAAAAAGTCTTAGCCACCTTTTGGTATAACAAATATTATAGGTGGCTAACAGTGGCTCCACTTGGGGATGATGCATTCTTGAAGGCATCAAGAACTTCAGACTTGCTTTCTCTAGGAGGCTGACCTATGCCTGATCCATTGGGCCGCGCTTCCTTTGCTAGGATGATCTTCTCTAAAAACATATTAGCAACTATGAAAACAATGGACCTTCATCAATACAAACTTTCTACCTACCCAATCCTACTGATCTAACATTTTTTCTTCATCAGAGTGCACTTGGATTGGAAAACTCTTTTCACAACATTTTATTCTTTTGAAAGCAGGAAATCTGATCTATTTCTACTCCTTATTTCTCCATGGACTCAGTTTGAACAGTTAAGTCCATAAAATTCTCTGCCTATTCTATCATTTGTTGGGGTTAAATTGTCCAATAGATTTTTATTCTCTAAATTCTACAACAGAAATTTAAAAACAGCCAAGTCAAGATTAAGCTATTTGACTTGCTGTGATCTATGGCATAAAAACAAGTTGCACATATACATTTTTTTCACAGAAAATTTAAAACAAAATGGAAGGATTAAGATCTGAAAATTTCTCATCATGGCCTTCTCTTTTTACAACTCTATTTTGACTCTTGTGTGAGTTGTTTCTTCCTTTTTCTCTAGTTCAGATTTTGAGTTAATTATATCCAGACTTTACATCTCTTTTGACTCAGAAAAATAAAACAGATTTGAGTCATCTCCCTTTGAAATTTTAGGTTCAGATTTTGAACATGTTTGAACCTTTAATTTCTATCCTAAACTATCTACTGATAAGCCAAGATTAAACAGTTTGGAAAATCTAATTCACTATCCTATCAGCAGAAAATTTAAAGCTAATTAGTCAAGATTAGACAGTTTGACTAATCAGAAGTGTGTTATTCAGGAGTGGCATTTGAGCTTGCACACTTTCAGAATTTATTTCTCTTTTTTTTTTTTTTTGGTACGGGGCTATACCTTTCTTGTTTTGATAATCTGCCCTCTTTTCTTTTTCTCTTTGTTTTTTTATTTTTGATTTTTCTGATTTTTCTTCAAAGCAGAAAACAACAACTAACTACATGCTCAGAACTGAGCTTTATTGAAATTCCTATCTAGCCTATTCTAAAAATGGAGTATTTACATTTATCATATGATACAAAAATGCCAATGCAGCCAACTGAGTAATGTCAAGAAGAAGTAGAAACTCTGGCTGCTTGTTAGAGGTATCCATAGAACATATTGAAGATTGACCTTCAATGTCAAGGCTATCACAGAAGATGACAGCTTTTCATGTCTCTGACTCTTGCAAAGGATCGCTGCTTGATAATTTGAGCCAGTTGGGATTTCCACACACTCTTCCATAGGATCAACAAAGAAAAGATGAAGATTCTCTTCTTTATGGTCCTCCACAATTGGTAGGTTATATACTTCCAAGACATCAGCTTTGAGGACAATCTCTTCAGTATCGTCATCTTTAACCTGCACAATAGCAAACAGTGAAATATTTTCTTTCTCTAAACATATGCTTGCTTCTAATATACATTCCGGTTCTTTGGATGACATGTTTACATTAATGAAGGGGGAAGTTTCTTCTTGGGAAGATGGTATATCCACAGCAGGATAGTCTGGTATTTGTTTCTCTCCCTATCAGATATCATCATACGAGCGGAGGGGAGGCCATGTTGTGATGTTGTCCTCTTGTATCCCTAGTATGCTCTGGTTTAGTGGAATGTACTCTATGAGGAGGTTATTATATTCTTGAGCAAGGGTACGTTTAATTGCTTCCTCTTTTTCAATAGAAAGCTCCTTGATTTCCACCTGCCCAAAAATTTCTTCGTTTCTTTCCTCCTCATCCTTCGAGTTGAAAGTCTGCTGATTTCCAATCACATGGAAACTATTATTGATGATCTGAAATGAAACAGAGCGAAGATCCAATGAATCTTCACTCGCTTCTAGACTTTGAAAACTTTCATCATCAGTATCATAAATAGTCTGCACTGGCTTATTACTGTTTTGAAGGAGCTGATCTTCCTTGCATAAATCTGCTGATGATGATCCTGCAAAATTAATCTTTGTTTGGGAAGCATCATTACTAGGTAGATAAAAGTTAGGAGAATCACGAATATAAGTAATACTACCAATCAAACATACTGGGTTATCAGCAAGTCCTTCTTCATTCTGATCTACAAAAGAACTTTCTAAATCTGTACAACAAATTTCTTTATGTAAATGGGCAAGAGTGTTTGTTTTGCAGAAAGTTTCAGAGGCTGACTGTTTATAAATAGTTTGATCTATTTCCTTCTCTGTCAAAGGGGAAGATGTTTCCATGTCCCTTTGAACAAAAGTACAGCAGTTCTCTGTCTCTTGTGAAGACTGATTTTGAGGCTGAATGTTTTCTTGAGCCTCAGCTATAAGGGATGATGAATCAATATCTGAGTTTCCAGGGATATCTTGAGGGATGTTATTTATTTCTTGAGTCATCTCTTCCTCAATTGATCCATCTATGTTCTTAAAAATTTTCAATAGGAGATTAAACTCATGAATGGTTGTTAAAAGATCTTTAGGGTGCATCTCTTCCAAGGCTTCTTCATTATCTATAATGTGTTGGGTGATTTTTTGTGATGGATCATAATATATTGCACCCAATGATAATGATGTAGTGTTTTCCTTATAGTTCTCATAGAACACATATTCAAGGTCTCTTAAAGAAAACAAACTACTAGATCTTAAGCATTCATACCAATCCCTAGATTTTCCTTCTAATGTTAACATGAACATTTTCATTAGGCATTCTTGATGCCATTCAAATTTCAACCTCCATACATGTAGGTGAAATTTGATACGATGTAATAAAGGGTCATCAAAATTTTCACCTTGAAAAACAGGCAGGTTGTCATCCCAGTTCACCTGGGGCATCTTATGTGGAAACCCAGGGATATGGTCTCTACTCATTGGGGAATATCTTCGTTGTATCCTTGGAATCATGTTTGTAAATAAGAAAAGAGGTCACTATGTCTGGTCAATCAGTTCAGGGTCTTCTACCAGTGGAGCATTTGGTCTTTTGGGAGTTTCAGAGTGTGGAGTCTCCAGGTGGAAGTTTTTAGCTCCTTTGGAGGTAAAAAGGTTTTATAGTCCACCATGAAGTTTATTATGAAGCCAAACTGAAAATTTTGGGTTTTTCTGAGTTAATTTGGTCTTATAGGTTAGGAGAGTGTTCTAAGTCTGATTCAACACTTAGCTAGGGTGTCAAAACGCACAGAGTTTACTCTTATGGCTTGGTAACTGAATTCTTCAAGGTTCGACAAGGCTTTATGAGAATCCTAAGAGTTACTTAGTTTGTCACTGATTCAAAAGGTCCTATCATGATTACCATTGCTTGGTAGTGCTTGAAGAAGGTTATTTATGTTATACTTAGACAGTGAGTGTTTTTCTTTGCAGATTTTACTCAGGGTCCCACTGTGATCGCCATTATGTTGGTGGCGATGAGGTGGCTGATAATCACTGGATAGTCTTTGAAAATAAGGAATTTCTGGAGTCCTAAGGGGTACTTAGACTGTTACTGACTCAGAATGGTCCCACCGTGATCACCATTTATGTTGGTGGTGATGAGGTGGCTGATAATCACTAGATAGTCTTTGAAAATAAGGGATTTCTGGAGTCCTAAGGGGTACTTAGATTGTTACTGACTCAGAATGGTCCCACCGTGATCACCATTATGTTGGTGTCCCGTGTTTTTATAGTTTGGAAAATCAAAAGACAAGGAAACATAAGAACCAATCTTTAGAGTTACAGGATCTAGTCCTCCTGTTCTTAGAGAGGGATCTCTCAAATGTTTGTTTTTGCAAAAAATTATCTTGTGTGCTTATAGTATTGATTTTAGACTAGTTATTAAGTGCAGGTTTTTGTTTGTTTGGTTGGATTGAATTGATACAGCAGAACATGAAAGGTCTAGGAAAGATACATAGAATGGAGAAACATCTGGTTCATTGGGAAATGGAGTCAAGAAAAGGTCATAACAAACTCATCAAAGGATATGGGATATCAGAGGGAAAATCTAACTTGGCCACAGGATCCTTTTGTTTTTGGAATGGGATGAACATTAATGATTTGGAAAGAGAAATTGAATTCTCAAAAAAGGGAACCTGAAAACATAATTTAAACAATAAAGAGATATTTGATAGACAGGTCTAACCATAAATTCTACAAACATTCTTTAGGCAAATAATGATTTCAAGACAACTTTCAAAATGAAATCTAAGATTCAGGGAACACCCTAGTTCCTCAAATATTTTATTCTAAAGGACTTAGAAAACATAAAAGATTTACTGATAATTACTGTCATAGAAGAGGGAACACATAAAAACATCTATGATCATAATTATAACGACCTTTAAGCCAACTGTTAAAGTGAGGATGAAGGGCAAGATCAAAACAGACCTCTCTGATTCACTGTAAGCAAAGAACTTCAAAGGGAGACTTCGATAACAATTTTTCAGCGGCAGTAGACAAGCAGGGAGAACCATAAATCATGCTGAAACCAACTGTTCAAACTATTAAGGAAATAAACAAGCATGAAGACTAAAGAGGAAGATTAAAGCCTCTAAAATACTTCAGCAGAAGAAAACATGAAACAGTGAAGGATGAACAGGTCTAAGGTGCTTCCAGGAGTCATTTCTTAGCCTAAAAATTTCTACCCTACTGTACTAATAAATTATGGAACATAATGAAAACGGGGGGAAAACATAAGACAATTCAGAACACTTCACCAACAGCCAATCTCATGGATCCAATGATAGAGCCTTCTCAGGAAAAAGCATGCAACAAAATCATCAAGATCTCCAAGACTTCAATTTGTTCTTCAACTTCAACAGACTATGTATTTATTTCAAAGAGTTCTAGTATTACAACTTGTGATCAAACAATTTGTCTTCAATCTTCATCTTCGCTGCGTTCTGTTCTTCAAACTTATACTCTTTTAAATTGCGTTTAAAACACGGTGTCTTGTCAATGTGCATAGCCGCGCTGGGATTTTAGAGGCATCAATGCCCATGAAAAATTGATAAAACATTGAATCCAACCCTGTGAATGGTTCTCTTTTAACGACTGAAAGGCACGAGAATCGTCATTCCCGGCCCCTGGCCTTTCTTCAATATAACAGCCGGAACCATTTGAAATCTACATAAAACATAAAACAATTAAGAAATCCTACGTTTTTGGGTTAGACTGCTTCAGAAGGAGGGAGAGGAGCGTAGCCGTTGGATCTGGATACGTGGATGGTCTAGATCTAATCGGGGAATCGCAATCGGCGGGAGGAGGAAAAGGGTGCGATGAAAATCTCCAATGCGATTGTGTGATCGGGAGGGCAGAGGTGATTAAGCGATGGCCGTTGATCTTAGAACGAGATCAATGGTGGAGAATGAATCGGGGGAGCCACAATCGGAGGTCGGGGATATAACGTAGTGATTTAAACTTTGCGATGCGATTGAAGCCTTCGATGCGATGGAACGATGGCCGTTTGATCGGCTTTTGATCAACGGCGGGGATTAGTTCTAAGAATGAAACGGTGGAAAACCCTTTTAATATATGAAAACTCAAACTTTTGGAAAAAACAAAGGTTTTATGCTTTGGGGGGCGGAAAATATATAAAAGGTGGATAGGCGCCCGACTGCGGGGCCTTTGGACTTTACGGAACATAATATGACTCGAGGCGTATATAATATAAAGGGGTGAATCGCAATCAGGCCATCAGGCCCGGTATTTTAATCTACCCTTTGGAAAACTACGATGCGATTGCGCGATCGGCTCTTTTCAATCAACCCATTTAATTTTAACACGTGATTTTGGTTTTTATACCAAAACTTTGGAAAAGTGGGTTTTTGGATTTTACAAAGGAAAAAGTGGAACGGGAATGAAATATATAGGGGTTTAAGCGCCTGAGGCGGGCTTTATGGTTATATGGAAAATAATGTAATCGTGGGTTTTAGATACAAAGGCTAATCGCAATAGGATTTTTCGGAACATGGTTTAAGACTTGCGCACTTGTTTCTTTTCGATGCGATTAACGCTCAGGGTCTTTAACACTTGGTTTTTCAAAAGAAACATGAGACCCGGAGCTATATCAAAAGGGATTCGATCGCATCAGAGTTTTTGTGTAATGAAATATATAAGTTCATTTGTTTTATAAATCTCAGAATGTAGGCACTGATAGGACGGCGCCTGGTTCTGGGGAAAGGGCATGTGGGGGGAAGTGGTTTAGGACTTAGCCCAAACGGGTGTAAGTCCATAGTAAAGGCTTGAATTTTTATGAATTTTTCATGGTTTTCAATGGAATTTGATGGGTTCGGTAAGGTTAAAAAGTGAGTTTTTAACCTTGTAAGGGTGATTTTCATGAATGGAAGAAAAGATGTCATGAAAACAAAGGGGTTTTTTATGGAGAAAAAGGGGAGCAAATGAAGGTAAGTTTGGAGGAGGGGGAGGGAAAAATGATGGTTTTACAACAATTTCTTCTCATGAAAACAACATAATTTCTGAGTATAAAAATGGGAACAACAATGAAGATTTTGAACAGAGGCATGAGGCTTTTAAGGAGTCTTCAAGAGCCAACAATTTTTTAGTGATAAAATTTGTTCCTTGGAGGCTCAAAAAGTCTTAGCCACCTTTTGGTATAACAAATATTATAGGTGGATAAAAATATATATATGAGTGATAATGGTAAAATCCCGTAAATCATTTTCAACACCGTGTAGATTCAAATTCACTGATTTTTTTTATGCACTATACAGATTCATTTTTCCAAGACATTTTTTCAATCTACGGGTAGTTTTCTATAACGAAAAATTTGCTTTCAAATTTTTTTATTATCTATTTCCTAAAAATCTCATTTTAATATTCATAATGAAAAAGTTGGTTGGCTTTACGCCTGAGAGATCTGACCACTGCACATCCATATACAACGATAAGCCAGTCACCACAGTTGCTACTTAAGCACTCTTCAATTAGATATTTTTTGGAAACCTTGGTGAGGTAGAACTATTACTGGACCGAAGCATGAAACTGCCACCACCTGGCAAGCATTCTTTGATGTTCCAAATTTACTTTATTTAATTATTATTTTTCCTTTTGTCGTGTGCAAAATAACTAAATTTTACATAGATTAAAAAAAAGGATTTTTATTTCATTGCATTGTAAACTAAAAGATAGAATTGAAAAATACGCAATCCTCCGAACACTACGAGTTAAATTAGCAGTAAAACCAAAAATAATAAAATAATAACATAATACTCTACATAAGTGAAGAGAAGAGTTAAACAAAGCCAATACTACAAACAAAGCTTTAAAGAGCCCAATCCAGAGGTTATCCTAGTCTGTCGCTGGGTAAGAAAACCAAAAAATAAATTTAATATTCAATGAAAAGAATATGCCATGTTATTTTTCACTTTTCCCTTTGTTAGGATAAAATATTAAGGGAATACATACGAATTGTATTTATTTTTTCAATCTATGGTAAATAATGTAATTTTTTTTTTATATATATAAATTTTTCCATAATGTGTGGAGAATTTTCACCACAATCTTATGAAACTTCAATGTTGGAAGCTTTTTTAAGTCACTATTATTGATTATTTTTAAAAATGTAATGTAACATTGTTAGAAATGGGATCCCTTCGAAGAATGCAGTAGAGAAAGACTTTACAGATCAAGGACTGGAGCACATAGTACAAAGTCTATTTTGAGTCATAGGGGGTTTGGGGTTGGTCAAATCCCCTTATTATATAATGTAATGGGAATATTTTGTGAACGTTGAACTCCGCCCATGGTTTTGGACCTTGGTATTGTAAATGATAAATCTATATAAGGAGTCTAGATAGAAGTCATAGGCAGAGGTTTTGGTTTGATAGATCTAATTGAATGCATTTGGATGTAATCTTGTTTTGAGTTAGAGTCTTTCTTTTGGGTTAGGGGAAAGACTCCTGCAGCTGAGTGCATGGGAACCTTAGGAAGTCTGCAACTATGTGCGCAGACCCCTGCAACTGAGTGCGCAGGGTGAAAGTGAATGTAGGAGAAAGATATAAATATGAATGAAAGACATTTGAAGATATATTTGATTTTCTGTTGATGTGTTTTACTTTACTACTGTTTATTCTTATCTATGCTAAGTAAGGGTTTTGATCTGAAATTGCATAGCGAAGTCTGGTTTATGATTATTTATGTTGTTTTATGTATGATTAAGCAAGATCGCATAATTTGGTAGTAAGTTCAACATATGCATTGAACAATGCTTGTATAATTAGTATATTAGACTTGCAAAGCTCTGTCAAGGAATAAAATCCCTAAAGCCATAATCCATTGCCCCTCTGGATGCATAAACCTGGTTCTAGCATCCCCCTATATTACCTTGGGTGAGACTTCGGTTTGTGCAAGCATATCATTGTCGAAAGGGCCGATAATAGTGGGTTTTTTTGGTTTGCACAACCACATTTGAACCTGGGTCTAGGCCCCAACAAGCCAACAAATGGTTGCATTGTCGAGACTGGGATCTGACTGAGGGATAGTTGGATGTTGATCCGTCTAATAAAGAGATTGAAGATTGGGTATATCTAAAAGAATGCGAATTTGTTGTGCAAGAAAATAGAAGTCCACACATCTCTAGTGAACATTGGTTACAGAAGTATATCCATACATATCAGTACGAGATCTTTTTCACATATTTTTCTAGCGAGTTGTACGAGTGGATATAAAGAATAGCTGCACAAACGAGTTATTTCAATAATAATCCAACTGCGTGGACCCCATATCTAATTGAGAAGTTGAAAAATACTGAAAAACGAGATCACAAGGGCTGTTGATTATTGGATTGATATTATCCTTGGAGGGTTTATTACTAAGTTTGCGATCGAGACTTCTGTGTCTTATAACGAAGCAGAGCGCAAGTTCTTCAAAGGCCCTAGAGGTAAGTACCTGAATTCAGTGAAGTTATGGATTAAAATGCTATTGTGTGAAAATGGTATATTACAAATGCGTTCAGATTGATTTTCGAAGAAAGAGAACCTAGTGATACGCGGAACGGTAAAATATTCAGAACAAATTGGGGTACTTACGTTGAAATTGAATATCTTCCATTGTTTGGGTCTAAAGAAGGAGAAAGAAACACTGCTACCCAAGAATTATGTCGCTGAGATCTGGAAGTCAGAAAAGAACTATGAAGATTCCCCAGCCTTCCAACCCCATCATCACCCCAACCCATTTTGTTCTACCACCTCCCACATTCACCATGGCCCAACTCCCAAAGATGCCTATTTTCAAGGGATCGTATGATCCAGAACAATTTTGGATTGTTACAGAAGAAATATGGAGTTCATAGAATATTACAGATGAAAACATGAAGAAAGCGCAGCTGGTTACAATGTTGCAAGATAGAGAATTTTCCTGGTACATGAAATATGTTACGGCGAATGCAAATGCTACATTGGCTGAGACATAGACCGCGATGAACACTGAATTAAAGAAAAAAAATTTGCAGTTTCCGTGTATCAAATAAATCAAAGAGATTAAGCAGCTGGCTACTGAGACCATTTGGGAGGTAGATCACAAATTTAAGACATGGTTGAGCCAAATTGGCTTCAATATTCCAGATGAAAAACATAGAGAATGGTTCATTGCTGCATTGTTGCCTCATCTCATATTCCCATTGTCACAATATAATATTGCAACTGAGGCTGAAGTGCTGGAGATCGCGATGAAGCTTGAAGCTTCGCTAGTAGCTAATATAAGCATAGGAGTGCAATAGATTCAGAGTCAGTTGGTGAGCTTGCACATGGAGCTTTAGGAACTAAAGAAGGGAAAGGATTTTAGATCTGATATAAGGTTGGAAGTCTAGTGTATAAAGTGCAAAGCATAGGGTCATTATAAAGAGCAGTTCCTTTTTTATAGAGACTATCTGGGTTCCTGGATGTCGAGTCCATTAAAGCCTACATCAAGAGTTAGGCCAAGTGTAGGGCCCCATGTATGGTGTAGCATATGCGAATTTTCACGCCAACGTTCCACAAAATCTTGTCACCTATTGAAAAAGTTTGTCAGATCGCCGAAGTAATTGTTATGCAATTTCTACAGTTTGGTGGGACACGATGAAAAATATTATAAGAGCTACGATCTAATGATGCAGAACAGTCATGGGGCATATATAATGCAGGTAGAAGGTTGCGAAGCTTCGGGTTTTCTGACTGTGCGAGGGGGTTTCGAAGGCCGAGGGCGTGGCCACGAAGGAGGCATTGGTTGTGAACGAGGGTAGATCATATGTTACAACTGCAAATAGCCAAAACATTCTTTTAGGGATTGTCAGAATCCTACTACAACTTCCTGTAAGTATTGTCAAGAATTTAGTCATGAAATCGAAGATTGTCCCATTTTGTTTGCTTAAATGCAGGAGAAGCGCAACCAGAAACTGACTCAGAATATACAAATGATGAGGTTTGAACTGTGCCAGGAAGATCCTAGCGTTAACATAGTAACGCGTAGTGGTGTGAATACTGGAGGAAACCGTGCGAAAGAAAATAGGGTCATGATGGAGACATGGGTAAGGAAAGCTAAAGATAAGAATGTTGGGTTTAATGTACATCGCAAAAAAGAGACATTCATGGAAGAAAAGAAGACATTTATGACTCCTAAAGCTTCCACGTCAACTGCAGAGACAACTATTTCCATTGAGGAATAAGCCTGAGGGGAATACTGAAGTAAAGGAAGTTGATCAGTTTATCTTGGCATCCTTCTTACAAACGTGTATGAAAGCTTTGGAGGATGGAAGGAGTTCTGCAAATTAATAAGGCTGAGGTTTGGTTATGTTGATACGAAGATTGCAGAGAAGTATGATGGTAAGAAATATCCTCGCAAGAATTTATCTCACTGGACTACAGCTTGGGGAAATGAACCTCAACCAGAGTGGGTGCACATGTTCTTTCATTCCTTGGATACGATACCTCAACAGTGGTATCTTGAAACAGAGCTGCGCCATGGCACTACAGATTGGGATGAGATGATAAAATGATTCTTGTTAACTTATAGCTTCACTGATGCCTGTGAGTGCAATAATTAGGCTCTTTAAGAAGACAAAGCAGGAGTGTTTCATATTACCAAGGAGCCAAGGACGTTGGTACAACCTGATTGGGATGCACAGTTGGACCAAGCCTGTGAATGTTACAATTTGATCACATAGGAAGGTGAGGAGGATCCACGCGACATTAATATTCCTAAGACAGAAGGAAAACAAGAGGTTGAAAGGACTCGAGATATCAATGACAGACGTAGCACAACCTATCAGGAATCAACAAGTCAACGTAGGCTCAGAGGCGGAACCCAAATATGTAAATATTGGGGACTATTGGGATGATGACACATTAAGCAAGGTGACTGAACCGCTGCATGAATAACATGACCTATTCCCAATGAAGTTCTCTGAATTAAAAGGGATTGTGGGTGATCTAGGAGTCATGCACATCACTTTGAAGCCTGATGCGAAGCCGGTCAAGCAATGCCCTTATCAGCTGAACCCAAAGTACAAGGGGAAAGTGAGGGAAGAACTCGAAAAGATTTTTAGCATTGGAATGATTGAACCATTTGAGGAGTCTAAGTGGGTTAGCCCTGTGGTGGTCCAAGAAAATAAGACTAAGGTCGAGATAAGGATTTGTGTTGATCTCCGCAAGTTGAATGATGCATGTGTCCATGATCTGTGTCCAACACCATTCATGGACGAAGTATTTGAGAATGTTGGTGAGCAGGAAGCCTACTCATTTACTGATCGATTCTCAAGGTATCATCAGATCAGGATTGCGCTGGAATACAGGAGCAAGACCACCTTCGTTATTGAGTGGGGGTCCTTTCAGTACACCGTCATGCCATTTGGTTTAAAGAACGCGTCAACTATATTTTACAGGGTTGTTATTGAAGCTTTCAAAGAATATATCTACAAGTTCCTGAAAGTATATTTCGATGACTGGACAATCTTTGGCCTGTTAAAGAAGCATGTCTCTATTTTGCGCTTGATGCTGGATACTTGCTGAAAGTATCAAACCTCCTTAAACCCGAAGAAGTGCTTTTTCTATGTAACATATGGTATTTTTTTGGGACATATTGTGTGCAAACATGGATTGATGGTAGACCCTGTGAAGATTTCCATGATTATCAATTTGGAACCCATAACATGTGTAAAACAGCTACACACGACGCTTGGACATACAGGATATTACAGGAAGTTCATTAAGGCGTACGTGAAAATCATTGCGCCAATGGAGAAATTATTAAGGAAATATGTCAAGTTCTCCTGGTATGACGATTGTCAGAAGAGTCTCGATATACTAAACGAAAAAATGGTGACTACGCTTATTCTCGTCTTCCCAGATTGGAAGAAGGCATTTCATGTACACATCGATGCATCCTGCATAACTTTGGGAGTTATGTTAGCGCGACCTAGGGAAGGAGGTTTTGATCACCTTGTAGATTTTGCAAGTAAGAAGTGTCTAAAGCGGAAAGGGACTACTCCACCACATAGCGCGAAGGGTTGGCAATGGTATATGTGCTGCAAATATTCAGACATTATCTATTGGGGCTGCACTTCAAAATGTTTACGGATCATTTTGGTTTGAAGTACTTGGTCAACAAGCTTGTTTTGGGGGGGAATATTTTCCGATGGTTATTATTGTTCCAATAGTATGATTTTGAAGTAATTGTTAAGTCGGGTCATTTGAATGTCGTAACATATCATCTTTCTAGGATCGAGACAGGAGAGGAATCGATGAATCTTGAAGAAGGATTACCTAATTCACAATTGTTTGATATCAAGGTTGCAAATGATAATTTCCTTGATATCATTAAGTTTATCTCTACGGGACTCACTCCTACAGAGTACACTACACAATAGAAGAAAGAGCTGGTAGTGAGGGTGGCTGATTTTACTTTGATTGCAGGACACCTGTACAAAATGGGGGTTGATGAGATCTTGCGAAGATATGTTCCTAAGCATGAATGTCACAACATATTGGTCGAAGCACATGGTAGAGTGGCTGGAGGACACTACGCAGAATATTCTGCGCTCGGGATTATGGTGGCCTACAGTACATAAAGATTCGAAGGAGTATTGTAGCACATGCGATGTTTGTCAGAGGAATAAAAGATCGTCACTCTGAGATGAAATGGCATTGCACCTCCAAGTTACGTTGCAAGCTTTCAATAAATGGACGATTGACTTTATGGGACCAATCGATCCGCCAGGAACGAAAACGGGTGCGTAGTACATTATTAATACGATTGATTACCTCACTTAGTGGGCTAAGGTGCAACCAATGAAGAATTTTAATGTAGACATTGAGACAAAGTTCATCTTCGAGCATATTGTGTTATGGTTCGAATGTTAGAAAATATTGATGAGCGACCGAGGTATGCATTTTATGAATAACACTATTGAAGTCTTGATCAAATAATTCCAAGTGGGTGACCAAAAGAACACACCATATCACCCCTAGGCGAATGGCACGATTGAAGCCTTCAACAAAATACTAGAGAATACGCTGACAAAGGTGTGCAATGTTAACACAAATGAATGGGATCTGCGCATTCCTACGGTTTTATGGGCGTACCGAACTACCTGTAAGAAGCTGACAGTTCAGACCCCGTCTCGATTAGTATATGGCTAGGAAGCAGTGATACCGATGGAGTATATTTTACCTAGTATTTTCATCGTAGCAGTGACGAATATGGCAGAAAACGACATCATGGAGCAAATATTGGTGCAACTGCTCGAGCTGGAAGAGGAATGGTTCATCATTGGGTTTCATCAGCAAGTTCAGAAGGAGAGGGAGAAGGATTGGCATGACCAACATATTAAGCAAAATATGTTCAAGGATAGAGACCTAGTTCTTTTATATGACACCAAGTTTGCGAAGTTCCCGGGAAATATGAAAATGCACTAGTTGGGTCCCTACATTGTCCGACATGTGTTGGAGGGAGGCGCAATTCAGCTCGTCAAGCTGAATGGAGAATTGTTACCTTGTCATATTAATGGAAGCCGACTGAAGTTGTACAAGGATGATTTCGTCCCTAAAAGGTTGCAATGAGTATATGACTGATGTAGAGTTTTAATGCGCCTCACATTTAACGGAGGGTATAAGGCTATAAATGAGTTGCAAGCGAGTGGGCTTCAGGAGAGTGTGGCTCAAGCGAGCGAGGTCCAAGAATTTGGAATTAAAGCAGTGCGCTAATGCAGTTCCAACATTGAAGGATGCCTTGAGCGACATCAAAGAAAATATCGATGGCGCACCACTTTTGTGACTCGGGAGGAGTCACATTTTTATGTTGGGGGCCTATTGGACATGGGATATGTAATGTAATGGGAATATTTTGTGAACATTGAACTCCACCCATGGTTTTGGACCATGATATTGTAAATGAAAAATATATGTAAGGAGTCTAGATAGAAGTCATAGGTAAAGGTTTTGGTTTGATTGATCTAATGAAATGCATTTGGATGTAAGATTGTTTTGAGTCAGAATCCATGTTTTGGGTTAGGGGAAAGGATACCACAGTTAAGTGTGCAAATACCTTAGGAATTTTTCAACTCTGTGCACAGACCCCTGGAGCTGAGTGTGCAGATACCTTAGGAAGTCTGCAGCCGTGTGCGCAGACCCCTGCAGTTGAGTGTGCATGGTGAAAGTGAATGTATGAGAAAGATCTAAATATGAATGAAATACCTTTGAGGACAGATCTAAGTTTCTATTGTTGTGTTTTAATTTACTATTGTTTATGCTTGTCTGTGCTAATTAAGGGTTCTGATCTGCAATTGCATAACAAAGTCTGGTTTATGATTATTTATGTTGTTTTATGTATGATTAAGCAAGATTGTGTAGTTTGGTAGTAAGTTCAACAAATGCATTGAAAAACAATTGTATAATTAGTAGATCAGACCTACAAATCTCTGTCAAGGAATTAAATCCCTAAATCCACAGTCGAATGTCCCTCTAAATACAGAAACCTGGTTCTACCATCCTCCTATATTGCCTTGAGTGAGACTTCGATTTTCACAAGCAGATCATTGCTGAAAGGGCTAGTAATAGTGGGTTTTTTTTATTTGTGCAACCATATTTGAACCTGGGTCTAGGCCCATCAAGCCAACAAATATGGTATTTATTATAAATTAAACAAATAAAAAATACAAGAAGAAGAAAAAGAAAAAGAACGAGAAAAAAAATGAATTTCTGGAGAAGAAAAATTTAAGGTTAAAATTCCCAACATAATGACCCGTTCATAAAAAACACAATATTGTTCTTACAAAATTACAAAAAATAATTAAAATAGAGAATTAAATTTAATTTTAATTATCGTTGAGTTCGTACAACTGCTCCATGTTGCGCTCGCTTCTTGTAGCCATCAATTCCGATTTGTAAATATCATGGATTTAAAACATACCGTTTCCCAATTTTAAGTTATTACGATCCTTGGAGGTAAAGGAAATATCCTTGTTTATAATTAAGAAAAGGGTTAAAATAAAGGCAACTGCCTAGCTGTAGTCCCTGCCTATAAAGGGTTAAAACAAAGGCAACTGCCTAGCTGTAGTCCCTGCCTATTTCAGTGCAAAGTGAGTCCGTTTAAAAAAAAAAAAAATCATAGTATAGTTGAAATGTGATAATAATATATTCTCTAAAAATTGATGAATTGATATATAAAAATACGGTATTTGAGTTAAAAGATATTTAGTATATAAAAAATGTGATAATATTATATTCTCTAAAAATTGATGCACTGATATATAAAAATACGGTATTTAAGTAAAAAAAAATTCAGTATATAAAAAATTCCTGCGACAACTGTATTTGAGTTTAAAAATATGATTACAATAGTAAAAATATGATTACAATATATTACCATATAATGATTGCAAAAACTGTATTTGACTACTATGATTACAATATATTACAGTATACTGATTACAATATATTATACGTTGTTGATTATAATATAAAAATAATGTTTATATTATGTCCATTAATACCTCAAAATAATGTTCAATTTCCATTAATTAATAAATTATGCTCATTTGAAAGTGTAACTATTTAATAATGTTATATAATGCTTGTACATGGGATTGTAAATATGAGTATCGCAGGTTTGAGGTCAATTAATGCACGGTATGATCCACTTAATAATATTATTGGTAGAACCCATTTAGATAGTTGCTTTGCGCGACAGGCTAGGAAACAAGACAATAAATTGATGAATTCTAGAAAAGCAATCAAACGGTCTCCATGTTGTAATTCTTTTAAAATGCGTAACATGGGATTGCATTAATCCAAGTTATGAAGTTAATCAAGGCATCACAACACTAAACAATTGTATTGAAAAATCGAGCATATAATCAACGAAACATAACTAAAACTCCACTTTATATATTAGGTTTTTTTTTAAAATTTGGTTAGGCTTCACTATTTTCTATTTATAATTATAGGATAGGGTACAAAATATAAAATTCATGCTATGGCCTCAACCTGCCCGTAGGAAACCAGGTCTATTGGCCACCTGAAAGCGTGAAAAGCATAGCAAAATTGAAATTGTTTTATCCTTCTATAATTCACATGAAATATCTGTCCTCCTAGTGCAGTGTCTACATACTTATGACATAAAGAAAGTTCATATACATTTAAAAAGAGCATAAAAAAGTAAACACTGAAACCAACTAGTCATCTGATGAGGAAACTGGAGTAGAGTCCTTCACTGTAGACCCAGGCATATCAACTTGCTGCAGCGACTGGAGCATCTTCTCGATGCGGCCTACCCGATCATCCATTCTACTAATACGATCAGTGATCTGATATTGAGTGATCTTAATATGCTGCAATTGGTTCTGGATGTCCAGTAGCAGGTCTTGAATGCGAAGTTCTATCTTTCGCTGGTCTGCCTTAACATGGACAGGTGGGAAACTCTGTATAGCTTTTGCTATAAGACATTTTACTATCCAGTATGTGTGAATAGTTTGATTGAAAATAGTAAGGCGACCATGGGTATTGCCAGGGTCCGTGATGAAGTCTAAGATCTCTGCGTCTGTTTCATTGTCTTCCGGATCAGTGTGTATATCTCTTTCCATCCACGTATTTCTTGGCGAACAGTAAAAAAATTGCCCAGTACATAATTAGCAGCAAGAGTCTCCAGATGCTCCTGATTTGTCTTACGGCCACGTTTCTTAGGGACGTGCTCAACTGGATCTTCTGTTTTCCTTTCTCCACTTTATATATATTACTTAGTTACATTCCATGGAGAATTAAATAATTGAGCTGATAAATCAAAAAAATATCGATAAGATTATTTCACTCTTGGGTCGATCGTAGGATTTATTTCACCACCTTGATCATTGAATATCATTCCAATTATTATATTCAACGATGAATTGAACAATGCATTCCATAGTTGGCATATTGACATGTTTGACTGGTGCTCTTTCCATGTTGTCAAACTTTGCGAACTTCCAATCCTACCTCTCTTTTGGGAAATGGTTTCACCAAATGTTCACTGAGCATTTTAGTGGAGATAATGGTTTTCAGGGAGCCAAGTCTCATCATAAGTCCTCACCTAAAAAATCAATAATATTTATGAGGGAAGAGGAAGAATTCTTTTTGCAGGAAGAGGCAGAAGGGGGATGAAATATTTTTGTGGCATATCAGAGGAATGAAATATTTGTACAGGAAGAGGAACAATGATTTTTGCAGGAAGAGGTATAAGGCAATTGAAATATTTCTTCGGGTAGAGAAAGATGTAGGAAGAGGAAGAGGTGGTGGGATATAGGGAAAGGTAATGTGAAGACGTGTGGAAAATATAAGGCGTCAACAAATCATGGGAAGTGAAGTGCCTACAAGTGTCAATCATATATGAAATCTATTAAACTTAAAATTTAACCTGCTATTAAATCCAAAAAAAGTTATTCTATACATTGGATATAAACTTAGGATATATGTAATAAAAAAGAAAAATGTATCCGTCATAAACTTCGGATATGCATTGTACATGGGATAATATGGGAGAATGAAAGATCAAGGAATGTAAAAGTTCATTTATCCAAAATTTTGTATCAACGTTTCGCAATAAGGCCCAAAATTGATAGCCCAATCACCTTTAAAATAAATCAGTTTACTTTTATTATATAAATGGAACATATTATCCACTTAGGTTAAAAGATCGGTAGACATGCAATATTAAAAGTCAATGCCTAGATTAATAGACAGTCAACGTTCTATTGAACGCTATAGTCCCAGATAGGGACTAATAAGGACAAATCCTAACCAATACCTAAATTAGACTCAAACATTAGAAATAGAGAATCATGATTCCCTAGACTCGAATGGGATCAATACCATGTCTTTCTCACCATATATGTTATTTATTATTAAAAAAAAATTATTATTTTTCGAATTAAATATATGTGTACATGTTAGCAAACATCTAAAGACCAAATTGGAAAATCCATTCATAAATTATTTTAATAATTTTATTTTGTATTAACAATTTTTACCATGACACTCATACTTCAATAGATTTTATAAAAGATTATTTTTTAACGTCAATATTTAAAAGTATTTCCAATGAGAGACATTCACTGATGTCACCTAATATTTAAGTGATTAATTTTTTTACGTAACTTAACTTTTCGTTGAACTGTCACTTAATTTTTAGTTGAAGGATTTATTAGAGTGATAAGAAGGTTAAGAAGTGGTTATGAGTTATTTTTTTTTAGTAAATATTATTTTATTACATATGTAAAATGAAAGTTAAGAAAACGTGATTATTTAATGAAATTGAAAAGTAAAAAAAAATATATTTTTTAAATTTATAAGTATATAAAAAGTTAATTAAAAAAAGTGAGATAAACAATTTCATACATATATTTTGTAAATGTACAAGTTTTGTGTGAATTTAATTTATGTTGGAACACCTAATCCTACATGGGTAGGTGTGGAATGCGAAAAGTCACAATGGAGTCCAAGTGACCTTGGAATGTGAAACCAAGAGTCACACCATTGTACTATAAATGTACATCTTTGTATAATGGAAAAATAAGAAAGCCTCACGCTTATCTTTCATTGTGTGTTGAGTCTCTTGTGTGTGTGTTCATCTTCCTCATACACCATGTGTGTGCTTCAACATGGTGTTTAACATGGTATCAGAGCGGGAGATTGCTGGCCCTGCGCCAACTTGAGTGAGCCATTTGTGTTTATGGCCTGTGCATATCTGCAAAATTCTTGGAATTTTTGCAACACTCAGAGTTTTTGTAGCAGTGTTTTTGCCGCCATTCAGAAGTGTTTTGAAGAGGAGTAGCATTCAAAAGAAGCAGCATTCAGAAATCTGTTTTGAAGAAAGAGCAGCACTAAGAAATTGGGAGCAGCACTGCACATCTGAAGGTTTATTTCTTCCTGCAATTTCTGTATTTTAATTTCTGCACCATTTTGAAGAGCTGCTGGATACTATTTATATTGGGTTTCTGAAGAAGAAGTTTCTGGTTTTTTAATGGAAAAGATTTCTGAACACTGTTAAATTCTGCAATGGAGTAGATTGTTGTATATTTGAAAAAATCTGTTGTTTTGAAGACTAAAATTCTGCAGTTGCCCTCATTTTTTCACTTTCTGTTGCTGCTGGATTTGCTTCTACCATACACTTGAAAAAATTCTACTGTTTTTAAAGTTGAAATTTCTACTATTTCCTGCTCTCTGCTCTCTGCTGTTTAAAAAAAATAAAAATAAAAATAAAAAATAAAAAATCTCTGCAATTCCATGGCCTTTCAGCCCCCTTGTCCAGCTCTCATTGCTTAACATCGCCCTCACACAATGCCTTCTCCACCTACGTACAACTCTCACTCCAAAAACCGGCCTTACGGCCCCCCCACACTCCCCTTACCCACGGCCTGCACATATGCTATACACTCACCCCTTGCTCTGCTATCCTAGGCAGATCCTTACCTCGAGCTACCTCCCTTCCTCTGCAACTACAATACGCCCTCATCATACCTTACGGCCGGCCCTCCTGCGCCCTTTCCGCTCTGCATTACTAACCCACCCAACCCCCGCCTGCATAACCGCCAAACTCACCCCCTCCCATCGCTCAACCCGCCCCGCCTCTACACAAGTGTGTTATACGCTCACGTGCCCCCTACTCCCTTATCTCTCTACGTTGCCCCTCCCCTATCTGCAACTACGCCCCACGGCATTACCTACGCCCTCTCCACCCTTATGTCGTCCCTCCCACACTAACTCTGCTACGCCCCCTGCTCAAACTCCTACACGCTAATCTCCACGGCCTTTCGGCCCCCTCCCCTCGGCTATCTGTCAACGCCTGCACAAATCCTCAACGCCGCCCCCTCTCTATTCCCAACACTCTTTCCTACAGCTACACTAACGCTTTTAAAATTTTTCCCGCCCCTCCATTTACAATACCACCTACTTTCTAAAATACCGCCCCTTTTTTTTAAATTCATTCTTAAATTATTTTAATAGCCCCCCTCACCCATTATCCCATCCAATTTTAATATTTCCCCTTTCTTAATTAAAATTCCCTCCATTTTTACTTATTCCCATTAATCTAATTTTTAATTAATTAAAAAATAAATAAAAATAAAAAATAAAAAATAAAAAATCCCTGCAATTCCATGGCCTTTCGGCCCCCTTGTCCAGCTCCCATTTCTTAACACCGCCCTCACACAGTGCCTTCTCCACCTACGTACAACTCTCACTCCAAAAACTGGCCTTACGACCCCCCCACACTCCCCTTACCCACGGCCTGCACATATGCTATACACTCACCCCTTGCTCTGCTATCCTACGCAGATCCTTACCTCGAGCTACCTCCCTCCCTCTGCAACTACAATACGCCCTCATCATACCTTACGGTTGACCCTCCTGCGCCCTTTCCGCTCTGCATTACTAACCCACCCAACCCCCGCCTGCATAACCGCCAAACTCACCCCCTCCCATCACTCAACCCGCCCTGCCTCTACACAACTGTGTTATACGCTCACGCGCCCCCTGCTCCCTTATCTCTCCACGCTGCCCCTCCCCTATCTACAACTACGCCCCATGACATTACCTACGCCCCTCTCCACACTTATGCCGTCCCTCCCACACTAACTCTGCTACGCCCCCTGCTCAAACTCCTACACGCTAATCTCCACGGCCTTTTGGCCCCCTCCCCCCCGGCTATCTGTCAACGCCTGCACAAATCCTCAACGCCGCCCCCTCTCTATTCCCAACACTCTTTCCTACAGCTACACTGACGCTTTTAAAATTTTTCCCACCCCTCCATTTACAATACCACCTACTTTCTAAAATACCGCCCCCTTTTTTTAAATTCATTCTTAAATTATTTTAATAGCCCCCCTCACCCATTATCCCATCCCATTTTAATATTTCCCCTTTCTTAATTAAAATTCCCTCCATTTTTACTTATTCCCATTAATCTATTTTTTAATTAATAAAAAAAAACAGCAGAGAGAGAGGAAGAGAGAAAGAGAAGATAGAGAAAATATGAACAGCAGAAATGAAGGAAATGACATGTGAGCAGATAGACTGAATACATAGAGAAAATTGCAGATTTGACATTTTATTATTTGTGGCATAAGGGTGATTTTTTTGAAGAAATTGACATTTGAAGACAAGTTTGCCATCATTGAAAACAACTCCTTGAAGAAAAATTCAGCTGTCTTAAAGGCCTCTTGCATAGTTTTTTGCTGCATATTATATTGTATTGACATTGTATTGTGAGTGGAATTTTCCTCTTCATTCATAGTTGAAATCAGTGAATTTGAGTTGTTGAAAAATTGTTGATTGTCCTCCATCATTTGAGGAGCAGATTTTGTAATTTGAGATTTCCATAGTTGGAAATTCTTTTGAGTCATTTGCATTTCTTGTTGCATCACATTGTAAACAGGTGCATTTTCGGTTGAAGCCGACACCCTTTCATTCATTTTTGAGCCTAAATTGTTGAAAATGGCCAAAATCAATGAGGCATTAAAGTTGTTGAATAGTCTCATTCATTCAAATGTTGATGATATCATAAAAATGAGCAAGAATGCTCTTTGTAACATTCAGAGTTGTTTGCAAGATGCACAAGAGAAGATTGAGTTTTTGCAGTTGGAATCTCAGCTCCAACAAGATGAACTTCAGCAAAAGAGTCACCATTCTGAACCTGTTTCTGTTCAGAACATTGTGAAGGACTCTCATCAAAAGAAAGAAGATAAAAATGCAGTTGATCCACATTCAGTGCCTTGTACTAGAGCAGATGTACATGCAGATGCAGCAGCTCAGCCTGCACTTCTCAAGCCCATCATCAGACCTTGGGAAGAGCTTGTCCACAACAAGCACCGAACTGGTCTTGGATATGACAAGGATGTGTCCTTTCATATTCCGGACTACACCAAGCCCATTATATTTCAGAGTGCTGGATTCTTGTATGACAGTTCACCTGCAGCTGTTCCAGATCCTGTTCCACTTCCACAACAGATTGAGAAATGCCAACACTGTGATCGAGTTGGCCATATGAAAGATCACTGTTTTGATCTTCATCCATGTAAGCACTGTGGTCGACACACCCATTCTTCACACAGATGCTTCAGAAACAAGCCTCAGTCTCCTGCAAGAACCAAGATTCATCTTGGATGGATCGCTTCTTGGCAATGGGCATCAGCAGCCAAGAAGATGTTTACGACACATGTTAGAACTTGTTCACGGATATTGAACAAACTTGCAGTTGAGTTTTTGCCATCATCTCACCTTGTCCCTGACGGGGGGGGAAATGGTGGTCATGTACAAGTTTCGACGACAGATCAAGCGAGCCTGAGCCACAATCTCTCATTCCATATTCAGAGTTGTAGCCAGCAGTTCAAGCGAGCCAGAGCCACAATTCGTCGTTCCGGATTCAGAGATGTAGCCAGAGACACGGATGCCCATGAGCATACCTTCGGTTGGTGGATAACCTAAAACCATCATTTTCGGTTGGTGGATAACCTAAAACCATCATCTTTGGTTGGTGGACAACCTAAAACCACCACAGGTAGTATACCTCCCTTCTTTTAGGTCGAAGGTCTCCCTTTCATATATGAGGAACACTTCCTCTAGCAGAAGCCTTCAGCTTCTTGCCAGCATTGGTTGAGTTCCAGGAAATGCTACAAGCATTCCAGAGTTGTTGGTAATCCTAAAACCATCACAGGTAGTAGACCTCCCTTCTTTTAGGTTGAAGGTCTCCCTTTTTTTATGAGGGACAATTCCTCTAGCAGAAGCTTTCAGCTTCTTGCCAGTTTTGGAAGAGTTCCGGGAACTGCAACAAGTTTTGCGTTCCAGTGTTTGTGGTCATCCTAAAACCACCTCTTTTTTCCAACATTTCAGAGAGTTGATTCAGCCCAAGTGTTGCCATGTATACTTTGCAGATTTGTATTACAACTCTCTTCTTGGACTCACACATACCCTTTCGGATTAAGGGGGGGAATGTTGGAACACCTAATCCTCCATGGGTAGGTGTGGAATGCGAAAAGTCACAATGGAGTCCAAGTGACCTTGGAATGTGAAACCAAGAGTCACACCATTGTACTATAAATGTACATCATGTATAATGGAAAAATAGGAAAGCCTCACGCTTATCTTTCATTGTGTGTTGAGTCTCTTGTGTGTGTTCATCTTCCTCATACACCATGTGTGTGCTTCAACATGGTGTTTAACAATTTATGATATAATAAATTTGATAAAATTTTGTCTAATTAAGTTTATAAATAGATAATTTATTTATTATATTTATTTTGTGAGTTTGGATTAAATTAATAGCATTGTGATTATATGATTATTTGTTTTTTTTGTAATGTGCTATTTTGTGTAAGGGTGAATTTTTCTATGCATTGTTGTAATGAATAAATGTAACATTGGAAGTGATATGAAATTCAAACTTGGTTCGTTACATGGGAGATCATGGCTCCTAAGCATCGAAGACAAACCCAAGTCACCCCTGAGGTGGAAACCCCACCTCCTGCTACTATAGATATTTGAACCCTAACTGAGCAAGCTATATTACGTTCCCTTCGGGAAATGACAAACATATTTAAGGTTTGGGTCACAAGCAAGGGTCAAGGTCAAAGAAATAATCCAGGTCAAGGAGGCGAGTTGGAGAAAAAGCAAAGGAAAGACTTAAATTCTCAGTTCAATGACAAAGATAGACAAACCAACCTCAATATAATGAAAGATGTCCAAAAATCCAAATTACCGGAGTTCACAGGTCAATATGGGGGTTCAAAAGCAGAAGCATGGGTAATCAATGTCAAGAGAACACTTAGATTTAAGGAATATAATTCAAGAGAAAATGCCCAAATAGAACTGAGTCTACGAAAAGGAGAAGCTTTATTATTGTAGGTAAATGAAGAAACGAAGATGCAAGTCACCCCATTGCAAGTTACTTCATAAATTTTTGAGGAAACCTTCAAAACCAGGTACATATCAGAGGAGTACAAACACCAACAAATGGGGGATTTCCATGCAGTGCGACAGAATGGTATATCTATCAAAGATTATGAAGATGAATTCTATGGGTTGGTCCATCATGTAGACTATATGGAAGATGAAAAACATCCAGCTGAAAAATTATTGCATGGGCTCGATCCTTTGGTTCGAGCGGAAGTCGCCATGTGGAAACCCACCACTATGGAAACAACCACTAGTTTAGCCAAACAAGTCCTGAGGATGATAAATATGAAAAGGAAAATGGTGGTTGATGGAAATATAGTGAAGGAACACCCCACGATGAGGGTAAATAGATTAGGGGGCACCCATATGGATTCCAGGGAAGATGAAGCAATGTTTCTTGTATTTCTAGTGAAAATTTTTAGTTGCCTCCAGGAGGACATAGGGGTCATCCCTACTTGAGAAGAACTAATGGTGAGGGTAGAGGATTTGGTGGACAAGGACTGGGACAAAGGGAGAATCAAGGTCAAGCAAAATATTGGGAATGTGTAGGTCCACATTATAGAAGGGATTGTCTGAGGTATCAAGCATAGATTAAACAATAGGGACACAAAGCAGAAGGAGGAATACCACATAACCCACATTGAATTCATGCCGCCATAAACCATTGCCAGGACAAGCACCAAGCCACAGTTTTGGAGTTCGCAGATATGATAAAAATATTCCTCTCTGTGTGTTAATTGATACAGGTGTCATTAATAGTTTTATTTCTCCTTCATCATTGCTTAGATGTGGATTGGCAGCTCATGAGAAAAATTTAGAATGGTAGAAATGACATCAGGCTCTCAACAATCAGTAGGATCACTGGTAAGGGATTGCATTGTTAACATTAGGGGATGTGACACCAAGATTTACCTGTATAATATGAACCTGGGGACTTATGGCATAATTGTAGAAATGGATTGGATTGAATCTCATCAAGCTACAATGGATTTCCATAATAAGACAGTTATCTTAAAAAATGACTAGGGAGAACGCAATAATCGAGCGAATTAAACGTGATGTTATGCTGTGCCTCATACCAACCAAGAAGGTTAATAAATGTATGAGGAAAGTGTTAGTCTCCTATACCAATAGGTGTCATTTTTCATGATTGTCTTGATTGAACTATGGAATATGTTCAAACCTTTTTCTTGAGCAAAGGTGTTCCATATTCTTGAAAAAAACCAAAAAATCAAAAATTTTAAAAAATGTAAAGAGGGTATATCCTAAAAGAAAAATCAAAGGGTAAGAAAAATAAATTGGTCAAAAAAGTGAAAGAAATGAACCCCAAGTAAAAATAGACCAAGGAAAGTGTGCATATCCAAATGCCACTACTATTTCATTTTTGTAATAAAGCAATTGTGTGCAACTTGTCAAAATTTTGCCACAATTTATGAAGGGTCAAACTGTTTAAACTTGACTTATTCATATTTCAATTTCATGTTATAGAATAGGGAATAAATATCTGACCAAACAGTTTAATCTTGGCAGACAAGTAGATAGGTAGAGTTAATAAAAGGTGCTCAACAGTTTAATATGAGCCCTTGGATGTAATAAGGGTAGAAATAGATAGATTTATCATGTAAAAAGAAAAGGTTGAAAAGGGTTTGCAAGTCTAAATGCACCCTAATAAAGAAGAGAAAATAGTAGTAGTAGATAGGGTAGGTAGATGGTGTTGCAAAGTTTTATCTGATGAATGATGCTGCTAAATGTTTTTGATCCTTTACTTTCATCACAAATACTGAAGCAGGAAATACACTGGAAAATCACAGCAAGCAAAGTCAAAATCATTAACTTCCCACATCACTTTTCCCTTAAAAGTTTTACTAATTTCCCCCAAAGTACTAAGGTATTTGGAGATCAAAGGGGCTCAAGGCATTTCCTTGACTTTTGGAGGGACCGGACCCTCGGCCTAATGATCAAAAAGACCTAAGTACTTGAGATAATTCATCATTATAATCATTTATCTTTAACCTTTTCCTAAGTAAAATCTCATTTTGCTTAGGAAAATTATGCAAAATTCCATAAAAATCCCTCAAAATAACTTACTATTCTAAGTTTAAGTGTGGAAGATGAGATATTGCAATTTACTTCAGAAATTGTCACTTTCTTAGATGTGCAAAGTTTTTTAAGTTCCCTTGTCCCTTTGTCATATTTACATTTAACTCTATTTACTAAATCCCTAGTGAAAGTGCCTTGTCCTAAGTATATAACTCCTTTTACATACATATCCCAAAAAACCCATCTATTATAAAGTGTAGCCAAAGTATTTATTTCCCCGTGCATTCAAATAAAAACCCACTATACAAGCCCTTTGGTTAAATATATCGTTATATAATACTCCCGCCCCTATGGTAAATTAATCATATTAGTTAATTTATCATATAATAAAAAAAACATATATAAGAAAATCTTTAAACATATGATATATATGTTTAATATAAAAAGAATAAACCCGAAGTTTTATGTTTAAAAAACCAAAACTTCGGAAATCGGAAAGATCCTCATGCCACCGTGGCCCATCCACTTGGCATCCCACCCAACGAAACCCCGCCGCGACCCCTTTTTCCATTATAATTATGGGATTAATTAGTTATCAGAACTAATTAATAACCTTTCCTCCACCAATCATGTGCCACCCGGGATGATTAATTAAACGTTAATTATGCCGGGCCCGCGTGATAACCACCCCACTATCTCCCCGTCCTTTCCACCGTTAGATCGCCTTTCCACAGATCAACGCTCCCTATCAATTCCGCTACCCGTCCCTTGTCAGAACTTTAATGCGCGGGGGAATGGTGGTATTGGAATAGTTCACCTGCCACGCGTCCATCACCCAATGGAATCGCTCCCCCCGTGCTCAATACCACCTTTGTCCATAAGCGGTGCGAGGACTAACCGCTTACTGCCCGGCCCCTCACCACACGTCAGCCCGTACTAAAGTGACGTCACTCCTCGAAAAACTAAAAACCCCTTTTTTTTACTTTGGAAATAAAAAAAATTCGCGTGTTTTTATGTCATTTTCATCATTTGAACGCGACTGCGCTTTCCACTACGAATTTCAAAATTCCACTGAAATCCACTGTTCAATTCGATTTCGCTCCAGAATTCCGCCAGACCTGTGTTCAAGCATCCTCCTGCTACCGCCTGATACCTGTTAAAAGCCAGCTTTCCTCCAAGAACAAGTATTTATCCTATAGCGCTTCGAACTTCAAAAGAAAGTTTGTGTTCCTTGTTTTCCACTGGATTAGTGATTAAATCTTATCACTGAGATCATTCCCTGAGGTTTTAAAACTGTGAATTGTTCCCCTGAAACTGCAATTGTGTTAATTTCCTTCATTTAAATTGAAATTGCACCCGGCCTGTGAAGAAAACCCAGAAACTTCCGTTTTGAATCCACAAGAACCAAAATGGAAGCCCCGGCAGCCCTGAATGTGACTCCATTGAATTCCCCCCACAGAGAGTTAGAATATTTTCCTTTAGTAGATAAAGATTAAAGATTAAATATTTTCATTTTGATGAAAGTCCCCTTCTGATTTATTGTCGCTGCAGAGACGAGTACTCAAAGGGGCAAGATCTCATTGGGTTATGGGAATCCAATCTCCTGAGATATCTCATCCCCTTAGTCATTTCTTTCCCAGAAATCATCCACTATTGCCATTCTAACTATGATCCCACTCAGAGAGCTGTAATATCCCCTGACCAGAGTGTTCTTTTCTCCATTACTCCCCAGGCTATCAATGCAATGCTACATTTTGAACCAGACCAAGAACTAGCACCTTTGTCTATGGAAGAATTGATTGAAAAGTCTAATAAATTGACCTCAGAAAAATTGGAGTCCATTTGCCAGAATTTCATGTTGCCTGAACATCAACCTAAGGGACCTCCTCCCTATGGTTTTTATTATTTCACTAAGTTGGGAAGGCTCATCCTAAATATGATATCTTTTGTCTTGGGTTTCAATACCAGTGAATATGTTGATGAGATAACCCTGGTTTTGCTGTCTATTTTTACTCCTGGGCAACCTCCTGAAGTTAAATATGACTTTACCTCCTTCATAGCCAATAAGATCCATGATCATTTCATGAGGCTAGATGATGAGAAAGTTTTCAAATATTCCTCAGTTATTTATCATCTCATTATCTTCTATCAATCAGAAAAGTTCCCTTTCCCTGTTAAAAAGCTTGATGCCAAGGGAAACCCCAGGTCAGTTATATTTTGGTCTCCCATCATTCATTCTTCCTATAAGTCTCCATATTCCTATACTGAGTTCATCGATCTTTTTGTATATCCTGCAACTACCTTGTTGACAGGAATCCCTCCTCCAAGGCTCAGTAATGAAATCAAGAAGACCTTGCAACTTTCAAGGACTTATAAAGTTGGAGAGTGGTATTTATATCAAAACCATTCAGTCATCAGAATCTATGGATGTGAATTACATCCATTCAAGTTGCCAAGATATGTGCCCATGAGAATTTTTGCCTTGGAATACTTCAGGCAAATGAATAATTCAGATGTGATCCATTTTTGTAGTGTGAAGAAGAAAGCCCAATTAAGGATCAAAAGTCAATTAGGTCCTTTCATCTGCAACTCTAGGGAGGTCGAGCAAGAAGCAGAAAACATACTACAAAACCATTGCAAGTTCCAAAGAAGTTTTCGTTGGGTTCCTTATGACCCATTTGGTTTTATATGTGAAAATAGAATAAAGAACAAGTCATCCCCTTACATACACCATAAGATTCCTCAAATAGAACAATATGCCAATCAAGATGAATGGGTGGCAGAAACACTAATTGAGGAAGAAAGTGAAGAAGAAAAAATGAACAGAATAATGAAAGATCTTGAGAATAAGTATGACCTAGAATCTTGTGATCAAGTGCAGGTACCTCACATTGGCACTTCTTCAGCAGCAAATCTACAGCAGACATTACAGGAAGGCAGTTCACCAGTGGCAACAGAATCAAAAGGCAAAGGAAAGGAACCTGAAATTCAGGTCATTGAAACTTTAGTCATGGCAGAGAAACCTCAAACTTCCAGAGCACCTGATCAAACAAAAGTTTCTCCCACTCAGGTAAAACATCCTGAAGTTTCAGAATTACAAACTCCATCCAACATGGAAATAGGAAAGAAAAGGCAGGTTCCAGATACTACTCCTCCTAAAGAGTCCTCAGGAATAGATCCACTTCCTGATGTGGAAATCATAGATGAGGTGTTTGATGATGGAAGAGAAGACAGTCAACTAACTGGTTCTGTTAGTGTGACCCATACAGAGCAGAAATGAAAAGCTTTGCACAAGCAGTTGAGTACTGAAGTATCCTCCTTTAGGCCACCAAAAACAGATACAGGGGATATAAAAAGAACTTTCATCAATATAAAGGCAAAGAATGATCCATTGAGAATGAAAGTATATGATCAATATCTGAAAATGGCTCCACATAATCAGGAAAGGCTAATGTCAGCATTTGACATTTCACAAGGCAAAATGATAATGAGCCACTTCAAGTCAAAGGTGCCAAAACCCATGACAGCAGCTGATTATATTAGAACAAATTTTGAGGTCCTGGAAAAGGACATTCATCCTTTAGACCAGATAGAGCTGCATAAACAAACTGGGGAAATGGTGTATTCCACTCTTACTAATAAAGCCATGGCAGCCCTAACGTTGCAAGATTCTTTAAATAACACAAGCGCCCAATTGCAAATTGAGAAGGCCTCTTCTCAGGCCAAAGATAACAGAATAAAGTCTCTGGAAGACATAATTATCAGCTTGGGTCACAACCCCAAAGATATTAAAAGCATTGAGGCACTAATAAAGAAGAAAGATGATGACATAGCTGCACTGAGAAAGCAGCTAAAATTGCCAGCCTCAAGGCACCCCCGGACCCAAGAAGTTTTGAAGGGGAATTCACAAGAAGAGGTAATGGAGTTGCTCTTAAAAGTAACTGAGCAACTAAGTGAAACAGAGAAGGAATTGGAACAAGCTTTACAGGAAAAGGAAGCTATCAAGCAGACATCCACCACAAAAGCTACTACAACTATAGGTACTACAACATCAAAGCAACAAACAGAGCCAGTGCAGGTAAACACTTCTGGTTTGAGTTCTGATGAGTTGATAAAACAAATGGAAAGTTTACAATTAAGAGTCACAGAACTTCAAACCACAAAGTTACAATTAGCAAATTTGGAGCAGAATTATGATACATCTAAGAAGATAGTTGCTGATAATGCCAGGGAAATTAAAAGATTGGACAGATTAGTTAAGGCTCTAGAAAAAGATCTTTCACTAGAAAAGCATTTGAAGGAAATAAATGAAATTCTTTGGGGTAATATAATTGAGTTAATAAAAAGTATTTGGCCCTCTATTCAAGAAATTTTTGAACAAAATGACCTGATTAAAGTAGCTCAGGAAGAAATAAACAGAACAAGAGATGAACTAAGAGGTAGACCTGAGTAGGCCAATCAACTTATTCAATTTTTGAACACCCAAAAAAAACAACAGCTTGCAAGACTAGGAATTGAAGACAGGACCGGCACTATTTTGATGATAAAAAGAGTTTTCATCAAAAGAACTTTTATGCAGAATTTAGAAAGGAAGTGTTCAGATATTTTGGATGATATTAATGCTTTCAGAGAAAAATTTCAAGTTTTGTTAGACAGTGGGTTACCAAGTCCAATGCTCTCACAAGACCAAATAATGGAATTGGAAACCTATGTCAAGAAAATAGATATCCATGCTCAAAATACAACTGCTAGTTCTATCAGTTTGACAGAAACAACGTTGCCAACAGGGAGAAATATTTATGACAGGGTGAAGAATTTATTTCATCTTGAACATGAAATAAAGTATTTGTTTCCTAATGAGCCCACTTTTTACAAACTCACAGAGGCTGATGAGACATTGAGGAAACTTAAAAGGACTATGATACCAGAAGATCAATGGTGGAATGACCTATTGGAAATTCCTTTGAAAATTATCTTCAGTATGAGAATTTTGTCTTTTTACTATTATGTGAAAGATAAAAATGAGCACAGATGAAAGAGTATCAGTTGAACAGGTTAAAGAGTATCCGTAAAGACAAAGAGTATCAAACAAGCAAAGAAGTTACTCCAAGGGACAGCACCGAGCCCTATTTCAGCACTTACCTCCAGCACATCAGCAAAATGAGGGAACAACACATCAGCAGTTACCTATTATTCTATCCACGAGACCATTTGTCTCCTGTTTATTTGTAAATTACTCCTTAGTCACCCTAGATTATTGGCTAGGTTAGTGTGATATTTTTTCAAGTATTTCTTGTATAAATAAACCCTCAAAGAAAGTATTGAGGGTGGATTCTATTACTTTGCTGTAACATTGAGATTTTCGGAATAAAAG